>JACVBY030000558.1:600000-992284 GCA_017589505.3 Metroxylon sagu
TAGAGATTCACAAATTTATCACGAGAACTTTTGACAAACACAAGGATGTCCTGGATAGAATAAGGGCCATTTGTGTCATAAGATGAAAATTATAATTTAAAGAACATGAAAAAAAAAAAATAAAGGAAAAAAACTTATGAATCAGGTCTCCACAGTGATATCAGTAGCTGTCTGCTCTGTGACCTTAGCAACAGGCCCGGAATTGTCCCTCACAGATTTTAGCCCTTTTTTCCCTTTAACTGCATCTCCAACCTTAGGACTACTCTGTAATTTGTTGGTAGCTTCTTTATAATGGCCCGTACTGTGGCGTTGCAACCGATTGCATACTCCACTGCTGCTATCTACTTGGGATGAATCGACAGAATCGCCACAACTCTTCCTTCGACCAAGCTTGGGTGATTTTGCACGAGTTGGAGGCACCTTTTGTACCAAAAAAAAAAAAAGTTTTACAGTAAGAATAACTCCATAATCTAATCAATGCAAGTGCATATGGCTATCAAGTGTTACACAGCAAAATCCAAAGTAAGGAGGCACCTTTTGTACCAAAAAAAAAAAAAGTTTTACAGTAAGAATAACTCCATAATCTAATCAATGCAAGTGCATATGGCTATCAAGTGTTACACAGCAAAATCCAAAGTAAGGATTGCTTCATTTCTGTCAAATGCAATCTGATTGACCAGCAAATTGACAATACTTTATAGGAACAGAAAGGTGGAGTCTAGAAGTAGTTGCACAATCACTAAGGCTGTGCCCAGTTCTTCTTTCGTTCAATTGGATCCATACTGAAACTGTTTCTTGTATCTCACTAGATATCATCATCTTGATATCACCACTGAATCAGAACATCAGAGAACCTCCAGGCAATGCTATATATATATATATATATATATATTAGAGGGTTTGAATGCATCAGGAACTTTAGATGAAAAGGCCACCAACATTGTCAAATTGCTCAATGAAATTGAAGTGTGTCAACTACAGTTAATCCTTAAAAAAGTGCCATAAATCAGAAAAGAAAAAAAAAACCTTAGAAGTGCAACTCCACTGCAGCATCAAACCCGACACTAGGCAGTCGCATGTACCTTTGCCTATAATGTACCAGACATGCACAAAACTCAGTCTTTCCAAATATAGCTGCACGCGTCAAGAAATACAGCCTGATGAACCCACATCCTTACATCAAGTCGTGTGTTTATGTCTAAGGTGTGCTTTTGAGCCTTTCAAATTTCTTCATAGATAATGAGTTAAGTTTAACATAATCAACCATACAACCACATCTGCTGGATTCCACCCGCCACTGCAAGGGATAACTCCCTTCACATCTTGCAAGGAATATGTAATCAGAACCATGGGGTAAGTTGTTAAGGAATATGTAATCAAATGAGCTCAGCCCATCCAAATATTGTCAGTTGACAGCCATAACAAGAAAGTATGTTGAGCTTTCATATATTGAACTTGAGAATAGCCATTGTTATAAAACATTTTAAATGAAAAAAAAAAAAAAAAAAATTAAGCAGAAGCTTAGGTAGATTACCTTCTTAAGTTCGACTTTAGGAGGAGGGCCCTCATGGTAGAAACTCGGGACTGGGTTTGCTTTGAAAATCAAACTCTTCCTTAGTTGCCTTAAAGCTGCCTCTTCCTCTTCCTGCAATTGATGAAAACTAAAAATGAGTCCAGTGGTGGATTCTACCATGCCATCTTTGCAACAACTTGGTCAGTTCAATTTTATAAAAGTACACTTACAAGCATGTCTTGGTAACGTCTCATGCACAAGGACAAAACTGAAATATGATATGCGACTATCATCGAGCATCTCAATTTTAAAGCAAATGTAACAACCATATTCTAAAATAGTACAAAATATGAATCCTTCTTTAGCATCCATGCCCATCAAGTGCAACACCCTATCCTTCTTTAGCATCCATGCCCATCAAGTGCAACACCGTCACTAGAAGATCTGTCATATTTGAACTCAAAACTTTCAAACAAATATCCCCATATTCTCCTCCTCTCTTTAATCCTACAAGAGACCTTCTTTATAATTTCGCCTCTAAACTAGTTGTGCATGAACATAGTCTAAATCTATCACCATCAGTAGTCAAACTCCCTTTGCTGTGCTCACCAGACTAAGGTTTATCCATCCACAAAAGAAATTGATGCCTCGGCTGCTTTAAAGCCTAATATTCCAGATTCACAACATTGTCAGTCTTGCCATATTGATCCATATACTCTCACCATGATGCAGCAAGAATAACTTCAGCATATCTCCCAAATCCACCTTAATTCCATTTGGATATTTTCCAAACATCTGCTTGCTACTTCCTCAATAGTTCAAAATTTGTTTGCTAATTCCCCACTAGATAAGAAATAACAAAAGCAGTCGCTAATGTTATGTTTTTTTGCCATCATATGCGAACAGAGCCTCATATTCAATGTATTCCCACGAGATAAATTGTAATGCAGCAAATAAGTCAAAGAAATATCAAAGAAGACTGATAGGTCCAGCATCTGTAGCTTGTTGAAAAAAAAAAAGTTTTATGTTATTGCAACAACTACCAATAATATGTCAAGTTTAAGTGGCTAAAAACACTAGTAAACTGGAAAAAACTCAATGATCTGTAATCTACTGGCAAAAATAAATAGCATAAAAAATTCAACCAGTCATGTATCACAAACTTGAAATTTATGATATAGACCATGCCAGAAAGACATCGGTAAACACATGGATAGCCTAATCTGAAGAAAAAACTGTTAAGGCCCATATCTGCAATCAAAAAGGTATCTTGAAGTAGAGGTGGGATGGATGAATATTCTCAATTTGAATAGGGCCAATGCTTTGTGACTTTGCAACTAGATATCTAGTAAGTTCTTTTCAGAGCAAAATCTGGAAAAATATTATGGAGTGTCAACTTTAATTGCAAGGTCTTCAAATAGTGTAAAACATCCAATATGACTGCCAAGGTAAATTGAACAGAGATTACATTGCAAAATGGTAAACTATTTATTAGATATCTGATTTTAAGCAGCAAACACACCAACAAATTATACTGAACAGTAATGTCAAGATAAATGGGAACACTGATACTTTCCAGCAAAGAAGAAGGCTTTAGGGATGCACATAATGGTAGAAAGATTCATTTGGAAGACAATCTACTCAATAGCACAAATCTGGGACCCAAAAAGCTAAGGCAGTGAATATCAATAAGAGAATTGGAGTAGATAAAATGTGGCATCCAATATAGTAATGAGCATAAACCTGAGAAAATTAAGTGCTTCAAGTCTTTGACACAATGGCTTAAACATCTTCATTCAACACCAAACTGTTACTTGGATTTTAGAAGACTACCATAATAAGTTCTGATATCACGGGGCGTGGGAGGATCCTTTTGAAGCATGCATTTTGAAGCAACCATATGCAAGAGGTCTGAGGTTTCCATTTAGTTATCCTTTAAAAAACTCTATTTTCACTAAATATCATATATAAGTTTCTGTTATAGACTTTCATGGTGAACTACCAATTACCATGTTCAGATGGTTCTACAGAATATGTAATAATTGTGATAGAAGATTGATTTAACACCAAATAAAATACCAACACAGAATCATCATGAAATTGTAGAAAGCTGAACTTTTTTTGCACCATTAGTTTTAAGAATTAATAGGAGAAGAAAAGGGGAAAAAAAAATGCATACCCTTGTCCGGGCTTCACATTGCAATCTCTCTGCCTCCAAAGCCTGGTGCTTCTCTTCTAATTTAGAGTAAAACTGAATGAAAGTAGAAAATAAAATATAAACATTTTCCTTGAGTATTTAGAGTTCAAAGTGCAATAAAAAAAGGCAGTACCTCTTTCCGTTTCTCTGCACGCTCAGTACTTCTGAAAACAGGGGCAGTTGGCATTGTTGTCCTAGCTTTTGGATTTCTTACAGATGCTGTAGTTCTATTCATAGCTCAGGAAAAATTGATACCAAACCTTATAGAGGTGATAGAGAGAACAACATTTCAATAAGCCCCATGGAAGTAGAAAAAGGATACGAAGAAGCAGCAGAGCAAGAATCCTCTTCATCTGTGTGCACCGTATTATCAGGATTCAAAGGCTTCATTGATGTGAGAAGTGAGTTTGTCTGCAAAGCAACACAAAAGTACAACCATCATAATGAACATTTTCTCACCTCCATGCCTGCTGAAGTGTTTTTATATGAAAAAAATGCTTTAAAAAAAAAAAAATCAATTCTCTACCTAAGATTCAAAAGCTATATAACTTACAACCTTCCAATAGGATCCAGAAGAAGGCAGAATTCTAAAAGCCTTCCAAGAACATATCATGAAATTATGCATTAGGTTGATCGTTCAAATTCAATAATATGGAATCAGCAACAAATAAGGGGCTTGAGGATGGAAGAAAACCCATTATAACAAAACAAAACATGAAATCTAACATCACAGAATAAAACAAACATGAAAACTAACATTTACTAAGATCAGAAGAAATATGTGTTGGCTGCAAGAAGCATATTGTTGTTCCAACTATATATATATATATATATATATATAAAGCATAATGCTTTGCTGTAGAAATTATCTGACTGAATGCTTTTAGTACAGGAAAAAAAAAAAATTCAAACACTGTTAAAAGGCATTTAGAAACATCTAGATGTATTCACTATTTAGACCAACAACAAGACTGGCGTCTATGTCAAGAACAACATCATGGATGATTAAAGAGAGGAAAAACAAGAAACAAGACAACAAAGCATGTTGATTGATTGTAGATTATTTACCTTTGTAGCTTTATCTCCATTACCAGCAGCATCAGCAGCAAACTCACGACATCCGCTGGCAGCACGCTTTTCAGTTGCAAGTTCAAATGGCTGAGGAACAGTGTAGTTAAGCCGTACAGGCTTCTTAAGATTTGTTGACTTCTGAGCTCCACGGTTCATGTGTTTCTTTTCAGGTGTGTCATCATCCAAATTCAAGTTTGCAACGCTAGGTATTTCTTGCCCATTGTGAGAATCCTGAACTCCATTTATAGGCTCATCTGACCCATCACGTGTAGAAGTTTGACAGGAAAGATCATCAGTACAATCAAGTTTACCATAGGATGTACATATACCAACACAATCTGATTCTTCAACTGTAGCTATTTTTATAATTTCCTTACCCATTGCACTGCAAGAAATAAAGCAGATAATTACTATCTCTCTCCAGATGATGAACCAATTGAGAACAGAGGAAAAAATAATTTAAATGTCACATAACCAAATATAAATAACATATTTTCCCAATCATGCACCATAAGAACAAATGCATTGAGAGGTAGAAGGTCAATTAATTAATAAAGGGTCAGTTTGGATGCTTGAAAACTGGCATAAATCTTACACAACCAAGGATAACTTATTTCGTAGTCAAACATGTCCACACACAACCAGTATTAAGGGGTAGAAGATTAATTAATTAATAAAGAGCTTGTTTTAGATGGTTGTCTAACAGATCCTACAACGTGGGCAATGGATTTGAAGAGGGAGCAGGAGAATAATGTAGCTAAAATTGCAACACCAACCGACCAAATCCAAAATTTTAACAGATACTAAAATCCAGCTAGAAAAGTCGTTTTCAGAATCTTAAATTGTCTTCAGATTACAGGCATAATCAGACTCAAGAACCCCCTAAAGTATCCTTTCCACTGCCTCTTTCTGCACCTGAATCCCACCTCAGTGAAATATCCTGCAGCTATGACAGCTAACAACCCAAACAGGCAATGAAAATCAGGTTATGATACGAAAACAAGTTTTTTATACTGCCCAGTAGAAAAGTTGCAAGAGCCTCACAATCTGAATCATCATCTGATATTATAAATAGAGAATTCTTGCATTGTTCGAATGCTCCAAACCTCCTGAAGATCCCATTCCTGCTATTTCCTCAAATTGTATAACAAGTAAAGAAAAGTGTCCGACATAATCAGCAGATTTATGAATTCAGAAAAAATACAAATGATGTTGAAATTAAATTTCTACTGTTTGAAATTTCAACTAAGAACATCAATTAGAAATCTAAGGCATTAATTCTATCCTTCACCACATCTAAAACAAAATTGTAATCCTAAAGGCCAAATCCTCACAACCCAGATATAATAAAAAAAATTTTACGAGGCTACCTCAACATTCACCTCTAGCTTGTGTATGAATAACCATAAAGAGTCATCATCTTCAAAAGGAATTCATTCCACATAAGCCTTTTCTTGAAGGTGAAGTAAATTATGCACAACTTTGTACCTAATAAAGATGAAATACAAACTATGCTGTTGACTCCTTATATTTTTGGGTTGACATGAACTACACTTTGCCGGTTAATATGGGGATAAGGCTCATAACACTGGGCAATGAACATCTCATCATCTCAGGACATAATAGTTGTTAGAAAAGGAAAAAGACTACAGCAGAGGAAATACTTGTTCAAGTCTATAATCTAGTGGAACAACAAACAATTGTATAGAGTTTGCAAAGTGAAAATTATGTTCTCCTGTGACTAAATTCAGTCTAGTAATCAGGAGAATGTAGTTCACAGAAGTTAGTCTCTATGTTCATTCTTATGTGGCTCCATACCACCCAAAAAAGGCAAAAAAAAAAAAAAAAAAAACCTGGATCAATAGAATTCATAAAAAAATAAAAAGGAATTCAAAGATACAACCTATTGGGCTAGGGGATAAGCATTTTTGAACCTGTAGCTACATGCACTTTCCACTAAACATAAGATGGCAGAACATATTCAACCCCTTTATTCATATGGGCTTTATAAGTATAAACTTATCAGTCTAACTTGCAAGAGGATTAATTGTTGACCAAATCAAAAGATTAAAAATAAGATCGAAAACGATTACTCTCAATCACAGATAATGCATAATACTGTTGTATGTGACTGAAGCACTATCCAAAGAATTTACACATCATCAACAACGTCAGTTGCCAATAAAATAGGCTAATAAGCAAGCTATCCATCACATCATATTTAAGACCTCCTCAATCTGAGACATTAAATAATATGTAGAGTTTGAGCCAGCTACGGCAACCAACTAAAGTCATCATAAAAAGATAAAATTCGAATTTCTTCTTCTATACTTTCATATCTTGACTACATCAAAACTGGCATTTCTTTTCTATGAGGATTTTTCTGAAGGGAAGCTAGATTAATCCAAGAACTGATGATCATTGCATGAAATCATTCTATCATAAAATAAGGCTAAGAAAATTGCTAAATGAAAACATCAATTTTGCTGATATCATGCCGAAAGCAATACATTAACAGGAACCACTTCTATATGAATCCAAGACCAATAAAATAGAAAGAACAATTAAGTGCATAAAATCAGTAAGACGAAAATAACAGCTCATTAATTCATTTATTTAAGGAAAGAAAAATAAAAAGATGATAGGAAATGCTTAAATTATCACCTTATTTTATGACAAATATAGCAATCAGGAGGGAAAAAAAAAACATGAGGCAGTGGAAGGACACAAATGGCATTACATTATTTTATTTTTTAAAGGTAATAACAGATTCTATCAGATGAATTATTATATAACAACCAAAACATGCATTCCACTTGCATTAATATTAAAAAAAAAAAATTGTTTACCAGATAACGAAGAAACAATCAACAAGTCAAGCAAAAATAAACCGCATAGATATTTTTTTTCCTTATATCGATAGTATAATTCAAGAAACTCAACTCGTTTCTCACCAACCAATCAATTATACTGAAAATTTCAAGGAGGAAAAAACCTAAATTTCAACGTAATTCGCTTGTAATGCCAACAAAAAGCACTGGATCCAACCTTCCACCAATCGATTCATCAAAAACAAATGGAAACCACCTCTTCCTCCATGGAATCGCTTATGCATTTCGTTATTAATCAAATTAAACATATCAAGGAACCAAAAGCGACGATGGTGACAGAAGAAATCGCCACGGAATACTTACAGATCGTCGAGTCTCCAATCCGAGAGAGATCTCAAGTTCCTCCGAGCGGCCGCGCGATTCCAAGAACCCTCCTCCTTTCTCCTCCGCCCACTCCTCCACCTCCGGCTCCTCGCTCCGCCCGTCCTCGGGAACGACGACGGTCCCCGTGGCCGCGTCGCGATATTTATAGCTCCCTGTATCTCACGCCGTCAACTGACGTCCTGTCTTCGGCGTCAAAACCGAATCGCTTGGTCGTGGCAGGCCGTGCGCTCGAGTCAAATGGGGCCGACCCGTTTCCCATGGCCGAAAGCTTACCGCCTGAGAACGTTTACATGTGACGGACATCTGGTTGACGGAACGGAGGTTAACTTCCGGTGATTTGGATCCCCCGACTAATCCGCCACATCACCCGACACGAACTAACCCCACTCAACCATTTTAACGCACGCCATCTCATCCTCTTAATCGGGACGGAAACCATGTAACTTCCAACGAAATTACTAAAATACCCCTTAATTTTTACCCGCATCTATTTGCAAACGCGTTTGTGATGCACGGTAAACCTGATTTACAAATGTTCGGGTATATTTTAGGTAATCAGAGCGTCTGAAAATTAAGAAAATCAGAGCCGTCGATAGGTGTGCTCTTCTGGCTCTGGGATTGGGATACGGACGGCTGTGATGTGCCTATTTAGTGAGGGGGGGAAAAGTAGGCGTACGATCGTGAATTAGGTTGGTGGGCCCCAGCTGTTGTGGAAGGAATAGGCAGCCACGTCAGCAGTTGGATGAAGAGTCGTACCACCCGCCACTTAAAATTTAGATGCGTTTAAATTTAGCCTTGGCGCCGTTTTACCGAGTCCACGCTTGGATCTTTGCCAGGAGGACAGGTGTGAAAGCGACGTCACCTCAATCTCCTTGCGTGACCTAAATCGTCCGGCTACGGCCCACCAAAAGCTCCGATGAACCCTCTGATTGGACCGTCCCACTCTGAAATGGACCGCCCCGGTCAGCCCGCCCGAGGGCAACCAAGATCCGGCACTCGGAATGCCACCCAAAGTCATCGCCCATAAATATTGGTGGTTTCCACCACCTCTAGTGTAATCCAGAGTGACATCAGGTTGGACAAGAGATGCAAGTTGGGAGAGTGGAGGGGGCTAATTAGTCTCCGTCGGTATCCCGTGATAGGGAGTAATTGGAAGAGGCTGCCTTGGTTGTCAAAAGCAGACGGCTGCCTGACCGAGAAAGGTGTCCCACTTAATAATTGCTTGGCCCTCTTTGATTTGTTCTTGCTAACTTTTTTACAAAAGGAGTACAACCCCATTATCATAGCCTAATCTCCACCTTTAGATGGAGGTGTTTTCCAAGGCAAGTATGATCCATTCATCTGCCCAGTCCCATCATAGACCGGGAACACGAGTTACATGCCGCAAATGCCGTCAGCTGGATATGATATTGCTTAGATTACGGACACGTATCTATTAGCCTTTGCTGCTTGTCGCATCTCTATCATAAAAAAGAGTGAACACCAATGTACGTTGCACCTATCTGTTTTAAGGATGTCGCAATTATTCAACATGGAACAAGCTTTTTTTTTTTTTTTTTTTTTTTTCCTAGATCTGTTTTCGTTGGAATATAGGACAGCATTCTCATCAATCTGCCAGTGATTAGTTTCGAGATATTTGTTACTCTTCTTCAGTCAGAAATTGTCTTTCAGTATGTTCCTGGATTCCAACTCGTAATCAATTCAAGCATAAGTTGAAAGAAACAAAGTTTATTTTCCAATGGATGTAATTGGGCAAGTAGTATTTCTTTTGATCATGCAGCTCTCGGATTTCAGTGTAACAGCTGATATGCAACATCGCTAGTTTGCTACATGCCATGTACTACAGAATTCTTTCCATGTAATCTAAATTCTTACGGATCTATCTACATGCCATGTACTACAGGTTTCCCTTGCTGATACTATCACGATTACATATCAGTCTAGAGATAATTTGGCTAGAGTCAGGCCTAATACCTTGACCCCATTTGCAATGTCTTCGATCGAGGCATGCTCTTCAGGCTTGTGGCTGAAACCTGCAACAAGCAATACTACAGGTCGTGAGACGCAACAGGTGCTTTGCACTGTAATTCAATCCGAGCCTGAGAAACTAGATATGGTAAAGCCAAAACCTCCGCAGAAACAGAGCTAAATTCCCTTGTGATTGAGAATTTAACAAATACACACAAGCTCTCACATACAGGCATGTCCACCGGTATACTAGCATGTACAATTGGATTTTTGGAAACAAGAGTACAGTTAAAATTTTGGAGAAAGATGAAGATAGGTTTAAATATGAAAAGGTAGTTAAGCATACTTTCAAAATGAAAAGCTTGGTATTTAAAAAGGTAGTTAAGAATCACAACTAAGGTTGTATTTGACTTTTAAGAATAGTCTTGTTTTTTATTTTTATTTTCATAGAAAATAGAAATTACTTATAAAAATACATTTGTTAACTGAAAATGAAAACAAATTTTTGAAAAAATATATCTCCAAAATAGTGAAAAACTAAAATCAATATAAAGACTTTTTTCACTATTTTCTATTAAAACAAAGAAGTAAATAGAAAACAAAGATCAGCGAATTTAAAAATACAAGAATGAACGGTATTCTCTTTAATTCGTTTTGCTTATCCTTTTAAAAGGCATCATTTATAGCAAAAATAAAATAGAAAATAATTTTTATTTTTATTTACCAAATGTATTTTTTAGATATAAGAAGGTAACAAATAAAAATTATTTTCAAAAAATAAAAATAGAAAACATTCATGAAAACCAAACGTGGCCTAATCTTCTAACCACTTTCTTTTATCTTTCCTAAGGCTAAATGTCTTTTGTTTACCCTGTGCTTCCTTTGGTGCCCTTGAAATTTGCTAATAATACATCTATTTATAATATGGAAAATAATGATGCATGGGGTGGTATAGAGTGCAAACCTTTGTAGCATGGAATGAAAATCATGCCCATTGGTGATACTCTGCAGGTACATCCATTACACATTTAGCTTTTTGCAAGCACACAGAAACCATTAAAAAGAATTGACAATAACACTAGATCTGCAGTTTTCCACGCAATCTAAAAGATCTGCTCCACGTTCAACATATCTAATTATCTATGCTTCATATCCAGAAATGATATTGAAAGTAATATATAAGCAAAAATTTGAAATGAATAAAGAATTATCTCATGGCATCATTCATTACAACGATTGAGAAAAATTAGCTGGCAGGAGTCACTTCCAATTGCTTGAATCATGAGTCCAGGTAATATTACCCACAGATCCTTTTTTTTCTTGTAATGAAGCTGCATTGACTAATTTATGTTCTAATTCAGCTTGCAAATGGAGCAGGGTGAAAAGTTTATTGGCTATGGTTCATGTCATGTTGCTGCAATGGAGATCTTAAATCCATGTGTCAATATTTACTACAAACTTCTCCCTCAAAATAGTTATTTTCTACAAGTTTCTAGGACTACTAGATGATAAGGTCATGTGTGTACAAGATTTCTTTCCGTTGTTCTATTATGTAGCCTGGGATCATCATAGATACAACCTTTCTGCCTCTTTCAGTGATGACTAACTCTACATGGACACATCTTGTAAATCACTGCTCCCATATGGTTTCACTTGCACCCTGGCCACACCGGGGTTGCAAGTGATCCTATCCAAGGGTGGTAGCATTTCATGAGGAAGTCCCATAGCGGGGATTCCAGGGTCAGATATACTATAATGTTACTCTTGTAATATGAATTACACTGCAAAAAGAGATAGTGAATGGCTAATGAAGATTATGATGCAATTGATCATCTATCCAGTTGATTGGAATGTGAGAAAATTCAAGGAAAAAAAAAAGACGTGGAACAAAATATAAATAATTGCACCAAGTTCGTTGCGCTGTAACTTATTTCAAAAGGAGCAAGAGAAACTGCAAGCATAGGTTCAACCATTTTACCTGCCCATGAAAAGTGAATCATGATAGGCTCTACTGATCATAAGCTTGTGACTAAGGTTCAAATGTCGTGTTGCAGCTGCCATGGCATTGATTATTGAGTTCTCAGAAAGAGCAGGTGGATCCTGATTTATAATTTTGAATTCTGATAATTTAACTCTGCGATTCTTAGCTATATCAACTGCAGATTGACGGATTTTTTCAATTACAGAGTTCCTTCTCTTCTCATCAATGTCTCGTGTATCTGGATAAAAGATGAGGACATCAATCTTAAGATATTAGCAACATATAACATATCATATGAAAAAAGATAATTAGCTATTCAAAATCATTGCACGGTTCCCTTCAGTTATAATATTTAAGCATGACAAAGGAAACATATATGGGATGATTAATTTCACTCATTAGAAAAAGAATTAGAATCCCATCAGAGTCAATGGCAGCACTTGGATATAATTTCAAGAAATACTTCTTTGTGGAAAAGATATGTTTTACTCCTTGCTTATGATTACTGCACTGAAAAGCACCTTGTTATCTCTCTCTTCATTCAGGTATGATCACTTCGATGTTCTTATAGGGCTCCTGACACAGGGTCATTTATGTGGCCATTAAAGGGTATAATGTAACTCCAGCATATTTGTCAATTCAAGATTTATCTTCCAGTACTAAGGTTATGTCAAAATGAAAAACTTTACATAAAAAACAGCACTGATTTAGTATCTATGTTTCTAATGGTGTAAAATGTGTTTTTAAAAATAATTTTTTATGTAAATCAGCTAACATATGGTATGCTTGAATTTCTGTTGAGCAATTCTTGAACAAAGATGTTACAATGAGCAATCTGAAGATGAAACTTGGTATTGGCCAGTTTCTGTAGGTATTGCATTTGGCATCACAAAATGATGAGATATTAGGATTACTAAAACAAGATTTAAAATTGCATCTTACTCCAAGAAATTCTGCTGCAACATTGTTCCAGAGAAAATTTAAAAGAGCAACATGATAAAAAAATAAAGAGAACAAAACAAAACATGAAACAAAGTATAGAGAACGCCTAAGGGGCTATAAAGAAAATTTAATGGCATTAAATGAGATTATGAGGGTACACTATCAAGAAAAAGACACATATTAAAAAGAGAAAGCAAGAAAAAAATCATGCTATATTGAATCTATTGGTGACAGATATATCTACTAAAGGGAGGGGAAATACCAATTTCTAAATGTGATTTACTTGGAATGCTATTGATTGCTCCTGGATGCAGCTCCAAAATACCTTGAAGAAGAAGAGAATTTAGAAAAGATTCACACAGATAAAGACCACATAACAAATAAAAATTTCTGCCAGCGATTATATATATATATGATGATTTAAAAGACAGCACTGCATTTGAATTGCAGAAATCAGGAATATGATTCCAAAATCATGTTAAAGCCACATACCTACAGTACCAACAGTGTCTATGGATCCAGATTCTAGCACATGCTTCTCAACAGCTAGTGCCAGCTCTGCCGCTGCCAGGCCTGCATCATTTCTGTTGAGCAATGCAATCAAAAGATTATCAAACTTGTTGTAAGCATCCAAAATAAAGTCGTATGAATAGACTTGAAGCAACAGAAAAATATTTTCTATATCCTAATTAGTAGCACCACAAATAGCAGAAGGTAATATGAATGGGATATGTGTAACTACACTTTCTACAGCTCCACTTTAAGGAGATTTACACGTTTAGTCATAGATGAGAATTCAGATCTCCTAGGTGAAATTATAAACATACAATACCAGGAAATACAAAATTTTGGCAAACAGGTAACTAAAAGAGGAAAAAACTTGACAATATTTAAGATTTGCATAGCAAAATTCTTTTTTCTGGTGGATGGGCAAGTAAATACCAAAAAAAAGGATCTGTCAAAAACAAGATCAAAAATATATGAAACTGTCAGAAGAAAAATAACATTAAAAAAAGGCAGAAATTCTGAGTATGATAAGGAAGTTTAGTTCTCACAGATAAAAAGATAAGTTTGATTGTATTGTATTCTCCTATGCAAATGATGTACAAAATTACTTCAAAATTACCTACAACAAGAACATAAAAAGAAAATATATGCACCAGCCCTTCCTAAGATTTACAGTACATCTTGCCCATGTCATAAACAAGCAGATTATAAACACATGGAAGCGGTACAATTCTTTTTAGGTGACCGCAAAGGATAAGTTAAAAAAAAAAATCATGTAGCTCTGTTCATATATGATACATAAAACACTGATTTCCATGGGCATTTAGCCCTTTCTGTTTGAGTAGCACTATAGTTGTACAAGTACAAATTGCCACCACATGAAGATGAAATCTAACATATCTAACTAGCCAAATAAGCTAAACAAAGTTAGCTAACTCTTCTGTAACAGCTATCAGAATCCATATTAGAATAAGGAATGATTAGATTTTTTTTTTTTTTCAGAACAAAGGTAACGGTTAATAGAGCCTTCAACCGACACAGAACCATCTACTGCAACAAGTCTAGTAATATCCGAGCCCAGATCAAGATGAGATGAAAAGGGTGCAAGGAGTAACCAGTAAATGATGTTTCAAACAAATACAATTAAGAAATTTTCCTTACTTGAATAAAAAGCGTAATCTAATGACAATAGACGAGAGCTTCACAGGATCGCTGACACAAAAAGTCATAGCACGGGACATGAAAATAATTCATCATCCACTCAGGGAGCTGAGGACTGATCATGATCAGATTCTAAGAGGTCTTTAGGTGACTCAGTTAGGCAGAAGTAACAGGTCCTGAAAAATAATTTTTATGTAGCAACTTAAAACATAAAATGAAAATAGGACCTCAAGTCCTTTTTGCTCTAGTGCATGATCCCTCCTGACATGCTTACCGATAGAATTAAGGAAATTGTGTGAATATAATAAATGATACAAGTTTGATAATTTTCTATGGACCACCCTATATAGATGGAGAAGTCCTGTTCTCATAAACCATAATATATATGTGAAGAAGGAAGATGAATGAAACTAAAAGAGACAAGGACTTCAGATAAGAGAAATAAGAAGATAAAGAAGGGCATTTCATGGCAACAGACAGTAACTACCAGATGTGCTTTCTTCATGTATGCTAGAAAGGGGGCATGGGCAGATATACTACTGGAAAATTACCAAATGTACAAGTATGTCAATCACTGTGTGATAAGAAATGTCATACGTATCACTTTGACCAAGCCTACCTTATGCTAGTTACTTTCGAACACAAAACAGCAAGTTGGAAGGAGATGAAAGCATGCAAACCTTGCTGGCATAAGGACTGCTCCAGCATGACCTCCGCTGCCTTCAAATTCCACCTTGATACTTGCAGGTGCAGCAATTGCAGTGACAATGCCAATTGAAACACCTAATGTCAAGGTAAGTAATTATGAGAATTAACTGGAGCTACTTGCCATATGGATTCGACTTTTTTTTTTTTTTTTGAAGGGAAATATATGGATTTTGATTGTTAAAGAGCCCAACCTTCTTCTTCCAGAATAGGACCTTGCTCTATATGCAATTCTAAAAAAGCAAAATAACTGCCTTTCTTCAAAAACACATTTGACAAGGGTTCTTGATGCGTGTTGTAACCAGCAAATTTTGCAGCATCAAAGAAAGACATATTTTGACCATCAACTGTTTCTTTAAGAGCACTAGCTAATGTCTCACTCCCTGCCAATAAGCGGCTGCACATTTTCAAATATGGTACAAGATAAATGTCAATTCATGGCAAGCCTTCAGATGTCCCACTCTAACTGATGCATCAAAGCCATGAACGAATAAAATCAGGTTTATGTATTGGCAAAGCCAAATTATATGCTTATTAGAGTTCTTGAACCTGCAAGCTAAATATGCAGAAGAAAATGACTGGGAGGCCTATCTTATCATTCCCAAAAGGAGAAAGTCCAGACCTGCCCAAGCAACCGATTCCGAAACGTGTAGGCTCCTCAGATGTGAACATAATTACCTCCAATGATCTCTTGGGCTGGAAGCCAGACCTGTTAAATATTCCTTGAGCATAATTCATAAGGCAAAATCATTTACAGAATAAAGCTAACTATGTCCCAACTTTGATAAAGTACTAGAGTTGGTCAATATCAGTGATCTCAAGAATAGTATAAATAGTTCAATATGCACATATCTATATTCCAATTTCAACTGGCCTCAAAAACATAGAAAGTTCACCAGTGCCTGTAGAATGATGCAAGTATTATTGAGTGCCAAATGAATAAGAGACTCCAGCAAGGTGAGGGGTATAACAATCAGGCTCAGTTTTTAAATATAAGTTCATACAACTGGAGTCAATTCTTCCCATATGAAAGTAGCTTTCATAGCTGCTTAATAATTAGAGAACAGAGTTTAACCATTACCAGATTCAAAGACACCATTTGAGCTTTAGCTTTTGAGGGAATCTCTCTTTTACTAAATTACAAAGATCTTGACAAGCTATCGTAGCGAGGTTCGCTGAACTATACTAAACAATATGGCATTAGGCGTACCGAACCATACCAGTACAAACTGGTATAATTCACCATTTCGAAATGATATGGAGCCGATGCCACCCTAAACTATCCTATATAGCCCAAAACCGTCCTGTATCAACCTCATATGAACCAGGTACCATACTGAATCGTTCAGTTTAGCTCGGTATGAGACGGTTTATGGGTTGAAACCTTTCAGTTCACCTAACTAGTACGGAATGACCAGTACACGACCGGTTAGGTACGGTATGCCTCATACCGAAATGGTAACCTTGCATCATAGTTTTCTCATCATGCATGCCATGACAAGGTATTATAGTAATCAGAGTAATCCAACAAAATCCAAAATTTTCTTGCTAATTAAATGATAAAAAGTTTGTTACATCATATAGAGCCTAGCTTCAGTCCTGGGTTTGTTGTTGCATCTTAGACGCAAAGCTAAAAATTGCCTTCTTTTTTTATCAGTTTGTTGTGAGTCAGGTCAGCAGCAGTTAGCAACAAAACAAATCCATCCAGCTAGCCTCCCTGCCTGAAACATATCAAGATCTGAAGTCATCAAAGTGTTCATATATGTTTATCCAGTTTCTTTGCACATGTGAATTTTGGACTACTTTTGGTCAGGTTTCATGGGATTTCACATTCCCCTATCAGTTATCTATGAGTTCAAACCCAGCAAAACCAAGACTGTCTACAGAGATTCAGATTATGTTTATCAATGGTCACTTAGTTTCATTCATCTTATACTTTTTCCTTCTCCCCCTTACACCTCCCTTATTTTCAGGTCTTTCCTCAAGATCAAAAAAGAAGTCTATTAATGTTCATTTGTTCCAAAAACACATCAGACTCTGTAGGTGGCATCTTGTGACCAGTCTCATTAATATCAATAGTGGTTTGACCCATATTTTCTCAATTTTTGGCTATCTGCTGCTCTGGATGATATGTCTTGAAATTCAGTGGTAATAAATTTTTTTTTTTAGTGCAATAGTTGATTGTTCTCCATTGTGCCTTGTTGAAACAACTTCTAGACTTGCTTTTTATTTTTAGCTCAATTTGAGGCTTTAAGGTCTCTTTCCATCATCATGACCCACCACATGTTTGACACATGCTTCTGTAAGCTCTTTTTCTATTCGTTTCTAGATGCAAGTTTTTCTTTTAATATTTATTTCTATTCCCTAGTTTATGGACCTTCAAAAATGACCTGATCTCTCTTTAATCAAGGATCATGCAAGTGCTTGCATCAAGATCTGGAGCTTACAGACATGACTTGCCTCCCTAAACTTACATGCTGGAATTTGAGATCCTATCCACACATCCACATGCCTTACAAAAGCCCTAAGTTTGAATATTTTGCAATCAAGATAACCAGACAGCCATTTCCAAGAAAAAGAAAAGAAAAGAAAAGAAAGCCAGCTCACTATGGTCCAGCATTTCTTGTTTAACTTTCAACAACTAATGTTGGAATATATCAATCAGGAAAACTGTGCACCTTTTTAGCAAATTAATTGCCTCTAGTGCACCCAAAACACCAACCACTCCATCATACTTCCCAGAATACGGAATGGCGTCAATATGGGAACCGGTAGCAACTGCTGCAAGTGTTGCCTCAGAACCAGTCCTGGGAAAAAAAAGGTTTGTGAATCATTAATGCATTTGCTTCTTAAAAATGACCTTAGCCAATACAACACCAATTGTATGTATATATATATATACATATATATATATATATATATATGTATGTGTGTGTGTGTGTGTGTGTGTGTGTGTGTGTATATATATATATATGTATGTCTGTATGTATGTATATATATATGTATGTATGTATATATATATATATATATGTATGTATGTATATATATATATATATATATGTATATGTATATGTATATTTATATTTATATTTATATGTATATGTATATCTACATACATACGTACGTACATACGTATGTATAGCTAATATGTGGGTGCCCAAAAAAAGCCCTAATCGGGTGACTAGGAGCTCAACACTAATGATCCAAGCTATCAGATGTGATCTATTATCTTTAAATTACTTAATATCAAAAAATCATATAATTTAAAGATCTTTAGTCTATGTATTCGATGATCAAAGAATGGATGATATAAATAACACGAAGCAGTGCATGTTTTCTAGCCACTAGATACATAAGCTAGAGATATCGAAATCATATAAGCTTTAGACATGGTAGTTTGATTTCATTTTCAACAAACTACAAACTTCACTCTAAGTTAATTGTCATTACATGATAAGAGGAGCCTTTTGATCATTAAATTTTAACAGGATAAATAATATAGCATCAAGAAGGTGAGAAACCAGGTTTTCATACTAAGACACATTTATCATGTTTGAAACCCTGAAAAGCAAGTTAACAAGGCAGCAGGATAACTAGGAAAATATATACTCTGAACTCACCATCGACCAAATATGTTACCCACAGCATCCTCACGAACAGAGAGACCAGCTTGCTCCATTAATTTTTTGATAAACCTGTAGATAAATTTGAGATTGACTTTAATAAAAGCCACCAACAGAGTATTCAAACAAAAAAATGTATGCAACATTGGAATTATGACAACAGGCATTATACCATATTAAGACGCACTCATACTAGCAAAGAAGCCAAATAAAAATCTCCATTATTTATTTATGTCAAGCTACAAAATTAGCAATAATGAAGCTAGGTATCTGATAGTTCAAGAGCCTTAAGACTGTTTAAATTGGAGGTCATGTCTTCTTCATTCTATTTCTTCCCGGGAAAAGTAATTTTATATCCTACTTCCTGATTTCTAAAGCCCAAGGAAGTGGAGTGTCATCGGAGAAGACTGGTTGTGGGCTACATTAGGAAATCTGTATGGAATTTTGTGGCATGTCAATTTGGGATGTAGTATGGTGATTAAAAGCTATGCAAGATACTAGGAATGGAGTAACGATAAGGCCAGGGTGTGATATTAAGAAATGGACTGAGGATTGGACCCTAAGATAGAGAAGTGAGTCACACATACAGACAACATAGATTAGATGGTCAGGATGAGATAAATGGAGCAAAGATGGAGAGCAGCACCTGCTGAATGAAGTCTAAAATGAAAGTGAGATGAACATAAAGCAGCTGATATGTTCATTTCATGAAAGAGAGATGCAAAGGAGTCAGATGGGATGTGAGCAGGTTGGATCCAGAAGATTGGCATAGGGGATGGTTAAACTACAGATCAAGCTTAATTTTTGGATTTAAGGCTTCCAGTAACTTGTTCCAGGGAGAAAACCTCATTGAATTTCATAATTACGTCTCAGGAATGCATCAAAACATAAATCTTAAGCAAATATAAGCAGTGCATACACACTCTTCACTTTGTTGTAAATTGAGATTTATGGGTGTTTTAATGAGTCTCTAGGATTAGGTTTCCTCCTTGTTAAAGATCTTTATTGTACTTCATGATCCCACCAAAATAATATTTTAAACGTGATTCATGCTAAAATAGGATGACATACTTTTGAATTTGATATAAGAGATTCTGAACAAAGAGTATCTACACCATTTCATTATTTTATGATTTATCAAACCTCCCAGCCCATTATTAGCTTGATTTATACCTCCAAGCATGGTTCCCCATCTCAATATCGAGGGCTTATCAGTAAAATTCTAACAAAGTATTGATACACGCAGTTTGCTTGGTACAGAAGCATACTAAGCATGCTCCCCATATCGGTACCAGTACAGTGGCATACTGATCGATACAGCATACCGAGTACCGATACGCCCTCCATATCAGTACGCCATACCATGCCTCCAGCCTCCAAGTTACGCCTATAAATTCCCCTTCTCTTTGCATCATGCATCCCCAAATAAATCTCAACAAGGATTTCCCACTCTTAGAGTCCAAAACAACTCAAACAAGCACAAAATCAACGTCTAATTGAGGGAGCCGTAAGTCCATTATTACTCAGAGTACAAAGCAGTAGCTGCAGCACATAAAATGAAAGCGAGGGAGAGACTCTGACTTGAGAACGAGTTTGGCACCAAAATTCTGTCATAGATTTCGATTACCAAACCCTCCACATAGTTAGTAGAGCCAACACTCTCGGAAATCTCTACCTCATCATGCCAAGAACAAAAAAGAAAATAGTTTCTTAAAAAGCCAATAAAGTTCTAAAATCAAGTGCAGCTCTAACAATTCTGATTGATTTCAAGACTAGTTATGGCTTCATAATCAACCCAAATATACAAAGATGAACGCAATCAAACCCAGATGCAAACGATCATTTGAGCATACCTTCGAGCCAAGACATCCTTCTCGCTGTACAAGACACGAGTCACTGATGGAGCAGGAGTGTCAGAAAAGGTCGAAAGCTCGTCTATCTGCATAACATCCAAAATTAAATGAAATCCACTTCAGAAGCTCTACTCGCAAATCTCCAGAGAAAACCAAAGATATCCTCTCCCAATAACAAATAAATTTAATCACACCCATCTGTTTGATTAAATATTCGGGAAAAAAAAAAAAAAGAGTACTTGGGGAGGGATAGAGCTGTACCGATTCTTTGTCATTCTTACCTGCCTCTGTAGGCTCTCCTTGTCGACGGACAAGGTGGATGGGGGGAGAGAGAGGAAAGAGTGGGGCGGATCAGTCGGGTAGCCGGAGAACTCCTCCATGGTTCTCCTCGTTGGGTCTTCATGGCTTGCAGCTAGGATCGCAGACAGGAAGAAGGCGAGGAGCGATAGATGAATGGGTTGGGAGGATTCCCGGGCCATCTCTTGGGGGGTTCCTCAGCTCTCGATGGGATCTGCGCTGTCTCGCAAGAGAGTGGGAAACTGGGAAGTGGGAAGGGGAATCCGGCGATGATACTTGCTGCTCATTAAAAATTTGTTAGTGGTCTGCGGGCTTTTGGATTGGACGGTCGAGGTCTTGGACGGACCTGAGATTCCAAAAGTTAAAAGGCCCCGGAGTTTCCACCGGAAAACCAGTTCCACATTTGCCGCGACGAAGTACGAGCGATGAGGCGCTTGGGAGGGACGAGGGATCCAGATCCTTCAGCGGGTACCTGACCCGACCGCGCATTCGATCCTGGCCCATCCGAAAAGGTTGAGATCTTATTTTTATTTTATTTTATTTATGGGAATCCAGAATGATCTCCGACCCGGAAAATTTCGAATCGAAATTACCGGCGGGCCGAAGTTATCCGAAAATAATATTAGCCAGCAAATACACAAATTTTAATTAGTTATTTGAATATAAAGATAAGTTATATTTTAAATTTTAAACTTTTATCTAAATAATATTATATAATTTTATAAATTATTAATTAAATTATTTTAGATTATTAATATTTTAATATTTTATACTTTTCGATGTGTAATGTAATTTGTGCTAATAAGACTCAATAAATAATGTGAGTAAAAGTATATTTTTTCAAGCTGGCTTTTGTAAAAGATTTATATTTACAACTTCAAATATACTAAAAGAAAAGATGAAAAAGTAAAATTAAACATGATTTTTCCTCTTTTAATTTATAGAATTAAGCAAATTTTTAAGATATGCTAATTTTATTTTGTAATATTATTATTAATTTAATATTAATATTTATTTATTTTTAAAGATGTGTTTATAGACTATTATTTAATTACATTATCTTAATTTTTTATAGGTCTATTATTTTTAGAGATTTGCTACACCTTAACTACTTGATGAGGTAAGATTATTTATGGCATTTGAAAAATGAATCAATTGCTATTGTAATTATTTGTCTTATTTTTATACAATTGCACGAAAAAAATAGTGCATATTCTCTACATAAGACTTTATTGAAATCGATCCTTACCCTTTTTCCCTATAAAAATCATCCTACCTCTCCCATTTCGTTCTTTCCTTGTCATCCTTTATCTCTCTTCTCTCCTTATAAAAAATTAGAAGTTAGAAAATGCAAAGATTACAAGCTTTTGATCATCTTACTTTAATTTTTCAAAGAAAAAATCCTGCTATGCCTAGCAATCAAAAGCTTCCTTCTTTGGATCCAATGCCACTTTCTTCTTCGAAGACTTCCAATCCACCCCAAATTCCATCCCTTATTCCCTAGCTTTTTCCTCATCAAAGTAGCATCAAAATCTTCAATGCCGTATCTTCTTCTCCTTTATTGTTTACGATTATTGCTTTATTCTTTACACCCATGTGCTGTTGCAATAGCTCCTTCACTTTAATCTATTTATGTGCACCAAATATGCATGCCAATGGTCCAATCAATTATCCTCTCATTAAATTTGATGCATTAAAAATAAATTAAATAATATATATATATATATATATAAAGTACCATAGCAAAAGCCTTATTTCTATTATTGCATAACCATGCTACAATTTTATGCCTACCTACTATAACATTAAAAAGTAACGAATAGATAAAAAATTTAATTAATTATTAATAAATTATTTAAAAATAATAAAAATATAAGTGCACATTAATTATTAAAAAAAAATAAGCTGATTCGAAATGATCATGAATTGACCCTTATTCAACTATTTAAAATTAATATTTAACTTCAATGATTTAAAAATAATTTATACATAAAATGATTCCATCCGAAATGACCGGATTGCCAATTTGCCATGTGCTCCGGCCACGGTCAAGGCCTTTAAGAGCTGTGCCCCACTTTGTGATCATTTAACATAAAAGTAGAAAAAAAATAAAATATAGCATCCGTGATGAATATAATTGTTCACCTGAAACGCTACTTGAGTGCTAGTTCGGTAGGTTAGTTAACAAGTTGCATGGGTGATATAGGTAATTTTAGGATTTTTTTTTTTAAAAAAAATTTAACAATGCTTAGAATAAATTGTTTAATGTGATAATTGTAAAATGTAATTTATATTAGAAATAAAGTTTTTTTTTTTTAAAAACAATTCTCAGCTCATTTCTTTTATTACAATGCAGATATATAAATGCAAGAACGTGCTAGGCTACAAATTTATATTAGTTTATTTGCAAGTAGAAAAGAGTCTCCAATGTCCTATTCGAAGCTTTATTTCTTTTAAAAAAAGTTCAACTTGATCTGCTTCACTGCACCCTTTTTAAATACCTTTTCTTCTCTGTTTCCTAGATGTGAAGAAAAATTAAATAAATAAATAAATAAATTAGCTACAACACCTTTAATATTTATTTTTAAAAATTATGCAAAGAGCTTCCGTTAGCTGATTTAATAAAAGTACAAATTTTTTCTTTAACACCAGAAATGTTATTATTATTATTATTATAATAATAATTTTTGCAAAAGTACTGCCAGTAACATAGCAACAAAGAGCTTTTTTTTTTATTTTTTTTAAGCTCATCAGCTAAAACACATAAGTTATTTAATCAAAATAAAATATCTATATTAAAAAAATAAAATGAAAGAATAGATATTTTAATATTTTAAAAATAAAAAAATATCTTACCAAAACTCATAAATAAGAAAAATACTTATTTAACCAGAATTAATCATAACCGCAAATACTTTTATTCACGTGCACCACACGTGCTCAACCTCATCCAGCATGCGGCCGCTTCAGTCGTAACGTGCACCCGATGACGGAAATCCAAGCCGGTCGTGGATTTTTCTCCTGAAGGGCACTCGCTCCCTGTATTATTCCCTCGAATCCCAGTCGCGGCCCCTAAAATTCTTCTTACGTGCCGTCGTCAAGCGTCCGGCCCCCGCCATCAACGGCATCCCACCCAAAATCCGTAAGTAACAAGACCTCCGAAGGAATTTCTCTTCCTTTCCCTCCCCTCCCCCTCTCTTTTACGGCCCTTCGCCTGGGAACTCGCTCACTGCTCGTTCTAGGGTTTCGTGGATTTCTACGGTTAAAATCTTAAATTTTGGTCGCGGAATGCTTAAACAGTGATATATTGGGTTTGTTTGGCGTTTTGATGTGATCTTGCTTGCCTTCCTTCTATTCCTTGATCTTCCCCCCACCGATTGATGTTTGGTAGGTTGTGTGGATCGATGGCTCAGTCTCTGGATTCATGGAGGATTTCTCTATGCATAGTGTTTTGTGTTAAAGATTTTAGATTTTTGTAGTGTTTTCTTATACCTTAAGATGCTCTCTGACTCTTAGATGAGGAATAGACCCCGGCATCATATGCAGAATTAATTCCATGGTACTTGAGAAGCCAATATAAAGACTAAATGTTGGATAATTCTCGTCAAGAACGAGAAACAATTGATGAATTCTGCTAACAATGCATGGTTTAGAATTTTTGGGGTTTAGAAAGGTTATTTCTTGGACTTTACTAGTGAACTCTATGATGATTTATTGGGAGGTCAGGTATTGTGCGGGTTATAATGGAATAGCAATACTAGCCTTGAGGTCTGGTTTATTCGGACATACAACTTTGCCAAGCCAACATAGTCAGACTACACTTGTAGATTGACGCATGAAACTTTGTTCAATATTTTCACTTATAATTATTTGTTATGTTGTGTTCAGATATTTATATTGGTAACGATATCAAATTGCCCAGAAGGAATATATGTTATATGCAACTGGAAGCTTTAGTCATAAACAGTTTTTTAGCATGTTATTGTTGTCTTATCATCTGACTTGTTCTGATCACAATTTGCAATGCATATAATTCCTCTATACTGTTTGATATTTAGGCCTGTGGTGTCTCTGGTACTGTGCCTAGTTATATGGGATCACATTGCAGCCTCTTAGATGAATGAGAAGCTCTTAAATTTTGGGTTATTCTACATGCAAGAAAAATCTAGGTTCTTCACATGAATTTCATGCTATTTCTAAACAGTATTTGCAATTGGTCAATATTATGAATTTGTTTATCATTTTTCAGCTGACAATTATCCTGTACATGCCATTATTTGGCTCTTTTCTTTTTTCTTTTTCTTTTTTTTTTATTTATGTTCAGCCAAGGATGTATTAATCCAGGACATATAATGTTGCGCTTTTCCAGTAACAACTGATTTAGGTAGGGGAATCGAGAAAATCATTGGAGAAATTGGATGAGATATAGGTGACAATGTGAATGCAGTCTTGATCAGTCATGAACAGAGGCCAGAATTGAGCTTGTAGATACCCATACGGTTTGTAGAACGTTTAGTGAGTAGTGATTATAAATAAAGATAGCTGTACTAGCTTCTGCGTGTTCCATTGCTTCTGGATTCTTGTAACAAAATCAGTAATTTTGCCATGCAATTCCTGGCCAAAGGAAATATAGAACATATCTTAATCAAAATGCTGACCAGGTTGCAATTTCCTGGGGCTTATAGATGATGATGGTCTAATGATTAATGATTCTTTACCTTAAGTGTGAATACATTTGATCTTTTTCACATCCTTATGCAGATTGGCTTACTTTTGTCATGAAACTCTTCATTCTTTGGCTTGATGTTCTTTGGAAGCATTGAACAAGAATTATATTTTAATTTGCTGTTGTTATTTTTCAACCTGTAGTCGTTCATTTAGTTTCCAATTTTTTGTAATTGGAAATCATTAATTAATGAGAAATATCCCTATTTCAGTGCCATACATTATGGATGCAAGTGAGGAAAATTTTGCTGAGCAAGACATCGCTGGAGCAACCGGGAACTCGGACAATGAGAAACAAGGGCATGCCGATAATTTGGAAGCTAAAGTGGGTGAGAAGAGGTGGCCTGGGTGGCCTGGAGAGAGTGTTTTTCGTATACTGGTTCCTGCTTATAAAGTAGGCGGTATCATTGGGCGCAAGGGCGAGTATATCAAAAGAATGTGTGAGGAGTCACGAGCTCGTATTAAGATTCTTGATGGTCCTCCTGGCTCACCTGAAAGAGCTGTAAGTGTCCTGTTAATATTTTTGATATTTGAATGGCCAGTTATGTGCTCAATACAAGCATAGAGCTCTAGGTTGGTCAAATAGAGGCCACAAAGATGTCATCTCAGTCTCTTCTGCTGGACATCATACTTCAGGAATTTACACAGTCAATAGTGAGCAATAAAATTGAGTTTCTTGTATGGAAAATTTTATGTTCAGAAATTTCAGCATTCATTCTCCATTTTTTTTTTTCATTCTGTTTGGACTCTGCAATGAATCAATCACCTTACGCACTAGATATGAAAGAAAGATGTCCTTTTGTTCCTTGTCTGCTCTAAGATTGTAATACGCATAGAAAAAGATGTGTGTTTTAAGGTCTTAATTTTATGCACCCACTATATTTTGTGATATGTTCATGTCCTTATGCAAAATATGAATTTTCCTCTCAGTTCACCAATAATTGCCTCATTGTCAAGTTGATAATATTTGATTATCTTTTTGAATGTGAGAGTGCTCTTGTGGAGGGACACAAGCTAGCATGTTCTCATCTCTACCCTTTCTCATTAATTGGGAAAGGTTGTCTTATCTCTTGCTGTCACGCCCCGGACCTAGCTGGTGGTGACCCAGGGGTGACAGCCCGCGCATGCCAGGCATGCAAGGCATCCAGTACAGTATCATTTATAAACAAGGAGGGTTAACAACTATATAACATACAAAATTTAATCCTTCATAATACAAATTATGTAATATTGGACAAAAACCAAAGTTCCAAAATAAATCCAAATGGTGTTACATATAACAAAATATAATCAATTTACATTAAGAAGCTCCCAATTACCCCTGTTGTTGCCCCTGATAATTTTGTGGCTCTGAAAAAATATTATAAGATTTAATGAGTTTACACTCAGTAAGTAAGCCTACTGTTACATGATATAGCCAAATAAGAATTTTACCAAGTCAAATATATGTCATGCTTTCAAATTTAAAAATATTTTATCATATTATAGAATTATACAAATCTCATATTCGAATAAATTGGAAGTAATTAATATGAAATAATATTTCAAAATATCAGTTCAATTCTAAATCACTGTAAATCTCATTTTGTACTAATGTCCCACGTCCACATAATAAACATCCCAAGGATGTAACCTCTCTGTACGCCCCCAGTGGAGGAAGGGTGCCGGAGTCAATTAGCATATAATGCTATATCCTGTCACAGCACATCCCTAGGATGTATGTTCTCCACATATTCCTCCTGTGGAGGTGGGTCCCAGAGTCATGTAACATGCAATGTGGACCGTGATGACATATAATAACACAATCACAAATAACATTTATTCGCATAACAGCAAACATAAATCAAATTACTTTTCATATTTTATCAAATTTGGTAATTTCATATAATCATGTAATAATCAGTTGCATGTATAAAATGCCAATTTAATTTACAGAAATTCACAATAATCAAGTCAAATAATCAATTACATAAATGTGGTACCACAAATATCATTTTTCAAATAATTCTATAAATCAATTTCATTATTTCAATAATGGCATAATTTAATAATGATTTAAAAAAAAATCATTATAACTAGCTTACTTACCTCACAATGCTAATTCAAAAGCGTAAATCAGTTGTATGGACCTTTGGGTACCTACAATATAATTTTTCAGATTTTTAAATTTCAATTTTATGATGTCAAACTGACTTCTACACTTAACCCAATCTAATCCTGGGCCCAACTTGGGGCTTGAATATCTCGAAATATAGAAGCCCAAATGGGAAAATAAAAATTCTCCGACAAACTAGGATCCATGCCGATCACGACCATATTTTTCTTTTATTGGGCCGGACCCAATTTGGGGCCCGAAAATTCGGTCCAAAAGGACTAACTGGACTGGGCCGAAGCCGGCCCAGTCCCTGATTTTTTTTTTCTATTTTTTTTTCCCTGTTCACCGTTTCACCCCTGGTTCAGGTGAACCAGGTGGGCGGTGGCCGGCGGCTCAGTGGCCGCCGCCCGGCCCTCCCCGGGTTTGGCCGTGGCCGCCAACGGTCGGCCCCGGCTTCTGCCGGCCACCCCCTTCCCTCTTTTTTCTTTTTTTCCTTCTTCCTTTTCTTTCTCCTTCTTCCTCACCGTGCCGGGCGGCACGGCCGGCCACCGCCGGGCCGGCCGTACCTCGCCGGACGCCACCCCCGGTGCCGGTGAGGGCCGTCGGCCGGGAGATCGGGCCCGACGAGTCGGCCGAGCACGCCGCCGGCCGGGACCATCGCGGAGCCGCTTGGCTCCCCGCGACAGGAGGGCCATTCGCCCTCTCCCTCCACTCTCACCCCCTCGCCGGCGACACGGCCGGCCACCGGGCCGGCCGAACCCCGTCGGACGCCGTCCCGTGCGCCGGCGGGGGTCGTCGGCCGAGCTCGTGCCCGGGCGGCGGGCACGTCGGCCGAGCTTGAACCCACGCTGGGAGGGCCGTTCCACGGCCCTCCCCCCCCTTCTTCCTCGCCGGCGGCACGGCCGGCCTCCTCCGTTGGGCCGGACCCCACCGGACGCCGCCCGGCCGCCGGGGGCTGCCGCTTGGAGACCGGGCCCGGCGAGCCGGCGGGCACGCCGCCGGACCCGAACCAAGCACGGGAGCCGGCTTGGCTCCCGCGTCAGGGGAGGACCCTCCTACGGCCCTCTCCCTCTCTCTCTACACGCTCTCACTCTTTCTCCCTCTCCTCGCCGGTGAGGGGGGATTACCTGCCGGCGGCGAGGTGTCGGGGACGAGCGGAGGGCGGCACGGTGACGGAAGTGCACGAAGAGGAGGGAAGAAGACGGAGGGGACTGCCAGTCCCCTCCCTGTCTTTTTTTCAGCGAGGGGAGGGCTGATCTGTGCCCATGTGCGCGCGTGTGGGCGCGCGCGTGCTGGCGCACATGTAGCGCGCCGCGTGTCGGGCACCCACGCGCGTAACGTTAAAAAATTTTTCAGGTTGGGGGGGGGTTTACATCCTCCCCTCCTTATAAAAAATTTCGACCTCGAAATTAATACATAACACGAATACAATTTTGGAGGCCCAAAATGGAAATTACTAACTGTATTTATCTATCTTTCTGGTCAAAATACAACAGTAAATACACTTTTATGCATATATACAAATATCTATTCAGATACAAATAGATGAGGATATTTCTTTTTCACCTCCTCTTCAAGTTCCCACGTAGCCTTCCGTTCAGAGCGATTGCTCCACTAAACCTTAACATAGGGAATGCTATGCCGTCTTAGAACTTGATCTTTATGGTCCACAATACGTATCGGATGCTCTTCATATGTCAAGTTCTTCTTTAGCAAAATGGGCTCCGCTTCTATCACATGACTGGGATCAGAAATGTACTTCCTCAACATAGAGACATGGAATACATTATGTACCCCAGAGAGTGCAGGAGGTAATGCCAGGCTATAAGCCACTTCCCCCACTCTGCTCAAGATCTCAAACGGCCCAACGTATCGTGGACTCAATTTTTCTTTAAGTCCAAACCTCATCATATCTTTGGTTGGTGAAACCCTTAAGAAGACATGGTCCCCAACCTGAAATTCTAGCTCCCTTATTCTAACATCAGCATAACTTTTCTGTCAGCTCTGAGCTACTCGGAGTCTTTTCTTAATTAGCTGTACTTTTTCTACTGTCTGCTGAATTAGCTCAGGGCCCAATAATTTTCTTTCCCCCATATCGTTCCAACACAAGGGAGATCTGCATTTTCTACCATACAGAGCTTCAAATGGAGCCATTTTGATGCTGGCTTGGTAACTGTTATTGTAAGCAAACTCAACCAAAGGTAGGTGGTTGTCCCAAGCATCACCCAAATCCATTACACAGGCTCGTAACATGTCTTCTAAGATCTGTATGGTTCTCTTAGACTGTCCATCTGTTTGGGGGTGGAAAGCTGTGCTGAAATTTAGTTTGGTCCCCAGAGCCCTATGAAGACTCTTCCAAAATTGGGACACAAACTTGGTATCCCGATCTGACACAATCGACTCTGGGACACCATGAAGTCTCATTATCTGCTCAATGTACATGGTAGCCAATCTCTCACTAGAGACCCCAACTCTGAACGGCAGAAAATTGGCTGACTTGGTCAATCTATCAATAATAACCCAGACCGCATCATTGCTTCTGAGAGTTTTGGGTAAACCTGTCACAAAACCCATAGTGATCTCCCATTTCTATTGAGGAATCATCAGAGACTGAAGAGGTCCCGCAGGCCTTTGATATTCAGCTTTCACTTGTTGGTACACTAAGCACTTGGCCACATATTGAGCAATTTCTTTTTTCATTCCTTTCCACCAGAAATTTTTCCGTAGGTCTCTGTACATTTTGGTGCCTCCTGGGTGAACAGTATAGGGAGAATAATGAGCTTCCCTCAAAATTTCAGCCCTTAGATCCTCCATAATTGGCACACAGAGCCTAGTATCAAATCTCAGGGATCCATCATCATTTATTCTGAATTCATTCTGAATCCCTGACTGCACAGCTTTTATCTTTTATAGTTCCAAGTCTTCTTTCTGGAAAGACTTAATCCTGTCAATCAGGGTTAGCTGAAGTACAAGTGTTGCAAGAAGCTCATTAGATCGCTGTACTCGCAAACCAACCTCCAACTTTTTAAGGTCTGTGAATGTGAGGCTGAGAAGTAATTATGGAAGCTAGCTCTGAGGAGGACTTTCTGCTTAAGGCATTAGCTACCACATTGGCCTTCCCTGAATGATAATGCAGGTTCAGGTCATAATCCTTTAGTAGCTCCAGCCACCTCCTCTGCCTCAAGTTTAGCTCCTTCTGGATGAAAATGTATTTCAGACTTTGATGGTTTGTATACACATCACAAGTCTCCCCATACTAATAATGCCGCCAAATTTTCAATGCAAAGATCACGGCGGCCAACTCCAGGTCATGAGTGGGATAGTTCTGTTCATAAGGCTTCAGCTGCCTAGAGGCATAGGCTATCATCTTTCCTTCCTGCATCAGAACACCTCCCAATCTCTTTCGAGAGGCGTCAGTGAATAAAGTATATCCTCTAGATGTAGATGGAAGAGTAAGGATAGGGGCTGACACTGTGCGGCCGTTTAGCTCCCGAAACTTCCCTCACACTCCTCTGACCAAACAAACTTTGCTCGCTTTTGAGTTAAGCGAGTCAGAGGCAAAGCAATACGAGAGAAGCCTTCCACAAATCTGCGATAATAACCAGCCAGCCCCAAGAAGCTTCTGACTTCTGATACATTGGAAGGCCGATACCAGTTCACGACGGCCTCAATCTTTTTAGGGTCTACAGATATACCGTCTTTGGATACGATATGACCTAAGAAGGATATTTGGCTCATCTAGAAGTCACATTTCTGCAGCTTGGCATAAAGTTTCTTTTCCCGAAGAGTCTGCAGAACAATCCTTAAGTGGTCTTCATGCTCCATATGACTTTTAGAATATATCAAGATATCATCAATAAAGACCACTATAAACTGATCCAGGTATGGTTTGAAGATCCTGTGCATCAAATCCATGAATGCTGCCGGGGCATTAGTCAACCCAAACGGCATCACCAAGAACTCATAATGGCCGTACCCGGGGTTGCGAATGCGCCTTAGAAACATCCTCACCCTTTATCTTAAGCCGATGGTACCACGATCGAAGATCAATCTTTGAGAATCCCTGAGCTCCTTGAAGTTGATCAAATAGATCATCAATCCTCGGCAAAGGGTACTTATTCCGCACTGTTACCTTATTAATTTCTCGGTAATCAATGCAGAGCCGAAGACTGCCATCCTTCTTTTTGACAAATAATACTGGAGCACGACATTAGGTCTGATAAATCCTCGATCCAGAAGTTCCTGCAACTGACATTTTAACTCTTTTAGCTCAGCTGGGGCCATACGATAAGGAGCTTTGGATATAGGTCTAGTGCCGGGGGCTAAATCAACAGTGAACCCGACTTTACGATCCGGGGGTAATTCAGTCAATTCCTTCGGAAAGACATCGGGAAACTTTTGAGCCACTGGAATATCTTCCAACTGGTGTTCATCCTGCTGAAGGTCTCTGATCATAGCAAGAAACCTCTGACCACCTTTTCTTAAGTATTTCCCAGCTTACAGAGCTGACACTAATACCGAAGCCAGATGTTCCTGACTCCCACTAAAACTGAATTCAGGAAGATTAGGAATTTTAAAGATTATCCTTTTCCTGAAACAATTTATAGAAGCATGATAGGAGGCCAACCAGTTCATTCCCAGGATTACATCAAAGAATTTCAGTGGGAGGACTATCAAATCAGCATTCAACCTCCTATCTTCTATGTCAATCAGGCAGGATTTACACACTGAGTCTACCATCATGACATCTCCATTTGGAAATGCAATATGCAACTCTTGCTCTAGAGGAACAGGTGCCAATGATACATTCTTGGCAAGAAAACTATCAGATACAAATGAATGTGTGGCACCCGAATCAATTAAAGTTTGAGCATAAGTGTTGCCTACTTTAAACATACCTGCCATAAAGATTAACTTAACTTAGATGTCATGCAATATCATATGTTCTTCCTCTATCTACTACCATAATCCATGCATTATACCAGGTATGAATACAATAATTTTTAAAGAAATAATTTAATTTAACAAACATACACCTCGTCACCACAAGCACAGAGGCAAAGCTAGCGTCCGCCGAGTAAGGGTAAAAGACCCTCTCGGGGTCCCGGGCTGCTGCCGCCGACTCTTTCCCGATTCGGAGGGGGCCGCCGGTCCTTCTGAAGGGGACATGTGGCCATTTTGTGGTCCATTTTCCCACAAATATACAGCACCGCAACACTGCGGCGCATCGTTTGCCCCGATGGGCCTTCCCGCAACGAGGACAAATGTGGTCTCCTTATCCTTCTCGCCCGAGGGAGCCCGAAAGAAACCCTTCTTCTTCTTAGCCTCGCCCCGAAGACCGGCCAAAAGGAGGTCCTCTCCTTCATCCGTCGCTCCCTCACCCGCCGAATGGCGGTCATGTCCCTCTCAACGACCGCAGCCTTGCTCACCATTTCATTGTAAGTGGGAGCTCAAATGCATCGGGATCGCCCGCTTCGGCCCGAGGTGCGGTCCCTCGGTGAATTTGGTGATCTTGGCTCTCTCGGTCATAACAAAATCTGGAGCAAATCGCCAATCGCCTAAACTCGCTTCATATTGGGCCACGTAAAGGTTCCTCTCGCTCCAATCTCATGAATTCGGACTCCGTCCGCCTCTCGCACACTCTTGAAATACCGGCGATAAAAAGCTTCCTTAAAGCTCGTTCCCCGAGAGATGGCTCGACCTCCATGGGTTCTTTCCCGACATCGCCCACCAATCATATGCCTCCCCCTGGAGGAGGCAGGCGGCAAATCTGATCCGCTCCTCCTGGCTGCCAAGGGCCGTAAAGGCCTTCTCTCTCTTATCCACCTCTCCACATCAAGTGGGTTGGTAAATCCAGAGAAGGGAGGAGGGGTCAAGCTCTTAAACTCGGAGAAGCTACGACCCCCTTCCTACCAGGGCTGAGATGGAGCGGGCTGAGCATCGAGCTGGGCCGGGCCGGGGTCCGAGGAGCAGAGGGCGGGCGGAGTCCGGCGGAACGCAGAGCCGGATATAGCGGATAATCCGCCGACCGCCATCGCATGGCCTGTACCGCCTGAGTCACTCCCAAGAAGGCCCGGAGTAACTCGGCCTGCAACTGCTGTGGGTCATTGCCAACTGGGGCAATGGAATCCGCATCCGCCGAGGCTTCCCGGCTCTCCTCGTCGGTCGTGGTCACCGGCTACCGAGAGTCCCCCTCATGTCGCTGACCACTGGTGCGATGATGCATTATGAAATCCTGCCACGGTTAGGTTCCAATCAATATCATAATAAACCATCAAATCTCAAGCATTTTTAAACAAGTCACTTGAATTTTTCTCCTAGAGTTATTACCCTCCTATGTCATGTCAATATTTGGCCTAGAGTTAATCATGTGTTTGGCCCTAATGTCAAACCTGGCTCTGATAACACTACAAGCTGTCACGCCTCGGACCCAACTGGTGGTAAACCCAGGGGTGACAGCCCGCCGCATGCCAGGCATGCAAGGCATCCAGTACAGTATCATTTATAAACAAGGAGGGTTAACAACTATATAACATACAAAATTTAATCCTTCATAATACAAATTATGTAATATTGGGCAACAAACCAAAGTTCCAAAATAAATCCAAATGGGGTTACATATAACAAAATATAATCAATTTACATCAAGAAGCTCCCAATTACCCCTGTTGTTGCTCCTGATAATTTTGTGGCTCTGAAAAAACATTGTAAGATTTAATGAGTTTACACTCAGTAAGTAAGTCTACTATTGCATGATATAGCCAAATAAGAATTTTACGAAGTCAAATACATGTTATACTTTCAAATTTAAAAATATTTCATCATATTATAGAATTATACAAATCTCATATTCGAATAAATTGGAAGCAATTAATATGAAATAATATTTCAAAATACCATTTCAATTTCAAATTACTGTAAATCTCATTTTGTACTAATGTCCCACGTCCACGTAATAAACATCCCAAGGATGTAACCTCCCTATACGCCCCCAGTGGAGGAAGGGTGCCGGAGTCAATTAGCATATAATGCTATATCCTGTCACAGCACATCCCTAGGATGTGTGTTCTCCACATATTTCCCCTGTGGAGGTGGGTCGCAGAGTCATGTAACATGCAATGTGGACCGTGATGACATATAATAACACAATCACAAATAACATTTATTCGCATAACAGCAAACATAAATCAAATTACTTTTCATATTTTATCAAATTTGGTAATTTCACATAATCATGTAATAATCAGTTGCATGTATAAAATGCCAATTTAATTTACAGAAATTCACAATAATCAAGTCAAATAATCATTTATATAAATGTGGTACCACAAATATCATTTTTCAAATAATTCTATAAATCAATTTCATTATTTCAATAATGGCATAATTTAATAATGATTTAAAAAAAAATTATTATAATTGGCTTACTTACCTCACAACGCTAATCTAAAAGCGTAAATCAGCTGTATGGACCTTTGGGTACCTACAACATAATTTTTCAGATTTTTAAATTTTAATTTTAGGATGTCAAACTGATCCTGTGCCCAACTTGGGGCTTGAATATCTCCAAATATAGAAGCCCAAATGGGGAAATAAAAATTCTTCGATAAACTAGGATTCATGCTGATCACGACCATATTTTTCTTTTTTATCGGGCCCGGTCCACTCAGTTGGGGCCCAAAATTCCCATTCCAAAGTGGACTAATCGAACCGGGCCGGCCGGCCCGGCCCCGATTTTTTTTTTTTTTTTTTTTTCCCTCGTTCACCACCATTTCACCCCCCGGTTCACCCGAACCAGGGGTGGCAGATGGCCGGCGGCTAGTGGCCGCCGCAGCCCTCCCGGGCCCACCGTCGGCCGGCCGACGGCCGGCTCAGCTTGCGTGGCGTACGGCGCCACCCCTTCCCTCTCTTTTCTTTTTTTTCTTCTTCTTCTTCTTTTCTTCTCCTTCTTCCTCATCGCGATTGCCTGTGTGGCACGGCCGGCCACCGCCGGCCCCGGCCGACCTCACCGCCCGTCGCCACACGCGAGGGCCGCGGCCGGAAGCCGGCCCGGCGAGTCAGCACGCCGCCGGGCCGGACCAACGCGGAGCCGCTTGGCTCCCGCGACAGGGGAGGGCCATTCGGCCCTTTCCCTCTCACCCCCTGCCGGCGACACCCGCCGGCCACCGGCCGCCGGTCGGGACCCGTCGGACGCTTCCGCGCCACGGCGGGGTCGCTGGGTAGCTCGGTGCCCGACGGGCCGGCGGGCACGCCGCCGGCTCGAACCCACAGCGGGAGGGCCGCCCACGGCCCTCCCCCCTCTTTTCCTTCCCGCCGGCATGACGACCGTCCTCCTCCGGCCGGCCGGACCCCACCGGACGCCGCCCCGGGCTGGTGGGGGCTGCCACCCGGAGACCGGGCTCGACGAGGCGGTGGGCACGCCGCTGGGCCCGAACCAAGCGCGGGAGCCGGCTTGGCTCCCGTGTCAGGGGAGGGCCCTCCTACGGCCCTCTCCCTCTCTTTCTACACGCTCTCACTCTCTCTCTCCCTCTCCTCGCCGGTGATGGAGGATTACCTGTCGGCAGCGAGGTATCGGGGACGAGCGGAGGGCGGCACGGTGACGGGAGCGCGCGAAGAGGAGGGAAGAAGACGAAGGGGACTGCCAGTCCCCTCCCTATCTTTTCTTCAGCGAGGGGAGGGCTGAGCCCTCCCCTGCGCCCATGTGCGCGCGCGTGGGTGCGCGCGCGCTGGCGCGCATGCAGGGCACCGCGTGGGGGGAGGGGGTTTACACTTGCTTTTTGTCCTTGTTGAAAAGCTCACAAGTTTCTTTTCACTGTGTTTAGATAATATGATGAGTTTGGATTGTTTGCTGTGTGATGATGCAAATCTTGGTGATCATAATTTGATTCAAAAAATTACGTGGTTGCAAGAAGCTTTAAGTTACAAAAGTTCTGAGCATAATTTGATCCGACATGAGGAGACTGATTCATGTCAGCAAAATTTAAAGATTTAATCTTTAATATTATTCATTTTTTTATTATTTGTGGAATTTTTCTTGATTTTTAATTGGTCGTTTGTTTTTCTTTTCCCTTTTAATAGATTATCAATCCCAGATTATCTGAATTTCATGTCTAGAAGATTTTGCTTGGTTTATTTGAATTTTTTCTTTTTTTTTGGGGGGGGGGTGGGTGGCGCGGGGTGATGCAGATATACAAATGTATTAATGGGGAGGGGGAATGCAATATCTGAGTAAATTCAAATGCTTCTGAAAATTTGCAAAGACAAGCTCTATCTAGTGGAAACCCTTTTAGGCAGCCTGTAATGTTGCAAGAAGTAAGCTTGTTTCTGTTGACTCAAGAAAAAAAAAAGAAAAAAAAAAAAGAAAAAAAAAAAAAAGAGGACAATCTATATGAGGTTTTTAGCATTATGACTTAAACAAAGGGATGCACAAAAATAAGTTCAAATCAGTTCCAGCTGTAATGGCCTCTTTTAGGCTTGATATACTTTTAAAATTTTGCTGAAGAAGCTTTAAAACTGGCAAGGTGATTTCTTTGAACAGAAGTGGTTGGGGCCATTTAGTTGGGTCCAAAAATGATCATTTCATTTTCATTCTTCACCATAAATTGTGAAACACGTTTGCATTTGTCGCTATTGGTGGATCTCTTATTTCTAGCCCATATCATTTTTTCCCCTTCCTTCAGGTTGTAAGCAATTGTGTTGCTGCTTTTGCAACATCTAGATCAGAGCATGTTTTTGATTCTATATGTTATTCATTAGCTCCATTAGCATTTTTTCCTTATAGATATGCATAAAATAGGCCTTCCATTTCTTTTATACTTCTTCATGACTCTTTGAAATTGATATCACCGAATTTGTAACTGATATTTTTCTTTTAATGTCATTGGGGGAAAAACCACTACTTTTCTTGAGAGTTATGTGCCATCATGCTAACTAGATATGCCAATATGCCTTTTTGTATGGTCTAATGATTATTACTATGTCAGAAATGATTAATGATGAGTGTCACAATGAAATGCAAATTATACCACCTGTAATCTTTCCACTGACAATTGTCTGAATGAATTGCTGACACAAAAAATAAATATTAATTAACATCTGCGGTCCTAAAATTCTTGACTTATTAAGATTGACTTATTAAGACTGTATAGATAAAATATTGATCCTCAGATGCTTTTGTAACAACTTTAATAATCAAAAGGGGGAATAATATCGCATAAGACAATCCATGAAAATTCCAACTTTACCACGATCCCTCAAAGTGACAAAATGAATCTTTGCAGGTTCAGCTAAGGCAACAAATCAAATCATCACTGTGAATCCAAAATAGGAGAAAGGTTCAGTTTGCAATGATCAGTCTTTGAGCACCAGTGCTGCAAATTTGGTCTAAGCCCTTTCTATATTTTGTTGGGTGAACATCCTTGCCAAGAAGCTCCACATTACTATCTGGTAACTTCAATCCCAGTTGACTAAATTTTTAACACTTGGGCAAATTCTTTCAACAAATTTGGTAAAAGTAAAAAGGGCTTAATTGTAAGGGAAATTACTTGATGGCGTTGATGTGTAGATGTAACCCATATATTAGTGGTGGAGTTAGTCATCAAAAAGATTTTGGCCTTCATTGAGCAAAAATAATAGACATTTAACCTATCAGATTGGAAAAGAGATTTCTTAAATGCCATTTATCAATATGCTTATCATCATAGTATGTCTGTGTTTATGATGGAGTTATGGTGTCTACCATTGTCTAAGTAATTTAACAATGACAAAAAAAAAAGACAGTATGTCTCCATAGGTTAATTTTAATATAAGTTAACTAAGATGATGTAGGTATAATCTTGATTCTGTAACTCAGGCTTAAAAATATATAATTAATCAGTGGGAAATGAAGACTGTTCATTTACCTGCATGTTTAAATTTTAACATGAATTGTTTCATTATAGTTTTGTGGAATTATAGTTCAGTGAATCTCCCTCCCTCCTCTCTTTCTTTTCACACAAATAGCCCTTAGTTGAGTTAAAGTAATCCCCTTTGTAATGCGTATGTTAGTCCTATGTACAGAAGCTGAATAATTAGGTCATCATTGGCCACTTCTTAAATCTTAATGCAACCTAGATGCAATGCTCTTCATTGGGAGACTTAAACAAAATAGATATGTTGAAGAAATAGTGGCTGCTTTTTAGACATGGATTGATATCAGTGTTTTCATGGAGTAATAGTAGTTAAAGATAATGGAAGAGACATTATGACTGCAGTTTCATATATCACATCTACCAAGTGATGTAGCAGGCATGTGTATGCATTTGTTTCAAGTTTGTATTTTCATCTTTTTGTTGCTTATGCTTGTGTTGCTATTCTCATCTTTATGAAAACACTGGTCTAACCCTACAAAATTGGCATTGCGTGGTTTCTTTATCCTTGTCTTTCAGTAATGTTGCTAGTGGTTAATCAATGAAGCATTATAAACCTTCATACAATCTTCTGAACTCTTTATTTGCCTATCCAATTCTCTTTTATGATTAACCTCATTTTATGTATTTAAGCTTTTTCTGCAAGCAGCATTTGCCTTGCTGTTGGTCCCTATAATGATGTTGGTCCTTGTTGATAGGATGTTCCTTTTTCTTTTAAATTACAATTGAGGTAAATCTTGCTTTTCTTATTGCTAACTTTGGCAAGAGTGCTACTTTCACGAGTTTTGCGTGTACATGCAAATTGATGGTTTATTAAGAACAACACACACTTGTGCTAAGGTAGCAAGTTAGGGCTTTAAATATTTGTATGTTATCGTGCAAAGTAGGGATGGTAATGGAGTGGAGGACATATTCCTCGTCCTTGCCTCCGCCTACCAATCTCGAATGGGGAATGATTTTTTCCCCTATCCTTGCCCTTGCATTTCCCATTCTCTGTTGAAAATCCCTAATTCCTATGTTTTTTCTTTTCTAGAATTGATTGTCAACTTTGAACCCAATTCTATTATTAAAGAAAAAAATATTTGAGGCCCAAAATCTATTATAAATTGATGGACATTTAACATATATTAAATGATCCAAATTTAAGAGTTTAAACCCAACATTTATAGTACAATAGGAGATCCAAATTTGCACAATTGCATCTATTATCATTCGGAAAAATGATTGAGTTTTGGGGATAGATTCGAAGATGGAGACCCCAGTCCCCATCTGTGAACCCGACGGATTTTCAAAAATTTGCCTCATCCCCACCTTTATGTCCATTTAATCCCTTCGAACCCATCCCCATCGAGGTGGTTCTCCGCGAGGATTTGGTTCCGTCCCCATTTTCATCCCTAGTGCATGTCTTATCTATCTTGTGTTGAGATTTTATCAAGTAGGTAATGATTTCATGTACATACATTTAATATCATATTGTGTGATAGTAAAGAAAAATAATAAAATCAAAGACGAGTGCAAAAATATAATGGGGATCTAGCTCTTTGTGAGGATGATAAGAGGAGGATAAACCCTTCTCAAATGAGTTGCTAACTTTATTGCTTTTTGGCTGGAGGGGTGATCTTGACTCTTGAGAACCTCCTGGGATGCTGAGATGGAAGTATGGTCAAATTGCTTGTGGAACTCCAGTACACTGAAAGGCCCTTTGAACTCTTTGTCAAATTCTATTTGAACTCTTTGTCAAATTCTAAGTTTGTAACAGAGTGGATGAGGTATCAGCTGCTCAGAATTTGCAAAGAATAGTTTGTACCGACCTCTCACTCCCCTTTTCTTAAAAGGTTGGCACTAGTTGGTACTTGATAGCATTGACTAGCAAACTTGCCCATGTTAAGGTCTTCTTCAAGAATACTGTTAAGGGCCTGCCTGGACAACTAATGATCTTTCTCATGCCATTAGACCTTCTTGCAGGGCTTTTTGTCATTTAGAAATGTTAGAAGAGGGTGATTTTGATGGACGAATGGGCACAAGAGATCCATGTTTTTCAAGGATAGGTAAATCTCTCTGGAAAAGTGTTAATTTTCCCTCAAAATCAGGTTAGATGGGAACTAGACCAGCCATGTAACTGTATGTAGCTCCTCTGTCCTTTTGTTTTTAACAGAAATTCTCTCTGATCAACCGTTATGAACCTGATAATTTTTCCAACATCCAAACAGGCCCTCAATCAGCTTCAACATCCTATTATATCTCCTTTATAGTTTTGTCATGAATGAGTAAATAATTAAAGTCTTGCATCTCCATCTCATTAACATTTTAATCCTTTGTGATGACAAGGCCAATGCTTGCTCATAAACAAACAGACCACACTCCTTAACTAAATAGAGGAGGAAAAACCCTTGCAAGATTTGCATGGTGATATGACTTCCTGTCATCTCAAATTGGTAGTTGGAACTTACTCTTTTTGCCCATTGTATTTGTTATCAGATATTACCATTTTTCAACATTTTGTTGGGGTTCAGTCTCCATGCAAGAACTATTTTTTGTAATTTCTTCACCCTTTTTATGCCAGCTTTTTCTTCACCATCCATATGTCAACTAGACATTAATTTAATGGAACGTGGATTTTAAGATACTTACTAGACCTGTTATACTAATTGCAGTTAAGCAAATGCTCTAGCAATTCTTGGAGAGGATATCAGATAGAAGAGAGATACATGTAAGAAAATGCAGCAACTGTTGGCGATCAATGGACATATGACAAGAGCTGAGCTGTGATGAAGAGGGAAAATGATTAGTGGTATTTAAAAAAGTGCTGTCATAGGGCATATCAAAAAAGTACCAAAATGGGGCGTATAAACTAGTTTATGATCCAAAAGCTCTTGTCAGAATTGAGGCATTCCTTTGGATAATTAAAACATGTTAATCATACTCAATCTTCTAAACAAGTCTATGTGGGGAAGTAATATTCTGTATGTGCTTTTAGGCTGTGTTTTGGTTGTTGAGAGTGATGAGAGAAAATTAGTTAGTGGGAATCTTCTTTCCCTTGTTTAGCAATGGCAAAAAAAAGTCATGGATGGAAATAGAGGGCCAAAATTTCCTCTCAGGGGATCTAAAATTTTCTTTTCAAAGTTGACAAGAGAAAATAATAGAAAAAAACGTGGACCAGGATAACTCAACCCTATCTAAACTATTCTTTATAACTTCCTCTGCAGTTTTTTTTTAGTCCAATCAAGGACAAGAAAATTTCCAATTTCTTTCTTAATTTTTTCTCCATTAATTTATATTTTATTTCTTTTGTAATATTAACGGGCAAAAATAGCCTAAGGGTGAATCTGTTGATCATTTGCTTCTCTGATGTTCCTTCTCAAGGAAGAAGATCCGATTCAGATTCCCAGTGATATGCAGAATTATATGCGAACCTTCAGCTAATGATGTCTCTCTTGAGCTTCATTCTCTAGAAGTATGAATGCAGGAAATTTGTCGTGGAGTAAGAGAATTTTCAAAATATAGCATGTAATGCTGAATCCTTGTGGGAAGCAGTTTTTTCCTCAATACGTCTATGTTGTAGTGCTAAATAATGTTTCATTCAAGAAATTGACAATTTTTGATTATTTTCTTTTCTTTGTTTACTAAACTTATCTTCTTGTTTAGGTAGAGATAATGTTCATTTATAATATCAATTATGAATAAGGGCTACTAATGCTTAAAAAAAATAATTGCAAGGCTGAAAGGATACTTGGTTGCATTAATAGTTAGTATGGATGATTTATAAATATGGAAGCAGTCTGTAAAAAACATGATATAAAGGTTGAATAAAGATGAGGCTTAAACTTCGGAGCTACAATGTAGAGAACTGAAGTAACAACAGATATCATGTATTTTCAGATTTTTTGTACTGTTACGAGCTATTCTCTTGCAGTTGTCATATCCACAACTGGGGTTGAATTGGTAAAATCAATGCTCTCTTTCCCACCACCTTTTATAAGATGGTAAAATGATTGTAAGCGCCATCTTAGGGCACAATCAAAAACCTTTTGTAACAAAAAGTGACCACAGACTATAGAGAGCAAAATTTGGATTCTCATGGAGCACTGCATAGGTAGCCATCAAATTACTTCTAAAACTCAATTTTGACGTCTTGAAGATATCCTAGTGTCCCCTCTATACAATAAAATAGTAGATACACTAATCTTTTGTTTGGTTGCAGGAATGGAATTAAGCAACAATGAAATTGAGGCAGGAATGGGATTGAGATAGAAATGGAATGAAATGGAATGAACGTGGTGATTGGAGCGGGGAATTGAGCATAGAATGGAATGTTAATTCCATTTTTGTATTTGTTATGTGCAGTAAAATTGGAAGAATGGAATTATATTTATTGTAAATTTACTTTTCTATCTTTACGTAAAGAAAGTAATTTAAAAGTTAATAAATTCAATTTTTCAAATTTTATGACAAAGTCCCAATATTAATGAATTATAAATTTTATATAATTTGAGGGATATTAATATAACTTATATCATAGTTATATTAATCAATGATTTGAGGTTTGAGGTGTCTCGTTTCAAAGAGATTTTGAGATTAATCTTAGCCATTTCATCTTGGATCAATTTTAAATCGATTAATTATTATAAAAATTTAACTTTTAAAGTTCAAAAATATTTAAAAATTAAATAAAATACTAAAAGCTGATCAAGTCAGGGATTGAGATGAGATGTGGGGTGTCTTGTTATGTAGAAAAATTAGGATCGTTCTGTAGAAAAATTGGGATTGAGATGAGATGCGGGGTGTCGTTCTGTAGAAAAATTGGGATATTTCTGTCTTAGAAGATTTAAAATTATAATATTAAATTTTTTATAATATTATAACATTAAATTTAATATTAAATTAATTATTATGTTATATTATGTTGTTATTTATTATTATATTATAATGAAAATTGTTATATTGAATTTTTCTTTTGGTGATGATGACTATATAATGTTTAATATTATAATATCAAAATATTTAAATTATAACATTAAGTATAATATCATAATATTAAAACAATTATAATACTATAATATTGTAACAATTTTATATAAGTATAATTGTTATAATATTTTAATGGAAGATGTCATATAATTTTTTATAATATTATAACATTAAATTTAATATTCTATTAATTACAATATTATGTTATGTTATAATTTAATACCATGTTATAGTAAAAGTTTATTTTCATAGGGTGTGACTATATATTATAGTAAAAGTTGTTATATTAAATATTTTGGTGATGATGAATGTAAAATTAAATTTGATATTATATTATTAATATATAACAATTTCATAGTATAATATTTACTGCTATAATATTATAATATTAAGATTTAATATTAGTTATTATAATTTTATAATAAAAGTTGTTATATAATTTTTATAATATTATATAATATAATATTAAATTTAATATAAATTTATACGTTAAAGTTGTTATAATGAAATTATATAATTTTTTATAATATTACAACATAATTTAATATTATATGAATTATAATATTGTATTATATTATATTATAATTTAATATTATATTATAATAAAAGTGGTACTAATTTTTTAATAATGATGGGATACAAGTTATATTAAATTTAATATGAGGAGCAGTATGCTCTTCTAGGCATGATATAAGGGCAAAGTTGGAATAATAAAAAATATGGGTGGTGAGGCTGTGGAATGGAATCGTGAGTAGGGACCGTGGAATGCTCATCCCTCAAAGTAAAGGAATTCTTATTGCAAAGGAATGACGATTCTGGCTTTATTTTAGGTAACCAAACAATGTAAGCGAATCAAGGCTAGAATCACCATTTCATTCCAATGTTGATTCCACCCAGCCAAACATGATATAAAATAAGACCTAAACATCAAAAACATAACTAAATGTGAATGCAACCTTAGATCCACTTGTATCAGCAAGCACTCTCAAGAATTTTAAAATCATGTGGTGGGGTTGGGGCTTAGGGAGTGCATTTCGCTCCTTGTAGCTTGAGCAATTTAAGGATTGGATTATCTGAAATGCTAATACAAGCGCATTGACTTATGAAAACACTTGATTGGTTTTCATAATAATTTTTCATATCCAAATTGTAGTAACAAGGAAACTGTTGAATGAATTGAGAATAAATTTAGGTTATGGCATGCAATTGTCAAGCATGAATTTAAGATGTAAAATTTACTGATCACCATGAAATTGGACATGGAAACTGCCTATATGGAGGGGATTTACTGATCACCATGAAATTGGACATGGAATATGGAGGGGCAGGTGAGAGTCAGGTGAGAGATCTAATTGGAAGAACTGATGTCAACTACTTAATGCAGCTTTGGGTTCCGAATAAAATGATTATGTGCGGAACTAAACCAGTGCTCAAAAAGTTGTTTGTGGATGTTTTTGCTGCCTTGGGGGTTAGATGTCTAATAGGGGATGCTGAGGAAGACAGCATTTGACAGATGTGTGAGTGGTGTGAAGTCCACACTTCTACTTTTACTATGACATTTAGGCATCAAGGCATGACTTAGGTTCAAGCTTATCCCAGTACAAATTTGCTGCTTTGTGGTTTTAGTTTATGGATACATCAGATCTTGGCTGAATGCCAAACTATGCTGAACAGAAAAGCTGTACGTATATATTTGACAAATAAACTTAAAATGCATATGTAACAAGCAGCTTCATTGTGATTTTTTGTGGAGATATGGCTTCAGAAAAGGAAAGATGGATTAGGTTTTTAAATGGTTTTGTTTGTTATGTTGGTTGTAGCAATAACAAAATCATTATAATGAAACTATTTTACATGGTTCGGTATGGCATAGCTGTAGGTAGATATTTTTATAAAACATCTTTGTTATATGTTTGTTATGTTTGTCCTCACACCTAATCAGGTTTGCTTTAAAAATTCTTACTGCTTCACTGTTACCTTTGAATGCTTTTAATATGAAAAACCTTTTCTAAATGCCTAAATCGGAGTTGCTGAACAGATTATGTTAATCAGACCTCTTTCTATGAAAAGATGGATGAGATAATGAATGAGAATTCTAATATAAGTAATATCATTCATGAATCAATATATGATCTTCTATACTTGACCAGCATCTTTCCAGTGATTCTTCCTCTTTTCCTTTGCTTGGTCCATCACTCAGTCCCCCACGTACACCTTGGAAGCCACTTCTTTTCTGATCCATGGATGCACTTATACACCATCTGTTCAGCCTCTCTTGGTTCACTCTGAATTGCGAGCGCTGTTGCTGGTGCATGTTGGTCACAGCAGTTGTAAAGTATGCTGCTTCTGGTCCAGAGATCAGTATTTGCATGACTTTAACATCAACTACTGAACTTGGTTCTTGTATCGACTTTGCTGTGAATTATTGATCATTCACTCCTTACACAGTTGCTTAGTACGTATGAATGAAATTTATTTCTGCTATAACATTATCTGCACCGATTTTTATTTTTTGGTTTTATATTTCAAATATTTTCTGCGAGAAGGTGAAAAGAATCCTTTTAACCAGTTCTGCGTGCCTTTAATTACCCATGTAACCCAAGAAGTTTTGTCCTGCCATTCTTCAATTGTATTCTGTTTCATAACAATATAATCCTGCCTTTATGCACAAGCTTTTTGTTGGTCAGGAGTCTTGCATTGATCTGAAATAGATTTGAGAACCATCTAATGGTGAACAATGGACATATAATTTTATAAAGGAGATGAAATATTTTGAGTTGCAAGTTGTTGAAATCCTTTTCTTTTTTGTTCCCCCTTCTTTGCATTAGAATTTATAATAACTGGATTGTTGAGGGTTGCCATAAAGTGCATGTGTTAGCTGTCCTTCTATTAATATGGTCACGGCTTAATACTTACCATTATATTTCTGCCTTTTATCCTGTCAATTTTTTTTTTAATGTAGTGGTTGAAATCATTTTTATTTATTTTATTTCTTTTATCTAATGATATATGCAGATGTACATGTGTGCAGGCCCACCTGTATGCATATGCCTTTGTCAACCTCAGAATGCTTATCTCAGGGTTTTTTTTTTTCCTTCTACTTGAGGCTGATCTTGTTGTTGTTCTTGATCCTTGTGAAGATAATGATATCAGCGAAGGAGGAGCTGGATGCACTGATTTCTCCTGCTATGGATGGTCTTCTAAGAGTTCATAAATGCATAATTGATGGTATGGATGGGAAATCTGCTCAAGCTCTACCAGGTAGTGGCAACATTGCACCAACACGACTACTGGTAGCATCTGCGCAAGCAGGAAGCCTTATTGGAAAACAGGGAGCAACCATAAAATCCATCCAAGAGGCTTCTAAATCTGTTGTTCGTATCCTTGGTATGAGTGTTCTAAACTTCATGTTTTTTGTGTCTTGCATCACTGCTTTGTCATTTAACAATGTGTTAGTGATTTTGGTGTTCATTTGTATGATAGATTGACTTTTGTTCTTCCATTCCATCCCATTCTGTTTCCATGATATCTTGCATTTTGTTTCAAGTTCAACTAATTTTGCCACCGTCTTAATTGTTAATATAGCATATCTTCTTGTGCATCAAATTGGGTATAAAGGATATGATGCAACTGCATTTAGCTTACAAGGAATCAAACAATCACTGAATTGAATGTTAATCTATCTCCTCCATAAATTTTGTTCGTTCTGTGCTGGGCTTGGTGTTATCTTAAGAGAAATTAGAGGGAGGGGGCCATGGGTGATTAGCCTGGTGAATTTTTCAGATTTTGAACGCAGCATCTGAAAATGGATTCAACTTCGACATTCTTGCCTTAACAAGTTGAGGACATATCACAAGAAATTTTGCCTCAACATTTCTTTGGTGGTTGGAGCCTTCTTGTACCATCATGGATGTTCTGAATGCTATGCAAAGTTAAAATTTGCTTGATATTTGTTTTGTCACCCTCTTATTTCTTTGACATTTAAAAGAATCCTCATTCGAGATTCTGCCTTTTGCTTAAGCCTTCTTATCTCATTGTATTGGTCTAATCCAATTGTTAGTTTTTCAAAATAGTGGTTGGTTCTCATGCAAAGCTGCGAAAAGGCCAACATCTTCATGATTACTCTTTAGACTGCATTGTGAAAGCACGGGGTTCACCACTTGAGATAACTGCTGCTTCTGCCTTCAAACCTACAATTAATGTGCATATTATTCTGGGAAGCATGATGGATAAATTCTTTTCTCATGCAGATTTTCCTGTGTTCTTCCTGTATTATTTCCTCCTGGATTAGGCGTGTTTGAAGCCCTTGACGTGTTTTCTATGTGCTTAGACATTCAAAGCCTTTGAAAGCACAAGCTCCCTACCTCAGGACCTCCTATTAACATCTTGATTTGTAGCTATTCCTTTTCTATCCATCACTTGTTAAATTTGTACTTGGGACGTATTTTCTAATGCTTTTGATTTACAGAAAGATGCTCCTATCCTTGTGGTCCAATAAAGTCCTATATCTTCTCAAGCATGGAATGAGAGCTGTACTCAAGGACTAAGAAATAACACTGTGATCTATTAAAGTCATGATATATGAAGAGACACCTCATCAGCTCTCTGATTTGATGGTATTGGAAGTATTTTCTGATGAAGTTGTCTCATTTCTGTCAGCATATTCTCATTGAAGAATTTTCATTACCTTGCCATATATAAATCCAATTCTGGTCCTCTTCATGTAAGATTCAGCCACTCTAAGATGAATTTGTTGCTGTTTAAAGTGACCCCAAGTCACAAATATACAAGGGACACAAATACTTCCCTTTCCATAAGGAGGGGGGGGGGGGGGGGGGCACTCAAAACAAAAGCCTGAATGTCCTTAAATTTATGGTATTTCTGATGTGGCATTGGTTGGTTTTACTGCAATCACATTGAACAATTAAAAAAATTACTGCTAAAGGAAACTAGCCTTAGTATTGCTGATTCATGCCTGCAACTTTGACTGTTGTTTTTTGTAATCATGATATTTGGGCCAGATACTCTTGATGTGGTATTCTGCCCTCACATCCTTGGAATTTCTGCAGAAAATGTACCTCCTGTTGCTTTGCAAGATGACAGAGTTGTGGAGATACAAGGAGAACACATGGGAGTTCATAAAGCTGTGGAATTGATTGCAACACATTTGCGGAAATTTCTAGTTGATCGAAGTGTCCTCCCTTTATTTGAAATGAATGTAAGTTGTTTTAATTTTGGAGCATGGTGAAGAAAGCAATAAATTAGTCAAACTATAGTTTGTCTTGGTGAAGCATCTTTCCTACACTCTCTTTACAGATGCCAACGCCGAATATGCTTATGGAACAGAACATGCCACCACCTCAACCTTGGGTCCACCCTCAGAGCCTTCCTCAAAAGTCTGGCGGTCCAGGTTATGGGGCCAATCCTCAGTTCATCCCTCCACACCAGCCTGACAATTCTTATCCTCCACTTGACCTTCCTCCCTTAGGAAGACAACATCATCATGGTATTTCTGCATATGGACAAGATGTACCTCTTGTCCATTCAACTCCAAATCAACAGCCACTGAACTCTCAGGTAGGTTCTGGAGATATTTTAAAACGATGCCACTAAACTTTCCTCCAAGATGGGATTTGCTGAACCAACTTTTTTGCTCTTGTTCGGTTGACAGGTCACTGACTCAATGCATATCCCACTTTCTTATGCTGATGCTGTAATTGGGACAGGTGGTGCAAGTGTCAGCTATATCCGTCGTGCCAGTGGGGCAACTGTAACAATACAGGAATCATGGGAGTTCCCTGGACAGATGACTGTTGAGATTATTGGGAGTGCTACACAAGTTCAAACTGCTCGGCAATTGATCCAGGTATGGTCCTTCCTTTTACAGTCTTATACTTATGGACTTCATTTTACACAGTTTCAGATTTATCTAAACAAATTTGCTTTTCACCATTTTACCACTGACAAGCAGATATTTGTCTTTATTAGTATTTTATTCATTGTTTCCTATATCATTGGCAAAAGAGTATGTGTTATATATATGCATACATACATACATACATGCATACATCTACATATACATACATGCATACATCTACACACACACACACATATATATATATATATAGAGAGAGAGAGAGAGAAAGAGAGAGAGAGAGAGAGAGAGAGACTAGGCTACATTTGAATGTAGTTAAGTTCAATATCCGGTCATCTTTCCTATACTTGGATCCGCACGGATCTCGAACCCACCCTACCTTTTTTTACTTTTTTCATCTTTGGATTCGTGAACTATTGTGGATCCAACGGTGGGGAAGATGACTGGATCTAGGCTTGGCTACATTTGAATATAGCCAAGTCTACCTTTATATATATATATGCATGCTTCACAACCTAACAATGGGAGGGAGGTGGGGGAACTATATAGTGGTAATGACCAAGATGGGGGAAACAAAAAAGCTGATTTAGTACCACATGTCTCATTTGGCCATCAGGGGCAACCTGCAGTATAATTCAGCAACTTTGCTACAGCCATGAAATTTTGGTAGGAGATGCTTTTTTCATGTGTCTTAATCTGTATCTACAAATCATAGTTGTCTTTGGTCTGTTAAATAATTTGTAAGCCAGGAAATACTAGCCTCTAGTATGGTAAAATAAAAGTCATAAATGATGTTTATTTCGTGGCAAACATTGCATCGTTCTGCTGTGGTGGTCGCTACAATTCTCGAGCAGTGAAGAAATAAGTGTGTCACGTGTGGATGGGTCAACGTAGATCATCAATGTTATGGTGCCACCTATTTGATCGTTTTTCCATGCACACTTTCATTGCTGACAGATATCGATGTTGTTGCTGTTGCAGAATTTCATAGCGGAAGTTGCTGGTCCAGCTTCAGCTCCGGCACATAGCACAGCAGTTCCTGTCAATCCGGGATACAGTGCTTACCCATCGCATGGGTCCATGTATGGGTCACCTCCAGTCAACAATGCGCCTGCTTCCTACAACGCTGGAGGATACGATTCAACCTACGGAAGTAACTATTATGGACATTAGGCGCCAAGAAGCTTGTTGAGATGACAATATTTCTAGTTGTGACCCATTGTTATGGATTATTTGGACGTGCGGTTGGTGATTGAGGTTGATACCTGCTATCCTTAGCATTTGTGTTTACTTTCGTGCTGACCTCTGTACATCAACATTGGAGGTTTAGCGTGCCTTGCCTCTGCATTTTCCTCCTCTCCTTGTAGGGTACTTTTTTTTACAGATTTTTCAATTACATTTTAATTGCTGTGCACTCTTTACATCCTGCGATGGCATTTAACTTGGCTTTTTGTGGTACTGCTGAGTAGGATGGACTCACTATTTCTTGCTGAAGTTTAATTGCATTTTTATTGTTGCCTGCAATGATAGTATTTCATGCAAGGCACGTAAACCACATGGTGATATCATATTGGTTGGTGCAATTATTTTCTCTCTGAAGTCAGTGCATAGAGAGCGGCTGGGGGGAAAGTAAGTCGAGCCCTAGGTCCCCGTACTCAGCAGCGGTCGTCGCATCTTCTTTTGGTTTTTCCCGGCTATGATGCCTGGTTTTGAGGCCCGGGGGCCATCCCCTGTTGCTTCCGTCGCTCTTCCATGCTTGGCTCCAATCGTGGGATTGTCAGCGTTGATGAGGTCCTGGTCAAGAAGAATATGTGGTGTTGATTAGATGGTGAATAGTGGCGACCAATCGGAGAGGAGGGGGCATCTGGGTCATTTTTGTTTTTGGTTTTTATTTTTTTGTAATTTTTACTGATTTAGTAGGCTGTGCTGAGCTAGGCCCTTACCCTATGCTTGCCTGGCTTGCCGCCTCTTAACACTACCATATCTAATGGTCCAAGCTGGCTGAGTGTCGGCTTGCATGAGCTTGACTTGCTTTATGTCGAGGTTGCCTGAGCTCGAGCCTTGCTTCTCCTAAACTGTTCAAGCTTGGTTTATACAATCTTTGAGTAAAGCTTTTATCGAGCCAACCGGCTCCCATAGGTTTGCAATCTGGCTTACGTTCAAACCAAGGCTTTGCTTGTTTATGCATCGAGTTCTCAAAACCATCGAGGGCTTAGCTCGCTCACTAAGCCGAGCTTGAATGGGCTCCAGCGGGAGCCGATCTTGAGCTGCTCATGAGCAGCTTTTGATCCTTTGTGGTCCTTTTTTTGAGAAGGCTAGTCTTAATTCTCGTGTAATTCTTTTTGGGCTGGTATAAATTCATCCATCTGGTGGCAAATGAATCGAGGATGGAAGAATAAAATAAAAAACCTGCATGGATGATAACATGGTCTGGTATCAACCAAATTGTTTCTTCCGCCTATTCCCATATCACGAATCATTCAACCTACCATCTTGGCCCGTCTGACTAGAATTCCCTGTTGTCAAGCTGCCTAATGAGAACTCGGCTTCACATAGGTAGGATTTGGGTCTGAGTCCAGCTTGACCCAGATCCTTAACGTTCTCAGGTTTAGTTCCAAATTGTCGGTCTCCTTTCGAGTCATGTGGAACATGTCTCATTTCTTAAGGCTAATTCTGGATTTTTGAACTAACTTTGTATGTCAAATTGTCTTACATTGACTTTTGGCAAATCTAATAAATGGATGGCAGTCCTCGTAGACATGTGCAGGAGTTGCTCACGAGAGTTGTTTTAAATTTTTGCTTGAAGAAGGTAAAAGACTTGCTTTAAATCAAATTTAGATTTCCTTTTCAAATTAATGTGTTAGAGTAGCTTCCCTTTTTTTGTTGACTTTTCTTTTTTTTTTTTTTTTGCTCTATTTATTTCTTTGTTTCTCATATCTTGTTGTTTTGTTGAACGAAAGAAAAGAAAAGGAAAGAAAAATATATGATGCGGTAGTCAATGATCTTTTCAATATGGATGATGTTTCTTGCGTTTATTCATGAGCTTTTTTCTTGCCTAGTTTCAAGATTTAAGATAGAATACGATGTATTGGTATTTGTAGCTCTTTAATAATTGCTATGCAAATGTAGCATCTCCAAAGCAATCACATCCATGAATTTATTGAAGATTAAATAATGATGCTATATATATATATATATATATATATCCAGGGAAAAGAAAATTTGGCCTCGCAAATCGTAAAAAACTCACCGTCGGTGGCTAAAACTGCAGAATCCTAGACACTGTATTGTTAAAGGGTTGTGTTGGAAGAAACCTCAAGTCAGCTAATATTCAGTTCCTTTTTTTGAAAAAAATAAAAAATAAAACTTTACAATGATGAATAGTTCAGCAGTGGGAGACCAAAATTACAAATTGGATGGTGGGTAAAGAGTCAAATCTAAAAGATATGAAACAACAATTCATAGCATCACCTGCCCACCATTGTCAGCGGAGTCATCCATAACTTAGAATAAACGAATAGATTTTTACATAATCATGCCGTAATAAACATACAAAAGTTTCCCATGAATCCGTTGACAGAGGATCCGTACATGAAAACGACAAAGCAAATTGTTGTTTCGTTTGCTCTTCTTTCCTGCAGGTGAGCTTTTTTTTCTCGTTATCATTCTATAATTTTATTTATTTTTCTTATTGAAAGCGACTAGATTTTGTCTACTATTTTCAGGGGAAGCAATGCATTGTAAAGGCATATGGAATCGATCTTGAAGACAGCTCTTATAATCGGAAGGCTCAAAACAATGCTAAGAGCAGACTCGAGTATCAAATTCTTTTAATTAAAATATCGCATGTAATTAATTAGTGGCCCCTAACAAGGTTAGTATCAATGAATCAAGATCTTGCTTGCCACAGAACTCACATCAAAGTCACCTAGCTTTCAAAGCTTATGGTGACCAAATTCGCAATTGCTCCATGAGCTCGGGTAAACGATTCAATTTAGCCCGTTGTAAGAAACGCTCACTTTTAGCAGCAGCGTACCACCTCAAGAAAACCGTAGGCTATGAAAAAATGAGTTAGGATCCATGCAAACCGATGATTAGCTCATCGATTTTTCATCTGGGATTTTAATAATACGAGCTTGATTATTAGAATTTATGAAATTTTCTTTGGTGAAAATCATCATCCAAAATAGCAGGATCATTCATGTTGGATCACCAAGATAAAATTAAATATATAAGCGGAAGCATACCTGAGTCCATATCGATTGATTACCCTCTAGAGTCGAGCGGTTGGCTTTCCAGATTAATACGTCTACTTTAGAGAGAGTCCTTTAGTTTCTCTCAATGTTTTCTCTTTGATGATGGGATGTCAAAAAGAATGTTTCTGTTCGTGCGATCTAAGGACCATGACCACTATATATATAGATAACCTAATTTTATTTCTATTTTAGCCCATCATAAAAATAGAAATAATTTCTTGAGTCTCTACACATTAAAGGCCCACACCCTATCAGATACATTAAAGCTCAAATTACTGAATACTTAATCGATCACTTTTAATTGAGCTTAAATTTATTTGACAGCCCGCAATACACAATTATTCACATATAAGCTTAACGTTGGATTAATGATCCAACAATCTTCTACTTGGGCTATATGTGTAACCTTATAATTATACTTTACCAGATATAACTAAATGGATTCAAATTTACTGTCATTATCGAAATGTATCTGCAACCAACCCGATCCATCAATCACACCAACATAGGATCAAAGTGGTCTTCATTACATATATCGTAACTCAACCCATCAATGGTCACATATGCTGATACAATTGAATGACATGGATCATGGTGTGGATGTGTAGCATGAAAATTTTATGCAATGTGATCTTAACATGCTTATTTCCAATTGGTCCTTCCTTAAACCTTAGTGAGATCAGATTATATTAAAATCAGAGTATAAACAAACCAAAAAACTTTATTTCTGCAAAAAATAACCTCAAAATATTCATAAACTGAAATAACTGAAAAATGTCTATGCAAGCATCTAAAATTATAAACTCTCACTCAAACTGAATATCTTCAAGTGACATGACACCCATACGAACAGTATGCTCATGAAACGTTTTGGGTGGCAATCCCTTAGTAAGCGGATCGCAATCATGGAGTTTGTTCCGATGTGCTCTATAGACAATTGTTCACTCTGAACTCTTTCTTTAACAGCTAGGAATTTGATGTCGATATGCTTTGACTTCGTTGAGCTCCTATTGTTGTTGGAATATAGAACTGCTGACTTATTGTCACAAAATAATTTAAGTGGTCTTTTAACATCATCCACTATGTACAGTCCTGTGACAAAATTTCACAGCCATATTCTGTGATTGGACGCCTCATAACATGCTATAAATTCTGCTGCCATGGTGGAAGATGCTATAAGTGACTGTTTAGCACTCTTTCAGGAGACTGCACCTTCAGCCAACAGATAGATATAGCCCGATGTAGATTTCATACTATCTTGGCATCCAGCAAAATTGGAGTCAGTATACCCAATGATCTCAAGCTTATCCGACTTTCGATACGTGAGCATATGACCTTTTATTCTCTGTAAGTACCGCAAAACCCGTTTAGCTGCTTTCCAATGGTCTATTCCTGAATTGCTTAAATATCTGCCCAACATCCCAATAACGTACGCAATATCCGGACGCGTACAAACCTGAGCATACATCAGACTCCCTACTGCTGAGGCATAGGGAATCTTTTGCATTTCCTTTTTTTTAAAAATCATTCTTAGGGCATTGATTGAGACTAAACTTGTCTCTCTTAGCCACAGGGGTATCACATGTTTTGCAATCTTGCATGTCATATCTTTTGAGAACCTTTTCGATATAGCTCTTTTGTGATAATTCGAGAATACCTCGAGAGCGATCCCGATGTATTTGTATGCCTAACACAAAAGAGGCATCATCAAGATCTTTCATTTCAAAATTCTTAGATAGAAATCTCTTGGTTTTGTGCAGTAAGCCTATATCGTTGCTGGCAAGCAAGATATCATCGACATATAAAACCAGAAAAATATGTTTGCTCCTATAGAACTTATAGTATATACAATCATCAACCAAATTCATCTCAAAAGCGAATGAGATAATCACTTGATGAAACTTGAAATATCATTGTCGAGATGCTTGTTTGAGTCCATAGATGGATTTCTTAAGTTTGCAAACCATATTCTTTGGGTCTCCCGACACAAAGTTTTCTAGCTGCACCATATAGATCGTCTCATCAATGTTACCATTGAGAAACGCCATCTTCACATCCATCTGATGTAACTCAAGATTGAAATGCGCCACCAATGCCATTATAATCCTGAAAGAGTCTTTCGAAGAAACTGGAGAGAAAGTCTCTTTATAATCAATGCCTTCTCTCTGAGTAAAGCCCTTTGCGACAATACGAGCCTTGTACCTTTCCACATCACCTTTCGAATCCCTCTTAGTCTTAAATATCCATTTGTAACCAATGGGTTTCGCACTTTTAGGTAATGGAACAAGATCCCAGACGTCATTATCCTTCATGGACTTAATCTCCTCATTCATGGCATCAATCCACTTGTGAGAGTTAGAACTTTCCATGGCTTGACGGAAGTTGATTGGATATTCTATTATTCCAATGTCTAACTCATGCTCTTGGAGAAATACAATATAGTCATCTGGTATTGCATTTCTCCTATCTCTAGTGGATCTCCTTAATGGTATAGGTTCTTGAGATGTTGGAGCTTATTCTTCTGAAATAATTTCTTGAATAGGAGGTTCTCCGACAGTGTCTTGATCTATTATGTCTTAAACAAGGTCAGGAATGGGATCCTGATCAATGCCAATGACATCTGTGGGAATATCAACATATTCCTCCTTAAAGATAAAGTCCTTAACTGTATCTCCCCTTGCAAGCTCAACATCCTCAAAGAACCGTGCATTTTTCGACTCGAAAATCGACTTACTTGTGGGATCATAAAACTTGTACCCCCTGAATCTTTTAGAGTATCCAATAAAATAGCAGTTCATCATCCTTAAGTCCAGTTTCTTTTCATTAGGCCTATAAGGCCTTGCCTCAGCTGGACATCCCCAAACATACAAGTGCTTTAGACTAGGCTTCTTGCCCGTCCAAAGTTCATAAGGGGTTTTGGTAGTTGCTTTAGTTGGAACTCTGTTAAGGATATATGCTGCAGTCTTAAGTGCTTCTCCTCAGAGTGATTCTGGTAAGTTAGAATGACTAATCATAGTTCTTACTATATCTTTAAGCGTTCTATTTCGTCTTTCAGCAACACCATTTATAGTGGGCGAACCTGGCATGGTGTATTGTGGGACAATACCGCATTCCTCTAGGAACTTAGCAAATGGTCCTGGATGTTGTTCACCTGAACCATCATATCTGCCATAGTACTCTCCACCACGGTCAGATCTGATGCTTTTGATCCTTTTACTGAGTTGGTTTTCAACTTCAGCCTTATAATTTTTGAGCACGTCCAGCGACTGTGACTTTTCATAAATGAGATATATGTAGCCATATCTGAAAAAATCGTCTATTAACGTTATAAAGTATTGTTGACCATTCTAAGCGATTGTAGGAAATGGGCCACAAATATCCGCATGTATAAGTTCTAAGACGTCCAGATTCCTGTTGGCTTCAAATATCCTTTTATTGGTTTGTTTTCCCTTTATACAATTAACACAAACATCAAAGTCTGTGAAATCTAAGGAATCGAGAATTTTATCTGACACAAGTCTCTCTATTCTCCGTCTGGAAATATGACCTAATCTCTTATGCCATAATACAGCCGAATTCTCACTGGTTAATTTTCTCTTAGTACCTCGTGTACTTAAATGTAGGGATTCATTAAATGAAGCAATTATATCAATTGAATAAAGATTATCGTAACCTGACAAAGAACTGGAACCAACCAAATTTGAATCGTGAAACAAACTAAATTTTTCATTTCCAAATGAACAAAAATAACTAGATTTGTCCAAAACAGAAATAGAAATCAAATTCCATCTAAAAGACGGTACAATAAAAATGTCATCAAGATCCAAATAAAATTCAGTCTTTAACAATAATCTAAATTTTCCTATTGCCTCAACTGGAACCGTTTTGCCATCGCCCACATAAATGTATCTTTCAGCATCATTTGGCTTTCGGCAACTCAGGCAACCCTGCATAGACACACTGATATGAGTTGTTGCACTAGAATCTATCTACCATGTCTGTCTAGGTACCGAAGTTAAATTAACCCCAGAACAAACCAAATTAAGAAGCATACCCTTCTTAGCACGCCATGCATGATAGTTAGTGCACTGCTTCTTTTTATGTCCTTCAGCTCCACAGAATAAACAACTAGTGCCTTCCGAATCATTCGGTTTCTTTTGTTGTTTCTTTTAAGGTACCGTATCTGCAGCCTTATCCTTCTTTCTTTTCTTTCCTTTGTCTTTAGAGGTTGAGGCCAAGTGAGCACTCTCTGTCTTATCTTACTTAAGCCTTTCCTCTTTCTGAACATAGTGTGAGATGAGCTTATTCAGAGACCAAGTCTCTTTCTGACAATTATAACTCACTTTAAACTGGTTAAACTGTGCCAGAAGAGATATCAAAACCAGATGCACTAGCAAGTCTTCAGAGAGTTCAAGCTTAAGTGCTTTCAGCTTGGAAGCAAGATGAGACATCTCCAATATGTACTCCCTGATATTGCCTTTCCCCTTATACCTCATTGAAACTAGACTTGTCAAGAGCGTACCAATTTTAGTCTTTTCATTCTTGACAAATCTCTTTTTAATATCATCAAGGAAAGCCTTAGCAGTAGTTATTTTTTTAGACATTGTGCCCCTAAATGCTTTTGGAATGGCCTTCTTCATGATCATCATACATATGCGATTTGATTTCTCCCACCTTTTTATGTCCCTCTTATCATTCGAGGTACTCTTATCCGTAAGAGGTGAAGGAGATTCAGTCCTTAACGCAAGGTCGAGATCCATGACTCCAAGAACTATCAAGAGATTTTCTTTCGAGGACTTGAAGTTTGAGCCATTCAGCATAGGAATTGAATTGATGTTGGCAGTAATGTTAGCAGGACTGTAAGCTGGACAGAGAATAACAAAACAAACTCATATTAGTCTTAAAGCAAAAATAAATTCAAATAAAGGTAAATCCCATCCCAAAATATCAGACACTCATTAATATTTTATCTTTGGACAAAATAGTAACTTGTGAGTGATATTGATAGTAATCAAACACTGATGATAAGAACATATCGAATAATGAATCTACCTTTGCGCTGATTTATTATTTACATGTAAAACTGAATAACCATCATGCATTTATTACCATAAGTGCGCATGCAATTATGTTAAATATTGATTTTCCTTTAAACCGATGGATATTTATATAAACTACATGCACATAATCTTTTATATTTTGAAATAAGATTAATTTCTATAAGAGAGGTCACTTTGATGACATGTTATTTTAATTAATCCATCTCAAAATATATATAAACATACCAATATTTGAATTTAAAGTTGCACAAAAAATTATCCTTAAAATCGTTGACGCATCGGTCAACCTGTGACTGGGTCAAGACTGATCGGATGAGCCAACCCTAGTCCTACACCAGTCCTTGACCCGATCCCTTAAAAAAAAAAACTCTTTTTTTTTTTGGAAAAGACCAAAAAAAAAAAAAAAGAAAGAAACTGTGATGAATCATTTATCGAAAAAAAAAGAAGCTATCACGAGCCACTTACCAAAAAAAATAAAAAAATAAAAGAAAGAAAGGAAAGAAACTATTACGGATTACTTGCCAAAAAAAAAAAAACAGTGGGCTCGTGTTTAGAAACCCTAAGGGTTTCGCCTCCTAGGGTTCGGGTGGCCGTTTGACGTGACTGTTTGGCCGCAACGTCCCTTCATCGGTGCGGGTAGAGACCCGCCCCGGTCTCCATTATGGCTGGTGGTGAAGAAATCGCCTGCCTCCTTTTTTTTTATTTAATGACCTATACTTAATGTCTGGCCATAGATGCCATGGCCTGATGGCCGTGGCTCCTTCACCGGCGTGGCTAGATCGCCATGCTTGGAAAAAAAACTTGATGCCGGTGATGGCCAAAACCGCCGACAAGAGTCTGAAACCCGAATGGAAAGAAGAAAGAATATTTTGAATTCCTTCTTTCCATTTATTCTTAAAAAAAAATAATAATTTATTCTGTAATTCAATCTCGATGATTCAACATGAAGAGGCTCTGATACTACTTGTTAGAATTTATGGAATTCCCTTTGGTGAAAACTATCATCCAAAATAATAGGATCATTCATGTTGGATCACCGAGATAAAATTAAATATATAAGCAGAAGCGTACCTGAGTTCATATTGATTAATTACTCTCTAGAGTCGAGCGGATGGCCTTCTAGATCAACATGTCCACTTTAGAGAGAGTCCTTTAGTTTTTCTCAATGTTTTCTCTCTGATGATAGGATGTCAAAAAGAATGTCTCTGTTCGTGCGATCTGGGGACCATGACCACTACATATATAGATAACCTAATTTTATTTCTATTTTAGCCCATCATAAAAATAGAAATAATTTCTTAAGTCTCTACACATTAAAGACCCATACCCTATCAGATACATTAAAGCCTAAATTACTAAATACTTAATCGATCACTTTTAATTGAGCTTAAATTTATTTGACAGCCCGCAATGCATAATTATTCACATATAAGCTCAACGTTGGATTAATGATCCAACAGCTTAGGACCATCCAGATTGGCCTCGGTCAAAGAGCGCGATATTTGTCTGGTCAAGTAAAGAAGGTGACCATCCAAGGAAGGCACCCTCGATCCTCGAAGCATCACAGCGGTTTGGCATCAAGTGGATATGGCCCTCCTCAAGCTCCGCAACTTCGCCCATTCTTCCGAGGCTGAGTTCAACTTGAAGACATCAAAACGGACGAATCCCCTATCCCACAGCGCGGTGGATCAGAAGAAGTCGGCCGTGCGGTTCGGCGATGAAGGGGCCGATGCTCAACTCGTGCTCGAATGGTTCGGGAAACGCACCAGGTTCCGAGGCCTTGGCATGAAAGCTGAAGGAGAAGTCAAGAATCATGAACCTTCCTTTCCTCTCCAAAGCATGAACTCTGCCTTCGAAGATGGCGAGATAAGCAACATCTTCCCAAGATTTACCTTTTAAATGAGATCACACTCAAACTGTAACGCCCTAAGCCCACCTGCTAACCCAATTAACTCGTTAATAGACCAAAATCATGTAATCCAAAAACTTGAATTAACGGATAGCAAGTGGACTTGAGTTATAAGTGCATAATATTTTCTTTCCTATCCAATAGGAGACTAAATTTAAGGTATCACAATCTTTCCTTCTTATAATGCGATATTTTTGTTGCACACCATAAGTTAATCAAGAATCTATCATCGAGTCGGATTGTTGGTGCTGCAAGGATGGCTATGCCATGGCAGGACTCTACCACCATCCCATGAATAACCCTTTCTTTATACCCATTAACTTTCGTACACTCGAATTAACTTTGATACTATTTGTAACGCCTCAAGCTTACCTGCTGAGCTAATTAACCTGTTAGTGGATTAAAACCATGTGGCCCAAAAACTCAAATGAAAGTTAATGAGTAGCAAATTAGCTTAAGTTATAAATACATAACACTTTTTTTACTATCTAATATGAAACTAAATTTAAGGTATCACATTAATCGATGCAATCAGGGGACATGCCCAAACTAGATCGCAGGCAAACCGATGCATCTAGATGATCACAAGTGCTTGTAGAGAGTATCATACACTCGATCTTCAGATCTGAGGTGCCTACGAATGCGCCAACATCTAAAGATGGATCCGATGGATGAGTTCAAGGTCATTTAGTTTAGGATTGGGACACGAAAATTAATCGAGATCAATTAAAATATACTAAAATCGACATCAATTGAACCTGGGCTTCCATCGCTTTCTTGCTGGGCCATGGGCGGGACATGCAATTAGACTCATCAAGGATATGGATTCAAGTATCCCAACTTCAATAATGGAGACCACTTGTAAATTAAAGATAGTCCACTTTAAATCCATCCCAAGCCTTTCTCACTTCAATGATTTTTTTTAATTTTTGGTTACAATAGAGAAGCTCAAACTCAAAAATATGTGATGTAACGCACGAGAGAGTCATTCTTGTGAATTTATTTAAGATTAAGCTCAATATAATTCTACATGTATAAGAATCTAAAATAAGAACAAATGATGACTCGCAAACTAGGCAAACTCTCAATTAATCCTTAGGAACCCTAGGAATGCGCCTGCGGATTGTTGAGCTGAAAAAAGTCACTATCACCATAACAATTTGAAGAAAAAGTATAAAAAATAATAATAAAGAAAATTATACAACGGTGAATAATTACAAGTCTTATTTTGGCTAGCAAAGCTCATCCCAGATTTCTTTGTCGCTTTAGTCGATGGTGAAACGGCAGCCATTGTAACCTGTGAAAAAAAAGGAGAATCTCAACTAACACACCGCTTGATATTAGTATAAAAAAATATTTGATATTACTTTTATATTAATATAATATAATATAATTTAATATTAAAAATTCTATTATAATAATATAATTATAATATTATAATGTTGCATCATAATGTAATATTATGAGAAAATAATATTATAATTTAATTTAAATATTATAATAATAAATAATATAATATAATGATAGAGGGGGAGTTATTTTTTAAGGTAAAGAGAGGTTAACTAATTAGGAGTAATTTTAATATTTTATGGTCGGTGATTAAAGATTTTCATGGTATATTAAATGTGATGATGTTAGATTGTTAAGATCTTTAATCATTGGTATATATCATACTAAATATAGTGATCTTAAATCACTAAAAATAAGATCAGTTTGTTAAATAGATCACTAGTGATCTAACATTCTCGTGGTGATCCTATTAAGGTTGCCAAATATCCTCCAATGATGCATTTGGTATGAGGTTAAACAAAATAGTAGTGAAAGGTTTTAGAGTAACATTCTTTTGTATAAATTTTAAGAGCGTAAAAGTCTTTCTATTATACTTATTTAGCTATGTCGATGAATGAAAAATGAAATAATAGAAAAAAAATAATATACAAGAGTTGAAAATATGTTAATATTTTGTTAATATCATTAATAGAAAGAAAATGAGATGAAAGGAAGTGGTGAGATTATTTAATATTTTATTAGTTTTAATGTTTGAAACTCTTTTCATATATGGAATAATTTTTTTCTTTAAGCTTGTTAATCTATCTTTTCATAGGTTAACAATTTGAGGATAAAGGGATCAAAAAATTATCATCAAAATTGTAGCAGTAGCACTAATCCTCCATAAACTTTATCCAACTTACATTCTGCCCTATTTCTTGTTGATGTTCATTTTTTATTATTCAGGATGAGTAACTGGGTTTTCTTAATATCAAGTATATGTTGTTCATCATGTCCATCATAAAGATTACTTGGGTGATGGCAATATGATGTTTTCACTCGCTTTGTGTCTAGAACCAGCCTAGTTACAAGATCTCAGCCCTTAAAAGTTTTTAATTTGGCCACGGCCTAAGTTATTGCGAACAAATTATTTTGAGAAGTTCAGTTACATCAAGTGTACTAAGGTGAAATTAGGTTGCTGTGACCAGTCCATCAGTGCATTTATACAGTTGTATGCAACGATACAAACCCTAAAATGTTAGCAATTGACAAACACTAACAGGAATTCATACTCAGCATCAATGTGTGCGTGGCCCAAATCTAGCTAATACAACAATGTGGGGAATATGATTCACATGACCCACTAAATTGAGAGATAAGTACAATAAGAACCTTATCCTGTCCTGTTCAGGATGAAGATTTTCGTCTTATTTTCACTAGCATGGGTGGAATGAAAATAAAAATAAATATATTTTCAACCTGCTTCATCCTGTCATAATTTCATTAGCTTCTTACTTTAGTATTATAATATTTTTATATATTTTCATATGTATAAAATTATTATTATATATATTAATATTTTTTAATTTAAATTTTTTTATTTTTTTATATTATTAATTTTATAATTTTTACTGAAATCCATATGTCATTAAGGTAAGCGGGGTGAGATAGAGACAGAATGAAATAGGGTGGAGGCAAGAATTTATCACTCTCTGGAGGTAAAGATGAGAATGAACAAAAATCTCTGTTTGTTTATGAATGTGGGACGGTGAGGTGAGGGATCCGGTCCTTGCCTTGCCCTATGGTTGCCAAGCCATGTTTACCACTCAGCCACTGAACCAACTGCTTACAATCTAAGAAAACAGTTCATTAATTTTGTTGTTAATTACTAGTTGAAAGCATCATTGGACTTACTTGGATCCTTGGTCACTAGCATGGCGGTTCCTCCAAAATCGCACGTCCCTCCGGCCACCTTCGTCCGCTGCCAGTAGCTATTAAACGCGAAGGAAGCGTGTGCGATCAACGTGTCAGGCTGGTAGCAGGACCCGCTGGGCTGGATGGAGTCGCAATCCGCTCCTGACCCGCATGCATAGTTCATGGCCTCTTGGATTATGGGATCTGGCACGGTGGGCTTCGCAACGCACCAAAGGCCCCGAGTAGGCCCTCCAGGCGGCGCCGGCGGCCCGATCGGAGGCGGAAACACCACCGGAGGTAGGAAGATTGGCGGGCCCGGCACGAATTCCGGTGGGCTCGGAACGATGCCCGGCGGCAGAAATGGAACATAGCCAGGCGGGCTGGGCCCATATTCTGGTGGGCCTGGCACAATGCCGGATGGTGGACTCGGGATGAGTGTTGGTGGGCTTGGCACGAACTCCGGTGGGCTCGGTAAGAATTCTGGTGGGCTTGGTGGCGTGGGATATTCCGGCGCGCTCGGGGTGAGGACGGGGGGAGCGGTGGAAATCGGCGGGATCGGGGTGAGGACTGGCGGAGTGGTGACAACTGGCGGCGGCGGTAATTGTTCAATGGGGGTTGTAGGGGCCGGAAGGATGGTGGAAGGTGGGAGGGGAGCGGACGGGGGATAAACGCAGTAAGGTGGGTTTTCATCAGGGGAGGAGGTAGGGCCCATTATATAATCAAACGGTGGCAACGAGTCTGGAGAACCTGCAGAGCTGGGATCCGAGGATGGGTAAATGTCCCAACGTTTCGATGCTCTAAGTTGCGAACTTCTATGTGGATGTTTCTCAGCTTGAAAGCTTGGGGAGTTTTGCGATTGCCTTGAGCTTCTTGCCTCTATTCAATATAAAGATTGAGGAAAAAAAAAAGAAAAGAAAAAAGAAAGGTTCATAAATGTCATGCGAAACATATATTGTAAGCAAACAATTAATAACTCACCACAATGAATGAAGGTTGTAGTGGTGAAGAGATAGATGAGGAGGAAGTAGAGTAACCCCATGAAGTCTGCTCTTAGATCCATCTGAGAGGCCTACTAGATTTTGAGTCAATCCAAGAACTCTGTTGGGACGCTTGGTGGAGCATGGGATAGTTATAGCCGGTTGCAATGGCTCTAAATCGGCCATTCGAGGAGAGATGATGGGGGCTTTGAGCGGCCGGCAGTAAAGTGGAGCACCGATCTTTATTGCCGATATTGCTTTTGCCACCCTTCTTTTGTTCCTCCTCTGAATGAAAAAGAATGGGTGAGGCCGGACAAAGACGAGGCACGGTACTTGTTTATGAATTGTTGATGGAGCCGGATGGTTTTGGTATGCCAGGGGAGCGCTCCTTTTCTCCTAAGCTAGCTTTGGCATATGTGCTTGCTTGGAGCTGGAGAAAATAAAAGGAGGATGTTTTAGCCTTTTTGTCTTGCTTCTTTCCTACTCAACGAAATACTCTCTCCCACACACGCATTTCCCAAGTGAGATTGGGTTACTGGGTCCAATTACTAGCTAGGAGAAATTATTTTAGTTCGACCGATCGAGGCTTCATGTTCTGCATGGAATTAATTGGGATGAGTTCTGCTACTTTTTTCTTGGAGCCTCTCAACTTTGTATTATCAGGAGACAACCCGGATAGAATATATAAAACCTTCAATCTTGACTGATATAAATCGATAAAATCTGAGATATCAATGTTATATTTATAGCAATAGATATCTTGCAATTATTTTTAAATATTTCTAGTTAATAAATTATTGGATTAATGCTTAAATATTATTTTTAATCTTAAAGTTTTATCATTTCAGCTATGATAAATCAAGATATCTTGGCTCATCTCATTGTGAGGCACTCATAGATTTATGATTTAAACATCTTGACTCTCTGGAATGTATTAATTGGATTTTTGGTGCGGCAAAATACGTCATAATAATACGGCGAGAGCGTGCCGAACGTGATTTTGAGTTCTTGCCATCGATCAATATCCAACAGCTTTGTTAAGGCTTTGAAGCTACGAAATTGATATGAGGGCCAAATGTGGGCAACTTTGTAGCCCACATTCCCATCCAGAGAGGGCTCAACCAGGGCAGCAGTGCTCACTGTTTAATCTATTTAGCTTAATTCATTCTTTGTAGATAAGTTCGGATTACTTATTTAATAAAATTGTTATATTTGGGTATGAATTTTTAACCCATTAAATAGAAAAAATTTAGATGGCAAAATTTTGACATATGTATCCAACTTAATACGTATTTGTTGTGACAATAAAAACTCTAATGCCACTTGGTATGATAAAAATATGCAAAAGTAAGAGAGTAAAATCAAATAAGAGAGCAAATATCTGAATTTATATAGTTTAGCCCATTGATCTACGTCCACAAACCAAAGAAAGAAGAGTATTTCACTACCAAGAAGAACTAAAGATTACAACGACTATTGCTCACTAAATTCTGAAATTAATAAGATTTCTTCTTTACCAAAGTTTCTCTCATAAATTTCTAAACCCGAATACATCCAACCGGACCACCTTGAAAACCAGGACTATCTGTGCTTATATATAAGAGAGATATATAGTGTAATACAAGAATTAGGATTAGAATCTTATATAGATATAAAAATATGTCCTTTATCTTTTAAATTTTTAGGCTATGCAAGCTAAAGTTTTATTTGGTTATCAAAAATCTTTTCCTTTTATGCTTGTAATTTTCAAAACAAATTCTCATAATATTTATTTAATCCAACCTATTCTTACCCTTAGCTTTTACTGACAAAAGCCAATAACATAGCGTGCTTCTCATCATTCTCTTTAAGCACAAACATTTTGAATGTTTGCTTTTGGGATAATCCTTGTTAACTAGTCTCAAAAACAGTAAAAGACCAATTGATATCCTCATAGGGATGTAATTGGCCCAGACAAAACCTGAGGATAGACAATCCTTCCAATGAGCTGCTTGAGAACCTCGCCCTGTCAACGTAATTTGGTCTGCAGGCCTGTGGGGTCATTAACAAGGGCTGCCACACATTGCTTTTCAATGTTCTACAATGTAGAATATATGAAGAACAACATTTGGAGATATTACTTCAGATACTTCATGCTGGTCTTGAAGAATGAAAGGTTTCAAATAATTTCCTAGTCTACAACAGTAGGCTCCGTTTGGGTTGACTATTGACATACCTTTAAGGATGCCTTTAGTTCATTTATAGGATAGGATTGGATTGGATTCCCAATTCAATTCTATATTTAAAAAAGCAAAATCTGAATTAGTAAACCATCATTTCATCATGGCCCCATCATTTTATTGATAACCCATGTCAAAAAATGTAAGATTGGTAATCCCATCTATCCCCTATATTTTCAAATCTAATGGAATGAGATTGGCAATCTCATACTACCTCAATCTTATTAGTGAATCAAATGCACCTAGGCAGCTATTGGCCAACAGCTATCTAATCCAAATAGGCCCAAAAGGATGCTTAGTTAATTGAACTTCACCCTAAGATGAGAATACTAGCAAGGCAGGCTACGCTATAGGTGACCTTTGTACTAATGGATAAGATTCATTTAGAAAGAAAATTAGTAAAGCACAAACTTTGCCGCCCCTTGCTTTCTTTCTTGATCAACTACTGAATAGAAACAATGTTAGAGGCTTAGGAGTTTCTTTCGAAAAAATTCTCTGATGCTCAAGCTAGTAATCAGAACTGAGAGAATATAGCAAAATAAGAAAACAAAGAAAAAGATTAGAGAGAGGGGGCCTTACGTAATTCTTAAATGAAGCATTGATCCTCTATTTATAGGCATCAGAAGTGAATTAGCAATGGGTTAAACCCTTTGGCAATGAGTGGCTCAAAATTATTCCTTGATCTTAGTAGTTAGATTAATTCATGAAGTTAGAGTAATCTAAGTCAATTAATTTTAGCTAATTAGGGCTTAGTCTATGGATTCAGAATTTATTTTTATTTATTGTCTCAGTCAACCAGTATAATTTTAACAATTGTCATCTTGTTCTGCCACACGTCTTCATCATGTACATTTGAAATTCATCCTCATTGAAGTATATTTAATGGAAAATAGACTCATCATTCCCTCTATAATTAAAAAGAACACTTAATTTTAGTGTACTAATCTCATGCTGTCAATAGAATTTGCCTTGGTTCAGCCCAGCTCTATATGGTTTCAATATTTGGTCCGACTTTAGATGTGTTCAGTTTGAGAAAATAGATGAGTGATGATTCAGCGAGGGTAGGGCTTGCCATTCCAACCCACATAACTGTGAATAAACTGCCTCGAGGTCTACTTTTCATTGGGATATCTGATTATTTAAAACTATGCATATGCAAACATACATATATACATACAACAATATATGCATGTATTTATCTATGGATGCTTGCATGCATGACGCATGGAGGAGTCATTCTTAATGGTAAGCAGAATTTTGGTAACCAGCTAGCAAGAATTTGTTTTCAGTCATACTAGGCTATCTGTACGTCAGTTATTTAAAAGAACCAGCCGCGTGCATTGGTATCTGAAAGCAAGTTTTTGGTGATCACAGGGAGTCTTGATTATCTTGAATACATGTTCTAAAATATTTATAAAGAAAATCCATTTATATATTAAGGTTTTTCATACTTACAAGATCATGGCACCATCATATTGTCCAAAATTTTTCGAGAAGGCAATGCTCTCAGAAGATTTGACCCATGGAAAAGAAATTTCTAAAGCAAATGAAACTTATTTACAAGCATTTTATGCCTTACTGATCATATATATTTTCATTTTGATAACATTACTCATCTTTTAATTTGACAATGATGCAAGATTTTTTCATGTATTATAACTAAACGATTGATGCACATGGCAAGACCTTGCCATACAAGAAATGGAGATCTCATTGTTTTGCCTTCCTTGACAAGCCAAAGATCTCCTATTTTTCGGTAAATCAGACCTAAGATTTCCTTCAGCTTTGGAAGTAATTTTCATGCTTTGTGCGCTCAAATAGACATAATAGTAGGTGGGTTGTCATTGGGTTATCATTATGATTTGACTTACCAAGACTAACTTTGTTGGTTCTATGATGAAATGCTGGGTGAGCATGCATGATTTCCTTCAGTTTTGGAAGTATTTTCATGCTTTGTACAATCAAACAGACATAATGATGGTTAGTTTGTCATTGGGTGTAATTATGCTTCGACTTACCAAACCCAACTTTGTTGGTTCTATGATGGAATGCTGAGAGTGAATGATTAATTTCCTTCAGTTTTGGAAGTACTTTTCATACTTTGTGCAGTGAAATAGACATAATGGTTGTTGGTTTGTCACTGGGTGTCATTATGCTTGAACTTATCAAGACTAGCTTCGTTGGTTCTATGATGAATTGCCAAGTGTGCATGTCACACATTATCCATGCCTCTACGTCGAGTGGAAAATGACAGTGAGGGTAATCAAATGTCGAGTCTGAAGTAAGGAGATAGGACACGTGGAATTGGATAAATGGCTTTCAACAAGAAAATCCACCAAGGAGATAAGATCAAAATATAAAGGAGATGACTAAGGTTAAATTCCCATTCAACTTGTCAATTCGTTACCATCTTTACTCACCACTACAAATGTATTCAAGTGGATAGAAAACGACCTTACATATTCTAACAATTTTCCAAAAAATAAATAGAATCAACACTCCAATCAACTCTAAAAGACATCATGCATCAATTATATATAACAAGTCTATTTTTTTTTAAAAAAAAAACATTTATATTTAACATTCAATAAAAATTGTACTCATCAATAATTAATAACTAATAAATATTTGGCTGGACTTTGATTTCTCAACTTAAATTAAGTCATTATAGACTGATCTAACTTCGATCGACATACTATGATTGATCTATCGCTTTCATGTCAGATGCTTTTTAATGTGTGCATAGAAACTTATCCTTAAGTTTAGAGCTTTATCAAGGCTATAATGATAGGGGACTATAAATATTTTTCACTCTATAACTTTCTAAATCTTTTCTTTCAATGTCATTTATTAAGGAACTTTTTTTATAATTGATGATGCAGCGCTATAAAATTCTTTTTAAACAAAATTTTGGCTAATCTAAAAGAGGGTGTAATCATCATAGATGGTAAACATATGTACTCTACTTGTAAGTTGTAAGTTAATATCTTCATAATTTTTGGATAGATAATGTAAAGAATATATTAAAACTGATTAAGGTTCTTAAGATATGATGAAAATTCTTGAGATATGATTTGATGAATATTTTCAAGATATGACGAAGATTCTCAAGGTCATATCTCAAGAATCTTCATAAAAAATATGATTATAGAAGAAGAAAAGAAGGAGATAGCAGCGGATCATCTTGAGCGAGACTTTGAGCTAAGTCCGTCCTATTTTTATTTTCTTTATCTCTATGTGTAGCTTTGACTTTTATATTAAGGATGTCCATGTATTGTGATTTTTTTTTTTAAAAAAAAAATAGATTGTTATACTTAAATAGTTAAGATATAGTATCAGCTGCTAATATATTTTTAAGCATTAATAAAAATATGCATTAGTGATTAAGCTTTTTTTATAATACTTTTGGTTGTAAGCAGAAGGTGCCATAAATAAAAAAAAATCCAAGAAAATAATGGAGTGGAATAAGGATTGTAGGTAATGAATGAAGTTTTTGAAAGGATGAAATTAAAGCTTAATTTTTTTAAAAAAATAATTAAAAAAAGCCTAGCTGAAGCCCAGTGATTAATTTCCTCTCGCTTTGTTTATGACATCTAAGCCAATATGTCTGTCTATCTATCTTTAAATATATATTAAAATCTTATTATACAGGAGGAAATGGAGAGCGAGTGGCATAAACTTAACAGCTAAATATTCCTGCCATCCTAGTTTTCTCTGTTAGTTAAAGCATTAACAAAGGCATGCGAGAAGTCAAGCTCTCCATCTCATCTTTGTTTTATCTGTGAGTGTCATTAGACTGACTTTTATATTTTAACTAAATAAAATAAAAGAATCTGATTTTTACGCATTTAGTATTTGCTTTATCTCTGAGTGTCATAACGCGAGGTACCATCTGCTGCTAATTAATATATTTCTAAGCCATTAATTCCAGTTCTTTATGTATTCCAGCGCATTTCAGACTGGATTTTTCATGAACCTTTGAGATAAAATAGGCATCGAATCCTTTATTAGACCACCTACCCTTATGTAAGGTGCATAAATCCCGGTTCGGCGCTCGTCTTCGGCGCTTCGGTACAAGTTGCAGTACATACCAAATGAGTGCTACTTTACGTACTGCTTAACCTATCCCAAGCACACCAAGGCACCGTTTGATTCGTAAAAATGAAGCTTGAAATCAAAATCAGAATAACTGATTTTGTTTTTATTATTTATTTAAATAAAATTAAAATCTAATTCTAATTTTATTTGAAATCTAAAATTTAAATTTTTACTTAAAATTACGATTTTCATTCCAACATTTTAACTATTCTCATCTTCTCGCATATAACTGATCTTATCCTTCTCTCGTACCCTTTCAGTCACCTTGCAGTACGGGCAATGGATAATGAAAGACGAATTTCTCTTACCGAATATATAATATAATTATATATTAAAAAAAAAGTAAACTTCAACCAAAATCCAATTGGTTTTTTTTTTTTTCTCTTTTTCTTCGGCACTTAAGGTATCTTAGATCCCAGAGATGTTATTATATTATAATTTATTATGATCTTTCTTTATTTATTAATTTTTAAGTATATTTATTTATTAAATGGATATTAAATTAAGTGTACAAATTAAAAAATTTCAAAAACAATCAAATTTTGGAGTTTTCTTCTGATGAGAAAAATCAAAAATTCAGATTGACTTCAATTATGAGATTTGGATGAATTAAGCGACAACAATAGAAATCAATCGGATTCCAATTTTAATTTCAATTTCTATATGAACTAAATAGGTAGAGAAAATGAGCGATTTCGATTTCCATTTCAATAAAATTTTATTCCAATTTTAATTTTGATTCTAATGTTGCACTAAACAGGCCTAAATCAGATTTTTGTGTGCTGCACATTAGAATAGGTGATTTATGAAGGGCTTTATTGTCTAACATTAATGAGGATTGGTCCACAAAAGGATGCACAAAGTATTTTCGTTGGTAAAAATAATAAGGAATTATTTGGTTCATGATAATTTACCTTGGTAACATAAGATCACCATGCAAATTACTATGTTTAGCAATTAAACATAATAATCTGAGCGATAATATTTAATTTTCAATAATATAAGATTATTATAAATTATGAAAATCAGATTTTCATTTAAAAAGTGAGTTTTTGAAATTATCAAAATCTAGTATCTTAAATTACGCTTTTGACTTATATATAAATATTTAATAATATTTAATATGATTATATATTTAATTTATACTAGATAATATTAAAATATTTAATATTATATTTATATTTCATATTAAATATATAACATAATATAATATTTAATATTTTAAGCTTTATTATCAATTTATATAATATATAATTTTAAATTTTAAATTATTAATATGTATATATTAATTTTTATCGGGATGTTTCATATTCTAGCAAAAAGAAAGGATAATTTAAAAGATAAAAAAATTATAATAAAGTTTAAAAATATAATAAACTGATTATCATATTTTTTTTATTAGAAACTAAATATTATAAATTTTTATTTATAAGAATTTGATCATAAACATAATATTAATAAAAATATAAAATTTTTTGATAATATTAACGCGAACCAAAAGCCGCTCGGAGCAACCATGGCGAGCTATTGTTACTGTCATTCGCTAAGTCCAGCTATTTTATTTTATTTTATTTTAATTTAATTTGGGTAGAACAGCAAGTCCTGCTCATTTGCTTATCCCATGAAGCAAAGGAAGAAGCCCTCAGGTAAGATACTTGGTGCTAAAAAGCCTAAGATAAAATCAGTTGCTAGCCTGGCCGCTCTTTATTATTGACAAACATAATAATCACAAAGTACTAGGGTAGGGTAGCTGGAGAAGGCATGCAGTTTTTCCCTGGAGGAGGGTGGCGAGAGAGAATTACCGGCAATAATTGCAGTGCTTCGATTGGTCATTTAAGAGTTCAGGCTCTGGATGACTCCTTGCATTCTTGTTCCTCCATGGTGTCACATGTGCTTGTCCCTCTCGTTTCTGGCAAGAAAACAGCAAGCAGCCCACAGGAACCTATCACCAGCCCGAACACTCCAAGGGACAGAAACCTCCTCCTCCTTCCTTCCCCTACTAGCACGGGAGCCAAAGTTCCTCCCAGCGTAATAGCCAGCCTCACGATGGAGATCGCCGAGTTCCTCAGGCATGTTGGAAACAACTCGATGCTATAAATAAGAACCACGTTGAAGGCGGTGCAGGCACTGAAGAAAGACACAATCTCCACTGCCATCCGCATCCCCTCGGCCCTCAAGAAAATGCACAAGATGCTGAACACTCCGCTTATGCCCGTGAATACTGGCAACGAGGCCCTTCGATCCATTCTCTCCACGACAAAGAAGGTGATCAGTGCTGCGGGCAGCTCAGCTAATGCGTTAAGTGTGACGCTCAAGTAGAGATTGGACCCCATGTTCCCTAGATTCAGTGGCATCCCGTAGTAGACCGTCCCGACTCCGAAGCCGATCGTCATGATCGCCGCCAACCTCTGGAACGCCCACCTCCTCTCCCAAAGCATCTTCATGGCAGCAAAAACGTCCACGGTCCGAGTCTCCTCGACAGTTAATAGATCGGAGAAGCTAGAATTGATGATATTACCATTTGACGCCGCGATGCTCTTCAGCGTCTGGATGGCCTCTTCTCTTCGCCCACGCACTAGAAGCCATCTTGGAGATTCTTTGATCAGGAAATAAATCAAAATAGAGTAGCAGAGAGAAGGAACGGAGGTCCACGCATAAAGGGTCCTCCAAGATGACCCTCGCTCGGCATAGGCTATGGCAGGCAAAGATAAAAAGCCAAGCGTGAAGCAAACAAAACCAAAGACGCTGATCCCATCCCGCCACCTCCTGCCGACGATCTCCGTGGATAGCACGAGCGCGCTTGAGTTGAGAGTAGCTCGTCCGAACCCACAAACAAATCTCAAGAATACATAGACCCAGAAGTTCGGAGCGACCACCGTCAGTGCTCCGGTCAGCGACGCGGTGAGGCACGAGAGGAAAAGCATGCTTTTGCGGCCAAGTACAGAGTCGGCGAGCGTCGCGAGCACGAGTCCTCCGATAACGCTGCCCGCAAAGAAGGCTGAAGCAGGCAAGCCAGTGATGGCCGGGCCGGAACACTCAAGGCCCCATTCAGATGCCACTAACGTGTCCTTGGGGTTGTCCCAGGCCCAGGAATCCTGGGGCAGGCCACAAGGGCGGAGCGCCGTCAAGCACCGCGGGTCGTCGGCGTGGGTGCAGTGCCAGGAGGGCTCGGCATCGGTGAAGACGTTGATGAAGGTTTGCTGGGAGTCAAAAGCCCATGCTAGTGAGATGAAGATTGCTTGGAGGAGCTGGGTCAAGCCGGTGGCGCCGATGTAGCTCTCGATGGCATCGTTCACCGCCTTCGTTTTGCTTTCTGGTTGGGAATGGATTTCAGAGGTGTTGTGGCTTGGGAGAAGGGGTGTGGTGCTGGCCATTGCCGTCATTGCTATCTTGTTTTTCTTGGCGTTTTAAGTGGTCATGGATCGGAAGGGGAGGGAAGAGAATTTTTAAGCATCATGCCAAGAAAATCGTTTTCTGGCAGCGTCCCTAGACGGCAGCCATGAGTGGATTGAATGCTATTTAATTTGTGTACACGTGGAAAATATTTTTAGATTTTCTAATATTATATTATATTTATTGTACTTCGAGCTCTCCAGCCGTATCACGCTAGCTGGCGGCCTTGCCGGGACGTTGAGTCGTGACTGAATTTAAGAAACGCACAACAACCATGTGGCGAGCATTAAAGCGCCTTTCTAATTTTTATTTGCAAGTAATAATATATATAATTATAAAAATTTAATAATAAGGTATAATTATGAAAATATAGCCACGAGGCATCAAAATTCGATAAAAAAAAAATTCTTGAACTTAAAAAGAAAAATTATAAAAGATATAGCAAAAAAAATTTTCAATATTCAAATTTATAATGGTATTAAAAAAAAATTTTAAGCAATGCTAAATGTCACCAAAACAATTATTTGCCCATCCAACAAAGATGATTTAAAAAAAAAAAAATCTAATTTAGGACCTAAAAAATACTACTTAAAAAAAATGAAATTAGTATCAAACCATTAGATGTGAAGAATATCTCATAAAAAATTATTCTTTAAAATTTTACCTTGATGGAAGATTATATGACTTTTCAATCAAAGAAACTAGTTCACAGTAATCTACATCAAAAATTGCTAGGATATCAACATCACTATTAAATGTCATTGTACTTATCTCTTTTTCTTCATTCACTCATTCCTTCTTTACTCTCTTATATTTGTGACATTCTTTTTGTATGTAACATTTTTTTTTATGGAAGTAGTAGCATTCAATATCTTTTCTTGGCTTAGATTTTTTTTTGAACTTTTCATGATTCTAAGCCTTTCTGCTCTTACTTCTACATGTCTCATTGGTATGAGCGCTTGAGAATAAAAGATCTCCAATGATTTTTTTCTAGTTTCTTCATTCAATAAACTTAAAAGAACTAAGTTTATGCTAAGACTCCATCTAGTGCTGAGTTGCTTAGAGATACTACAAAAGTCTCCCAACTATCTATCAAAGAACTCAACAATAAAAGAGCCTAAAGTTTATCATCTAGTGACATATTGCAAGTAACTAATTAATAATACTTTTCATTTCATTTAGATGCTCCACGATAGATCCACTATCTTCTTTGAATTTGCTAGCTTTCTTATAACAAAAGTTTTGTTTCCTACCATCTTCCTCTCATATAGGTTTTTCAATTTCATCAATAGAGCTTGTGCTGATATTTCATTAGTAATATGATGAAAAATACTGTCATCGACCCATTGTCGAGTGTGTCCAATAGCTTTTCGATCTAATCTCTTCTATTCTTCAGCTGTCTGGCTTGGCTTTTTCTCCTTTAATTGGTCCCAAAAAATCTCTACAGTATAAGTAATCTTCTATCATGTCTTTTTAAATCAACCAATTCTTTTCATTCAAACTAAGCATATGGCTTTCGGTGCTCATGTCCATCTCAGTTCATACACAAAGATCGAAGACAGAAGTCTGCCTGGCTTTAATACTATTATTGGTGCACCTAAAGTCCTTTTTAGATTTGTATGTGCAATCAAAGAATAATACACATGATTATGAAAATATAATCACGAGACACCAAGATTTAATGCAAAAAAACCTTCAATTTTAAGGAAAAAAATAAAAATAAAAGCCAGACCAAGAAAATTTTTTACTGCTGTTTTTTATGTTCTCTCTCTCTCTCTTTTTCTTAAGGGTTACTTAACCCTGTTATTTATTGGATCATGGGCCCGTAAGAACAGGACCCAACTCAAGAGACCCTTCTCATCAATCTCCTACTTTTGCCTTCTCCTAATATCTTTGTGTTGAGCTCATATTGATTTTGATGATCATAAAATAATTAAGTTACTAATGAGTTTGATGAAGAACCATATTGAAATACAGGCATACATGAGTCATCAAGCTAAACAAAATTGATTCTAAGCTCCGAAATGGGTTTATGGTTCAAGAATGAAATTTCTTTAGAAGATCAAGATCCAAGAAGAATGTTTCAAGTTCAAATCAAGATGTTTGACAAGTTATCAAATAAAGAAAGTTCAAGTCATGAGAGCTAAGGCATCTATTTTCTTCAACACAATGAGTTCTCTTGTCCTTGGAATGAGTTTTCAAGTTTTAGAGCCATTCGTCAACTCCCACGCCAGCCACTGACACTTAAAATGAAAGTTTGAAGCTATTAGCCGACTACCTTGCAAGCTAATAAGTCAAAACTATGCCACATAAAGTTTTACAGTGAGTTTCTCCAAGTTAGTCGATTAATTAGTCGACTACTGTTGCCAGACAGTGAAGATTTTCAAGTTAGTCGACTCTGTAGTCAACTACTATGGCCAGACAGTGAAGTTTTTCAAGTTAGTCAACTTTGTAGTCAACTACTGTGACCAGAACAGTGAGCAATCCCAAAGTAGTCGACTACCATACCGACTAGCTTCCTGGAAAGCAGAGTAATGGCTAGTTCTGACATTCTAACGGTCAGAAACGGTTAGTTTAACGTTCCAATCATTCAATAAACTATAAATACTTGTAAATAGGATAGATTAACAAGAGATTGTGAGTATCTTTAAAGGATTAAGAGTGGTAAAAAGAGAAAAAAATTAAGTAAAAATCAAGAGAGAATTCAATCTTCCTTATTTGAAAAGAAAGTGTGTTGCAAAGTTTGAAACTCCTTTAAAGTTTATTCAAGGCTCCTTTCAACTAATCAAGAAGCTTTTTCAAGTGCTTATAACTCCAACATTTAAAAAGGAGAAGTTCATTTAAAGGGAGAAATTTTTAAAAACTGTAAAGTGCTATTTTTGTCTCATTTGCTCATCAAGGAACTGTAATTTTTGAAACTCTCTTTCCTTATATGCTGTTTGAGTTTCAACTTGGTTGAAACTTGTGCAGGGTGTGTCAAACCCAAAATTAGTGACTTGTAAGGCTCCCTTGTGCCTGGTAAATAAGAAACTAGCTGAGATAGCTAGAAAAATGCTCATTTATATCTAAGAAACAAGAAGCTAGCTGGGTTAGTTAGGTTTGTAATCATTTGTGGAACGATTAGTGGAGAAAATTCTTAAGAGATTCTTGGGGAGTGGACGTAGGTACAAGGATTGGCACCGAATTACTATAAATTGCTGTGTTTGTATGGATGCTTATTGTTCTTGTTGTTAATTGTTCTTTCTATCAATACTTCACTTTCACACTGATTTCATTGTTTTGAAATACTGCACATATTTGTCAAAAATTTTTAAAGAACTCAATTCAACCCTCACTTTTGGGTTGCTTAGCTGGGCAACACTTTGCATGGTTGGCAATGAATGACTGAATGAGAGGGAGATTATGTAAAACCATTGGATGCCATTTGGTAGCCAATCTCCTACTTTTGTCTCCTCCGAGTATCTTTGCATAGTTGGTAGTGAATGATTGAATGAGAGGGAGATTATGTAAAACTATTGGATGCCATTTGGTAGCTAGGAAATTAGGTGGTTCCTGAGTGGTGATCCATTTGAATGGAAGTTCTCACCAAAGTTAAGCTATAACATTATATAGATTAATATAAATACAATATAATTAATTAATCATTTTTAAACTCTAAATGCAGATATTATATAATTATTAAATGATAATATGATACGATATGCATAGCTTATTTAATGAATATATCGTATTAAATTGACATGTCATGACTTGCTTAATCCGAATAAGCATAACTTGCTTAAAATGAATAAATTCGATCTGTTTAACATAATTTAATTAATATATTATCAATTAAATAAATTTTAAATCATTATTTAGCATAATTTATTTAATATGCAGTTAACCTTCAAAGGGTTTTTTTTTTTTTTTTTTTTTTTTTAATATCCTCCAACGCCGCGTGCTAGTTGCCAATATTCTATTGGAGCTCTTATGGTGTGTGCATCTGATTGACACACCAGGGCCACTTCCAAATCAGAGGTATCTGGTCCATGAGCATTGCATTGGCCCGAAGACTGGGTTTTGCTTGGACTTGATAGTTCTTAATTATCTGTGTCAGAACGCGGTTCAGGTGCCTGAATCCCAAAAGATACATCATGATTGTTCTGATGCTAAATTACCCAGCAGGAAGCCTTTGATACCATCCCAAGGCGTTATTTTTCCAATGCTTCCCTTCGTCATTCATTCATCTGACAAAGGACATAACAATAATGGGAAGGATGAACATGGTTGATTGATTAATGATAGGAGGAGATCATTTTTTCTGAGCATAATTAAGTAGACGGCGGTGGTTGCAGGTGGTTCTGTTCTCTGCCGCAATGCCATATTGCCGGGTGGTGGAGGGAGTGAAACTATTTAATTAAATAAATCGAGCACCCGGCCCTAAGCTAGCGAGGAGACGCATGCAACTGTTTGCACGGATCGCAAAGCATCATATTTTAGTCTACTGCTTTTTTTAAATTTTTTTAAAAAAAAAATTATATTTATGAACATATCAAAAATAAAGAATTCTCAGATGAAATTAAGAGGAAGCAGTCCATGGCCATCCCCTACCATCGTGGGCAGCCCTAACGATAGAGTTTTTTTTTTTTTATGGGGAAGCAAATCCTTCCTGCTAATTTATTAGGAATGAATCATGAATACAGTCTAGAAGATGGTGCAGATAGGAAGAAAATGGTTAGCATAAGGTTCTGAATAGAGCCTCAATCTTCTCAAGAATGAAATAGGCCGTCTTCCTCTATTCACTGCAAGATTACATTATAGGTGAAAGTTCGACAAGGTCTTTGAATATTCTTAAGTTTTTTTCCAATCAGATTTTCCAACACAGCTAAAAGTTAACATATTCCAAGCCTGATGAAGAGAGAGAAATTTTTTTTCTGCACCAAGACATCCATAATGTCTGAATGAGGGTGGCCGTCCCCCTCCAGTTAAGTTAATTTTTAATGTCAGGCCATATTCCTCTTGGACAATGAAAAAATAAATGATTAGTCGTTTCCTAATGACAAAGGCATCAGAAATTAATTCAAAATCAATTGTAATAACTGGCAAGCTGGATGGAGAAAAATGTGATCTCAACTGCCGTTGTAATTAATCCAATGTCGGAGTCCTGCTTCTCTCATAATTTTGCACTAAATTAAATGAAGAGAGGAACATTGCAATAATATGTTACAGGGCTGACAAGAAAAAACTCATAACACCAGCTTGCATTGTGCCCAGGGACCACAATTCGTAGAAGGAAAGATGCCAAATTTTCAGCACAAGTGGATATCACAAGTGAGCACTTTTGCGTGCATATATTTCCAGTTTTGCTCTCTAAGCTCTTTCTTGGCCAACAATGTAATGTCATCCAAGGCATTGCTTCCTAACAATATAATGAAGCACATGTACAGCTAAGATCGTTGACATGAGCAATCCAAACGACAAAGCTAGCTCAGCTACGAAAATACATCTTGTCTTTATTTCCTGAGCTTTTAGTAAGTTACAAGCAAAGTTAAGAAATATTAAATAGAAGCTTAAAGGAGTGAATATGATACCCAAATAATAATAGATATATCAAAAATAGGTCTATCCATTAAAGCAGTATATAAACTATATTTAGAACATCGTGAGCCAGTTCGGTCCATATCCGGCAGTGGGTAAAAAAGAGAGAAAACGCCGAGAAAGTTTTGGGAGGGCAAAATCTTGTCAGGTTTGATTGACTGACTAGGCCTTGAAGAAAAAATGTATCTAATTTAAAAATTTAAAGGCGTGCAAATTGGATGGATTGCACTTGGGTACTTCGTTTAGTTATGAGTTTGAGTTTGGTTCGAATCCGCTAAACTATCTTTTAATCATAAATGCATACTCGCCGCTTTTTCATACCTCCTCATCCACAAACCATCTCGCCCACAAGCGCTCTTGATATGTATGCAAAAGAACAACTTTTGTTCCATGAGATTTATCCAAGCAGAGGATGCAGAAGATTAGATTTCATAAAGCAGTGAATGTGTTTATAATTTGGGGGCTTGGCTCTAGCCGATTTGCTTAGGAATGTTCATACATCCATTCATGGTTATAGCAGTTTGGCTCTCCACTTTAATTTTGATATAAAAATGTAATATATATATATATATTGAAAAATAATGTAAGTGTTTAGGAAAACAAGGGGCAGAGATCGAAGGGTGGGTCTAGTACCCAAAACGGCGATTGCAAGGTAAGAGATTTAGTCAAGGGACTTGATATGATTTTGATTGAATAATAAAGATTTCGAATTAGTTTTATTCGTGCAATAAATGTACCAATCCCTGCAATCAGGTGGACGGACTGGTTCAAATGTAACAAGAAAAGCTAATTACAAAGAAATCTTCGGCAACGGCAGGCAGCGATTTGAGAGCCGGCACGAATTCGACCATAATTTAAGAAGAATCGTGTTACAGAGAAACGCTATGTCAAAAATTTGTTAACATATTGATCAACAATAAAATTTACCCCGAACTTTCGTCGTGCGACTTTCGAACTAGTCTCGGCAAGCGGCGTGCCGATACTAGTTCAAATAAAAGTTATAGAGGACATTAATAAGACTCCTAGTTATTATCAAATTCGTCATTGGTTCGTCGGTCCTCGACCTCTTGTCCGGAGCCTCAAGCCCGATTAGAAGGTCGACGAGGCCGAGACTGCTCGTTATTCAGCGGCATCCGCTCAACCCTTCAGCCTGATGGAGGCCATCACGTTGCCGTTTCTTATTTAACGCTCGTGCCACCAGTTTTGTCTTCATCCCGTCTTCCCCATTTCATGGTCAGGATTCTTGCAGTGCGCCCGAACGCTTAAGAAAAAATTTTAACCGGCATGGCCGGCGGTGGCACTGGCTGTCGCGGTGTCAGTGATGGTGACAGGAGGAGGTCATGCGGTGGGCGTGGTTGTCGCATACGGACGACGTAGATATAATAATGACAAGGAGCATAACATAAGTTTGATAATGGATGATAAAAAGTATTTATTAATGATGATGATAGTTGATAAATGCCGTAAAAATATGATAATGGCTTGAGGTTGATGATGTTAATTATAATAATAAGGATGACGATTATGAAAGATGCTAAAAAAGAGCGGTAATAATAAACAATTATATGATGATAATGATAATAATATGATAGTAATGTTAAGATAACTACAGCAATAGTGGTTGATGATGAGATATAGGTAATAAAAATAATAATCATTGATGAAGATATGATAACGCTAAATGATAAAAGTATGATAAGAGTAGTAGAGGCATGATGTAGTCAATGACGAAGTTAAAATCTTGAATCAGTAAAAGTAGTTCTTGGTACTTTTTTTAAAATAATTTTTTGATCAATGCAATAGATATCATGAGAGAGATTTTTTTGATGCACTATCCAGCGTAGGGCTTACTATATCCATGATAAAAATATTCGTTATGTCACCGATCACCAATAGATTGTGATGCATATTCGGGGCAATAGATGACTGTTGATTGGGTTGTTGAAAGGGATGAAGTAGCCTCCCTGCTTTCTTCGAGTTGCTACATTTTTCATCATCTTGCTCGGTGCTGTTAAGTTAGCACCTAGTTGCATATATTCTCTTGGCATATCACGTTTTATACTCGATGATGGAGATACAGTAGCAATAGTATAAATGATAAAAATAGTAAAGATATAATGATGATGATGCCAGTGCACCTTCTTAAGCCTGTAATTGGCCTGATTTAAAGATTTGATGGCCGAATTATATGGATCTCGATCAGAACAGAGAATATAACACTGAAACAGAGGATTGGGCCGCTGTCTTTACCTGGCGCTGCTCCCCACTATTACCATCGCCGGCGAAGAAGAATAGTGGTTCGAATTTGGTATAACTCCGATCTGTGGCTTATGAATAGGAGGAGAGGAAAAGAAGAAGAAGAAGAAAAAGAGAGAGAAGGGCTTAGATTTCAGAAGAAGGTTTTTGTCCTTTCATAGAAAACGGATGGTGGTTTACAATCATATACGGCTGCTAGGCTAGTGGCCACGGGGTCTGAAGGAGAAATGGGTGGCTGGCGTTTGGGAGTGAGAAGGAGATGGCCGGGGGTTTTTGTGATGCTTCATCCACTTCCATGTAAATGCTCTGTTTCACTATTTTATTGTTCAGCGTGTCCTTTGATATTATTCAAGTACAAGTCTGACCGTACCGGGAACTTTACTCAGCGTTCTAGAATCGCGAAATTATTATTACTTTATATGGAATATCTCATATTCACAAATTTTTTCCTTATCATCAAACATTACTTTTAATTTTTTTTAAAATACCTGCTCAAAAAAGATCTTGATTTTGAAAAATTAAAGTAACCGAAGTCAAGGTAAGATGCTTTGGTACTCTCGATGGCTACAAAGCGTAAGCTTCTGCGTTTGAGAAAAAGCAAAACTTGAGCCAAGATTTTTGAAGCACAATCTCGTCTCTCACCCTACGGAGAGAGAGAGTGTGTGTGTGGAAGGACTACATAACAGAGGCTTGATCAAACTACCGATGGGTTATTGGATGAGCAAATCTCCCTGCACTCTTCTTCCTCCATGGTGTCGCATATGCTCCTCCCTCTGGTCTCGGGCAAGCAAGCGGCAAACAGCCCGAAACAGCCTATCACCAGGCCAAAGACCCCAAAAGACAAGAAACTCTTCTTCCTCCCTTCAACCACCAAGATGGGAGCAAAAACTCCACCAAGAACAAGAGCCTGCCTCACCAACGAGATCGCTGAGTTTCTGACACACGTCGGAAACAACTCGATGCTGTAAACCAGAGCCACATTCAATGCAGTGGAGGCGCTGAAGAAGGACACCACCTCCACTGCCATCTTTAACGCCTCAACCTCCATGAAGAGACACAAGATGCTACACAGGCCACTCAAGGTGGTTAATACGAGCGAGGAGCTCCTCCGACTGAAGTTCTCGATGCAAAAGAAGGTGATCAGCGTTGAGGGCAGCTCGGCTAATGCGTTATATGTGACACTCAGATAGATATTGGATGTCAAATTTCCTGCATTTAGTGGCATCCCATAGTAGACCATTCCGACACCAAAGGCCACCGTCGTGATCGCCACCAGCCTCCGAAAAGCCCATCTCTTCTCCCAAAGTATCTTCATGACGGCGAAGATGCCCACGTTCCCTACATCGTCTGCGATAACTAGATTCGAGAAACTAGAAGTGATCACGTTACCATTCGACGCCGCGATGCTCTTCAATGCTTGGATGGCCTCTTCTCTTCGCCCTCGTACTAGGAGCCACCTCGGAGATTCTTGGACCAGGAAATAAAGCAAAACAGAGTAGCAGAAAGAAGGAACTGAGGTCCACAGATAGAGGTTCCTCCATGATGACCCCCGATTGATATAGGCCATAGCGGGCAAAGATAAGAAGCCAAGGGCAAAACAAACGAACCCGATGATGCTGACACCATCTCGCCACTTTTTGCTGACGATTTCCGTCGATAGCACGAGCGCGCAGGTGATGACGGTGGCTCGTCCAAACCCACAAATGAATCTCAAGGCGGAGTAGACCCATATGTTCGGCGAAATGACTGTCAGAGCACCGGCCAGGGACATGGTGAGGCAGGAGAGGATGAGCATTTTCTTTCGTCCAAGTAAAGAGTCGGCGAGTGTTGCAAGCAAGAGCCCTCCGATGAGACAGCCCACGAAGTAGGCCGATGCGGGCAAGCCGGCGAGGGCAGAAGCGGAGCACTCCAGGTCCCATTCGGATACAATGGAGGTGTGCTTGGGGAGGTCCCATGCCCATGAGCCCTTGGGGAGGCTGCAGGGATTGCTCGCCGATGAGCAAGATGGGTCGTCGGCGCGGGTGCAGTGCCAACTGGGCTCAGCGTCAGTGAAGATATTGATGAAGGTCTGCTGGGCGTCAAAAATCCATGCGAGGGAAGAGAAGAATGCTTGGAAGAGCTGGGACAAGCCGGTGCCGCCGACGAATTTCTCGACGGCGTCGTCGAACAACGGTGAAGCTCTCTTCTTGGCTTTCTGAGGTTGGGTTTGTGACGGGGTATAAAGAGGGAGAAATGGTGTGGTGTCGGCCATGCCTTTTGCTTCGGTTTACGGTGGGTGTGGGAGGGAAAGAACGGTCGAGGGCTCTTTAAAAGAGAGGAGAGGCGGGGGTGGGCCGAGGCACGATTACTTCATTCAGGCTTGTTTGGTGAGGGATGCATCGAGAAGCCGAGTCGTGTTCTCTGAACGTGGCCGGATGAATGAGCTGGAATTGGCGTTCTCTGAACGCCAGATGGTTTGAGTTCAGATATGCTTCCTATCAAGTGTATATAGATTATAGAATGGGCGCCCATAGTCAAAGAATAAGCCAACGTTTCCTTTCAAATTCTATCAAGATTTGAAATGAAAATATATACCATATGTCTTTGATTTTTTTTTTTTTTTAAACAAAAAACAGTGCCGCCGTCTCTCCAAACCAGTGCACGCGAACGTAGGAAATATTTTCGGCATGGCAGAGGCGTGTATGGATTATGATGAGCGAATAGGATAAAAGCGGGTGGCATTGCGCGTCTTTTTGTGGCTGGATGGCTGTGAAGAGCTGATGCATGGCATGTGGCCGTCTGTGATATGGATTGGATGTGTTTTTTTTTTTTTTTGTGACATTTTAATCTATCATATAAAATTTGTGAAATGATTGGCTAGCTTGTCAAAAACTTATACCAGATTTGGGAAGAGGTAGAGATGTGCATAGATTGTTCAGCTACAGTAGTTTAATGTGCACACTGATCTAATTTTATGTGGTATATTAACTTTTGACATATAATTTTTTTTAAAAAAAAAGTGCTATGACCTGGTCAACTAGACAGAAGAACAGACCCCTCTTCAATGCCCTAAATCATGCTTTTCAACGCCCCATCGAATGGAAGACATTAGACCCAAGACAGTGGCTCTAGTCTTAGATTTTATTTTATAATTTTCTTTTTGTTTTAATTTGGGGATCTATTGAGTTGGCATAGATGAGCCGTTATTGGAACAAAAAAAAGAGATCAGTCTAGAATCTAGAATTGTCCTTATTTGGTTGACTAAGATAGAAATTTTCCTTACATCGTTTTGTGTGTATGTGTATGCTAATATAATTATATATATTTCATCAATACAATATTATTGATATTATAATAACTATGCATCAAAGCTTGCTGTGAAAATCATGTCAGTATGGTCAACCACATTTTGTTAATGCATATGATAGCAATATCATGTTGTTTGAATGTAAAAATCTATAATAATGGAAATGTATTATATGATTACAAATGGCATGCGTAGAATCAGAATTTTATATGGTATGATAAAATAATATTGAAATTCATGTCTATAAATTAAGAATTGATAATGTTAAAAGGCAATGGACCAGTTATGTATATTTGCGGTCATTGTGGGCTGAAGCATGGCTCAATATTTGTTATCACCATGAACTATAGTGTAATTAAATATGATTGCCATCATATGCTGAAGTGTGGCTCAATGTTTATTATCATTGATATGACTATTATAATAAGCTGAAGTTTAGCTAAATGAGAATAATTTATTGCTATCATATGTTGCAGCGTGATCAGATTTGTTTACCCGCTATGAGCTAATGCATGGATTGATTAGTCCATTGCTAAGCTAGTAATATTGATCTTATGCATAATGAATGTAAATCAAAGATAATATTGATAGATTTGTCTTAAAAGGTTTTGATATTTTGGCATTATTGATTATATTATGTTTTGTTTATGGTTTGTAAGATGTTTGTCAATTGGATGCGATATATATGATTTTATACGATTATGTGTTGCATGTCTAAGTTTATGACTTTTCTACGTGATGATATCTGTTTTTGGCTATATTGTTAAATGTTACTTATATTTGTTACCTATGCATGCAAATATTATATTCTAATAACGTTTTAAGAAAAATACACATGTATATATAAGTGTGTTGGGGATTCATACTGAGCAGTGGCTTATTTTAGTTATCTTCTTTTTTTAAAGGCAATATTGGATTGGACTAAATTGAAATCATGTAATTAGGACTTTATATTAGAATTCTAATATTAGACTTATGTGATATATTTGATCCTTGTTGGTATATTTGATTCTTGTTGGAGATACATCTGTATTATAATTGAAGACCATTTTTATTTTAATTGAATATATTTGTTAAATTAAGAATTATATGTATTATTTGGCCTAACATAATTCCTCATGTTATACCTACAAGTTTGTGGTCCTATCATATACTTGATTCAAATAAGGATTGAAATGTAACAATAAGAATTTTATAAAAAAAGAGACCAACGAAGATATGGACACCATTAAAACATTAGTTATGAATTAACTTTATGTACTTTCCCTAGTTTGTTGGTTCCACTCACTTTTTTCTTATTACTTTATTTTTCTGTCACTTTCTTTATTTTTTTCTCATCTCCTTTATTTCTATTTTTTTTTTTTTCCATCCCTTTCTTTCTTTCTTCTCTCTTTTTCTTTCTTTTGTCTAACCTTTTTTCCCCTTTCTGTTGTTTTCTCTTTTTATTTTTTTTCCTTGTTGATGCGTTTCAAAATCTCACAACTTTTAGTATCTTTTTATAAAAACAAAATAAGATTGTTACCAAGAAAATAATAAAAGAAAACAACTAGAACACCTCATCCTACCGATATCACAGTCTCAAATTTTATAATAGATTCAAATTCTCGTTTTACAAAAAATTCATTAGCCAGCCAAAATTTGCATGATAGTTATTGTTGTATGGAGAATTGCTATCTAAACTACTTGCACCAACTTTATCTTGTACAGCTATACGACATCAAGGCGTTTCATCTTACATAATTCTAGCTTGCATGATTGGTATCTGATAGTTTGTGAGTTGTCAAGCTAAAAGTATAACACAGAAGCCGCAAATTGGGCACATAACCTTTCAACGTTAAGTTTCTAAGAAAAAGTTTGTGACTTTCCTTGAGAAGGAAATGGTTTTCTACTTGAGATTTCTTACGTCTCCGTGTCATTATCACATAAGATTAAGAATGAGACGACGGGTAGATCCCCATACTCGTGGAAGTTGAAATAAAATAAGTTTGAAAAAATCATTTTGATCCAGAAGGTTTTATAACCATCACAACTATGTGTGAACCTGGAAAAATACAATAAGTTGAGGCAGAACCACCATCCCGGCAAGCATCCGCATCCACACTAAATGCTGGTATGGGATTTTCTCCAAAAAAAAAAAAAAAAAATTTTTTTTCAAATCTTTTTTTTCTCTAAAATATATTTTTTTAGAAAAAATTTGCAGGGAAAACAGATTTTATTATATCTGACTTATAAGAAATTTGCATGAAAAAAAAGTTCAACAATTTTTTTTTTTCTATGTTTGGCTCAGAATAATTCTACATAAAAAATATTAATTTAATTATAATATCTTTGGAAAGAATATTAAGTAATTATTTTTTAATTTTTTATAACAAAATTAAATGGGCCACTTGAAGCTTAAATTCAGGATATTTTGTTGACCTATTTTTATTGTTTATATATAATTATATAAATATAATAAATAATTAAAATTTATTCATTTAATTATATAAAATATATAGTTAAATTTTTAATGAGTAGAGATTATATCAATTAACTTATGAAAAGTTTAATGCTAAAATATTAAAATATTGCTTGATAATAAGAAAAGTACTGAAGCATAATTTTACAGCTTTGACGCCAAAAAATTTGTTTTCATGTAGAGGTGGCGATAAATTAAGGCTAAACAGCCCTTGTGGCGCCGGTTTGAACGGGAGCAATCAATGGGCGCCGGAAGGAAAGGCAGCGACACGTTATGCGATTACTTCCCACCAACTTTTTGCGCAGTCCTGTCACCGTGGGTCCGTCCGAGTCGATAAGAAAGAAAACTTGGGGCTTGCGCATGGAAATCTTCTTATCAAATCTGCGGTAGCTGAACACACTCTCGAATTGTCCAAAAGAAAATCGAACATGACGCGATTCATGATTGAAAAAACTGCATCAGTTGTCGTCTAGCAGGCTAGGTAGAATATTTCGTGAAAGCATTAGGTTAAGAACGCTTCTTCCCAATCAAAGCCTTTCTTAATTGTTGTCAAGTCCAATCCAAGGTTGGCTCCCGAGGCATCGCAATTTTTATCAAACTTATCAAACTTATGTCACGCTCCATGCTCCGCTGGAAGTAGGCAACACAGCCACCTACCAAATAAAATTTTAAGAGCACACAAGATCTATTTATTATATTAATATATATATAAATAAAAATAAAAATATGAAATAAATATATAATTTATTATTTTTAATATATAAAAATATTTATATAATATTAATATGAAATAAAAAATTATCTACATGATACCTTTCTTAACACCGGTCCCAAGTCCTACTTTACCTTTGAATCCTTAAGTTTTATGAAAAATATGCTGAATATAATGTAAGCTCATAACTTAACAAAAATTCTTATACATACGTATATGGATATATAATAAATTATTTATATAATATTAAAAATAATATAAATGATAAAATAAATTATGTTGCAAAACACCGTATCATAAAATTATGCATCAAATATAAGAAAAAAATCTATTGTGATGCTTTATCATTTACGACATTGGACTATATCATCTTTGTCTTACATTCGAAATCATCGTACTAGCGCACTTTGATGATATATACTAGCAAACCAATCGTATCAGTATTTTGTATGTATAAACCTAACCTAGTGGTTACCTCATGCCTAATTTGTTCTCACATCAGTGCCACGAATTATAAACCTAGTTTGGTCGTCACCTGCTGCCATGACTGGTTCTACACTAGTGAGCATAGAACCATCATTACAGACCAAGTTATCAGTGAGCCTTGGTTAGTAGCAAGCATTTAGTCATTATAGTCGGCCCAATCACTCATGCCATGTGTCTAAGCTTGACTGAACCCCGACCAAAATAAGCTAGAACTAATACCATGTATCATTAATCAAAATCGATGCCAAGTGTCAAAAAAACCTATACAAGCCATCACCCCAAGTCCAATATAGTATTACACTAGTGAACATATAGTTATCGCTATTGGCTAGGTCACTAGTAAGCTTCAGCAAACATGATGGTCACCATGGTGGGCTTGATCACTTGTGTTACCGTACCACATATCTATGATTAGTCCACGTACCCTTCCTCATTCCATCCCATCATATCTTTTAATATTTCAATATGCAAAATAATTTTAATGCCACATCATCAACATCATAAACTATGCTATTGTAGTACAAGATAAGTCATAGCTATATGTAACTTGAAATCATACTATAATAGCTGAACAAAGTCATATCCATGCATAGTCAAATTATGCTGATAAATGATAAGTAACAAAATCACAATGCATGCTATTAAAAACGTATACAAGAAATTATCCATCTTTTATATGTGTATATGTTAGGTTTCTACACATCCACAAGAGATAGGCAAGGTTCTTACTTCCAATCGCATTTTACAAAATTAATATAATTCACCACCAATCCAAATATAATCCATCATGGATCTAAATATCAATGAACCAATAAATGCTCGATAGCTCTTGCTCAATCCCAAAAGTATGATCACCTTCAATCATTATTATCAATCAATTGTTCCTTCCTATTATTAGATCACATGGTTAGAATTAGATTTAGACCCATCCTAGCTTAATTAGATCAAATTAGGTCCAATTAATTTAATTGGATCAAATTGTAATTAATTAGGATTGGGACTCTAGGCTTAGATCAACTTAATTATGGTCTAATTAAGCTAATACTCCTCTTATTAGAATTTAATTAGGCTACTACTCTTTAATTAGAGATTAATTAAACTAATTAAATTCTAATTAAGTCATTTTTCTTAGTTAAGATTCAATTAGGAAAATATACCTCTAATGAGGGTTTAGACCCTCTAATTAGGGTCAAGGTCCATCTATTTAAGGTTAAATTTGGATCTGGTTTAGCTATTTAGGTTTGGTTTAGGTTTTGATTCGACCAATTGTGTTTGGTTCAGGATCTAGTTTAGAAAATTGGGGTTGGTTAATGATTTGGTTTAGTAGAAATTGAACTCAAATTGAGTTTTGGTTCAGTAATTGGGTTCAATAGGAATTTAACTTAGATTGGATATTGAATTGGATCAAATTAACTCAGGTTGGGTCTAGGTCAAGTTAGTTTGAGCCGGTTTAATCGAATTGAAGTTCAAATTGGTTTCGAATTAAGCCTAATCGGATCTAATTAGCTCAAATTTAGGTTTGGTTCAGGTTAACCAGCTCGGTTTAATCTGAATTAGGCTTAGGTTAGTGTTAGAGATTAAGAGGGGCTTGGGTTAATGGAATTAGATTGAATCGGTCTTGATTTGGTTCAAGAAGACAGCATTTTCTTCTCATATTGATCAATAGAGAAAGTGGAAAGGGGCCCCTTTTTTTTGATCTTGTGGCTGACGATTTGGCTCTTCTTCTAATTGGAGCCAATTAGATAGGCCGCCTTTGGCTGCAACTAGCCAGCCTAGGGCAGTGGAGAGATGGCCTGGTGAACAAATCAAGAAATACAAGATCACCGGTTGTGTTGTCATTTGAGAGAGGAACAAGGAGAAGAAGAGCATGATTAGGGCTTAACCTACGAACCAAAAGCGAGGAGAAGTCAACACTTACCTGAGCACAGAAAGAAAGGGGATGACTACACTCCACACAACACCGGTGCTTCAATCTTAGCAAGGTTCGATTGGTTGATGCGAGACTCAATTGCAAGAAATAGATTTGCAGTGGATTGAGCGGTGGCAAAACTAGGCAGAGATCTCTGACCCGAGACTACCGTCCATGGTGGAGTTGTTGGGGGCAACTTGGGCGGACAATGATGCTTAGTCTTGTCCGATGTGGATCAAAAGTGAGACGAAGAGTTGCGACAGACTCTCAATTCACTTGAGAACTTTGAAGCCTAGACCAGATGCAAGATATGGCCCTAAAATAAGTGATGGAAAATGAGGGATTAGAAAGTGAAGGCTTTATCTTTAAGACAATCTAAGCATGCTCGCCTAGTCACTGCATCCTCATATAGATGTGAGATAGAGTAAAAGGTACCCATTTAAGAAAGATTGGTTTTCTTAAGAGGAAAGGAAGAGATAGGGTAAAAGGTACTCACCCGGGCGGTCGTAGATTCGGGGGAAATTTGCATTCTTAAATCAAACTCCTGCAACCTATCTTATGCCCGAACTTTGGTCCACGCCCGACCGAGCCTAATGCTCACGGCGATGAGATAACCCAAAAGCAAGAGTGAGTGACGCCTTCCAGAAACAAGTCCTGTCATCGTTTGAAATGGCTAGAGGTAGCGCATCTGAACTAAAATTTTGTTCCACGTTGTCTCAGTGATGCATGGTAGCTGGAGGACATGCAGCCGTTCAAAATAATCTCGCCCTCCCATGAATCGCACCATTCCTCATTTGCAAGTTCTGGATGCCAGAACTACTGCTTTTGGCCCTCTCCCATTGGACGCCATGTCGAGATGAATCGGGCCCTTTTCCAACCGTGAATGGCCGATCTCTCGCGCTACCGTGGCCGATCCCTCCTCAAATCATGCCCGCATCTCCGAATCGGCCAATCCATCCACGCTGATGCCACGAAACGTGGCTTCGACTCCAATCCCTTCGTGAGAGCCGAAGTCGTCTCTATGTACGCGAGACACGGTTATCAGCGCGACGTCCGGCAATTGCTCGACGAAATGACCGAACAGAATGCTGTCATATGGAACGTGGCTATCTCGCGCTTTTTCCATGTAGGCAACTGCAGTGCAGCTCGAGAGGTCTTCGACTGGATGCCGTCTCCTAATGGCGTCACCTGGTCTGCCATGATTGCAGGGTACGCACAGAACGGCCGTCCTCGTGATTCTTTGCTCACGTTTCGGAGGATGAGAAGAGAGGAGCCATGTGCTCTGGTGAATTCTAACATTATTGCTGGTGTCCTCTCAGCCTGTGTGCAGTTGAAAGGTCTCGCTTTTGGAGAGCAAGTGCATGGATGCACAGTGAAGATCAGCACGTATACAGAGACCGATGCATTTGTGGGAGCAGCCCTCGTCAACATGTATGGTAGATGTGACTGCATGGGACTTGCTAGGCTGGCTTTTGATTCCATGGTCACGAAGAGTGTGGTGGCCTGGTCTTCGCTCATTGCAAATTATGTGCGGATTGGTAACTTCTCCATTGCTATAGAGGTGTTTAAGGAGATGGTTCATGGTGGTGCCGTGCCCAATGATGTGACTCTGACCACAATGATCTCCGCATGCGCGGATACCTCTTGTTTGTTGTATGGAAAGGAATTGCATGGAGCTGTAGTTCGAAGAAGAGCAGAGAAGCCTGATGTATTTGTATCAACTGCATTGATAGACATGTATAGTAAGTGTGGTTCCATGTCGTATGCTTCTCGGGTTTTCAAAAATGACGGAAGACTTTTAGGTGGCTGTCCGACCCCAGTGTGGAATGCAATGATCTCGGGATACGTAACAAACGATCATCTTGATGATGCTTTTTGTTTGGTCCGAACCATGGGTAGGTCATTTAGAGGTGGGGCATGGTTGAACTCTGTAACCATGGCAACCATCCTTCCTGTTTGTGGTAAATCTGTGTCTCTGCTTCATGGAAAAGAACTCCACTGCTATGCTCTGAAGCATGGGTTGGACAAAGAGGTTATTGTAGGGAATGGGCTTTTAGATATGTACTGCAAGTGTGGGAAGGTCACTTATGCCAGAAATCAATTTGATATGATGATTGAAAAGAATACGATATCATGGACTACATTGATCAGTGGTTATGGGACGCAAGGTGATGGGCGTGGTGCAATCGAAGTTTTTGAAAGCATGGTTAGAGAGGAAAAAGTGGAGCCAGACCACATCACTTTCGTGGCTCTTATGTCTGCATGTAGTCATTCTGGTCTGGTGGAGCAAGGGCTTAGATACTTTGAACTGATGTCTCGAGAGTATGGAATCATACCCACTGAAGAAAATTATGGGTGTCTTGTTGATCTCCTGGCTCGAGCTGGTTACATCAACGAGGCTCGGAATGTCATCAGAAAAATGCCCATAGACCCTGGTTCTAATGTCTGGGGAGCCCTGCTTGGTGCTTGCAGGATTCACGGGAATGTTGAGGGGGCAGAGTTGGCAATGCAACACCTTCTCGAGCTTGAACCAGAGCAAAGTGGCTTCCAGAAGTTGTTGTCAAATACATATGCTGAGATGGGAAGATTGGATGGTGCTCGGAATGTGCGCAAGGAGATGATTGCAATCGGAGCGGCGAGGAGGCTGGGTTATAGCTGGCTGGAAACTAAGTAGGGTTTCGATCGCATTTTGACATGGCAAACAAATACAATGCTCGATAGCATTGATACAGAAATTTCCTAGTCATGAGACAGCAGTGATCTTTCGGCATTGGGATGCTTAGGGACAAGCTATGAAAGGTTTGTCCTTTATATCTATGAATTTTTAATCTCAGATCAATAGGTAATTATAAGTTTCATTTTCTTCTGCAACTATTATATTCCTTCATATCAATACATTGCTGTTGAATATCAGAACCTAGTTGCAAAGAGGAATATACGAATGTAAGGAACACTAGGACTATAGCTTGCTATTGTCACGGGGATGATTGCAGGATTCACGGGAATGTTGAGGGGGCAGAGTTGGCAATGCAACACCTTCTCGAGCTTGAACCAGAGCAAAGTGGCTTCCAGAATTTGTTGTCAAATACATATGCTGAGATGGGAAGATTGGATGGTGCTTGGAATGTGCGCAAGGAGATGATTGCAATCGGAGCGGCGAGGAGGCTGGGTTATAGCTGGCTGGAAACTAAGTAGGGTTTCGATCGCATTTTGACATGGCAAACAAATACAATGCTCGATAGCATTGATACAGAAATTTCCTAGTCATGAGATAGCAGTGATCTTTCGGCATTGGGATGCTTAGGGACAAGCTATGAAAGGTTTGTCCTTTATATCTATGAATTTTTAATCTCAGATCAATAGGTAATTATAAGTTTCATTTTCTTCTGCAACTATTATATTCCTTCATATCAATACATTGCTGTTGAATATCAGAACCTAGTTGCAAAGAGGAATATACGAATGTAAGAAACACTAGGACTATAGCTTGCTATTGTCACGAGGATGGGGAAAACTCTCCCTGTTTTCCTTTCTCCCCTCCCTCCCCTGTGCGGCACTTGGACTCCTCTCAAGTCAGTCTACACCTGGGACGGCCGTGCTCTGTCACGGGGACGGGGAAAACTCTTCCTGTTTTTCTTTTTTTTTTTTTCCTCCCCCCGTGCGGCACTTGGACTCCTCCCAAGTCAGCCTACACCTGCGGCGGCCGTATGCAACTCTCTCAGCAGCCTATGGCGCTCCCGGATTGTAAATAGTTAGGAAAACGCATCGAGGCTATTGGCAAGTTTGGATTGCTGAAGGAGATGAACCAAAGACCACGTGCGTGACACGATATGGGTCTTTCGAGTTCAAAGTAATGTCGTTTGGTTTAACAAATGCACTGGCAACCTTCTGCAATTTAATGAACGACGTGTTGTATGCCTTCCTATATCACTTCGTGGTAGTTTATCTGGATGACATTGTGAATTATAGCAACACCATGGAGGAGCATGTGTCTCACATGTGGCAGGTTTTGGAGACACTAAGGAAGCATCGGTTATTCATTAAAAGGGAGAAGTGCACATTCGAAACAAAGGAGATCAAGTTTTTGGGGCATTATATCAGCAAGGGGCGGATCAGGATGTACCAGGACAAGGTGAAGGCCATAATGGAGTGGCTGGTCCCCCACCTGAAGATGTCGATGCCCTCATCGAGTTGCTTTCCAAGTAGGCCTTGATCACGTCCTCAAATCGCCACAGCTTTTCTGCCCGGATCCATGTAGCATCAGAAACTTCCTCTCCTTTTCACTGAATTAAAAATTCAGTGTACTTTTTTCTACCGGTTTCCACCTCCTTGTGTAACTCCTCTTGGACCACCGGAAACACCCGCTTCGGTTCCTGTTGTCTCCCCTCATCCGAGTCTTCATGATATGACTTGAGAAAACTTACATGATAGGTCGGATAAATTTGAAGTCGATCTGACAACACGAGCTGGTAAGCCATAGTGCCGACCCTCTTTACCACTTTAAAGGGTCCGTCAAACCTTGGTATCAACCCTTTGTGGTACTTGCGCTTGGCGGCCCTCCTCCAAATGTGGGGCGTGATCCGCAGCATTACCAAGTCCCCAACATTGAACTTCAAGGGACGCCTTTGCAAGTCGGCTTGCTCCTTCATTCACCACGCCGCCTTAGCGAGGTTGTCTCGCGCCATTGCCCACAGCTCGAACTTGTCCCGTGCAAACCTGTGTACCGCGGGACAGTTCCCCTAGTCCTGTTGCGCGACTTCCACCGGCGATATGGGTTGGAACCCTAAGCACACCTTCACCGGACTAAAGGTTGTTGCTGAGGATTGGTGTAGGTTGTAGGAAAACTGTGCCGCATACAGCAACTCCAACCAGTTGCGCTGACTTGCGGTCACAAAGTACCGTAGGTACTCCTCCAATAGCGCATTCACTCGCTCGGTCTGGCCATCTGTTTGAGGATGGTAGGCGGTGGAAAACTTCAACTTGGACCCCATGAGTTGAAACAAGGTCGTCCAGAACTTGCCTGTGAATCGCCCATCTCGGTCGCTGATTATGTCGACCAGCATTCCAAAGACCTTCACCATGCCTGCAAAGAAGAGAGATGCCGCTTGCTCGGCGGTGCAGGTGTGTGGCGTGGCCATGAACACCGCGTATTTGAAAAATTTGTCATCTACCACAAAGATGGTGTTCATTCCACTCACCTCCGGGAAGCCTGTAATAAAATCCATGGAAATGGATGCCCAAGGCTTCTTCAGAATTGGTAAAGGCTGGAGTAGACCCGCTTGCTTCCGCCGTTCGGTTTTGTCCATCTGACAAACCATGCACGTCCGAACGTATGCCTCAATATCCTCTCGCATCTTTGGCCAATAGTAGTTTCGGGAGATCAGAGCGAACATCCTCTCCACACCAGGATGTCCGGCCCATCTGGAGTCATGGGTCTCTTTCAGCAACTCCCTCTACAGCTTTACATTCTGCGGTATGACCATCTAACTGCCCGTCGTGAACAGTAGATCTCCTTCTATCCAAAATCGCCTCACTAGGCCGCTCACTACGTCTACCTTCAACTTGGCATAACTAGGATCCTCCCTGGCTGCTTGGCATACCCGCTTCGGGAAAGATGACTGTAGGGTCATCAGTGCTGCGATGTACTCTTGGACCTCCTTTCGATTGAATGCGTCCGCCACCTGATTCTGTCTCCCCGTCGGTGTACCAAATTAAAATCAAATTCGGCCAAGAATTCTTGCCATTGGGCCTGCTTAGGTGTGAGCTTTTTTTGGGTTTTGAAGTATGTGTTTGCCACATTGTCGGTGACGATGGTGAATTTTGTCCTGAGCAAGTAATGTCGCCACGCGTCCAAGCAATGAATGACATCCGTCATCTCCTTCTCGTGGACTGAGTATCTCTGCTCAGCATCCTTGAACTTGCGACTCTCGTAGGCCACTGGATGCCCCATCTGTACCAAGACTCCTCCTAGAGCTCGGTCAGATGCATCTATATGTACTTCAAAAGGATGGTCAAAGTTGGGTAGCTGAAGAACTAGTTCGGAGGACACTGCCATCTTCAGCTCATCGAAGGCTTCCTGACAAGACTCGGACCATTCCCACCGTTGGTCCTTCTTCAGCAGATCTGTCAGTGGGCTGATTCTTGCAAAATATCCCTGAATAAACCTCCGATAATAATTAGCTAAACCAAGAAAAGATCTCAGTTTGGTCACCTTGGTGGGAGTCAGCCATTCCCGGATCACCTGGACCTTCTTCTCGTCCATCTAGATCTTCCCCTGTCCGACCCAGTGCCCCAAGAAGAGAACCTTCTGGCGGCAAAATTCACACTTTTCTTTTTTCACGAAGAGCTTGTGCTCCCTCAACTGTGAGAGAACACGTCGTAAGTGGTCGACGTGCTGGGCTAACATCTTGCGGTAGATCACTATGTCGTCAAGGTAGACGACCACAAATTCATACAAGAAGTCATAAAGAACATTTGTCATCAAATTGCAGAAAGTGCTTGATGCATTTGTGAGACCAAACGGCATGACAAGAAACTCAAATGATCCATACCTTGTCACGCACGTCGTCTTGGACTCATCTCCGGCTGCAATCCTCACCTGCCAGTATCCAGAGCGTAGGTCGAGTTTGGTGAAGAACTCGGCCTTAGCCAGCCGATCAAACAACTCTGCAGCGTTAGGCACCTGGTACTTATTCTTTACGGTGACCTTGTTCAGTGCCCGGTAGTCGACGTACATTCTCAACGAACCATCTTGTTTTCTCTGAAACAAAACTGGCGCACCATAAGGAGCCTTCGAGAGTTGGATCAGGCCCGAAGCTAGCAGTTCATCCAATTGCTTGCGTAGCTCAGCCAACTCTGAGGGTGACATTCGGTAGGGCGCCTTGGCTGGTGGTAGCGCCCTCAGCTCCAACTCGATGTGGTGGTTAATTTCTCTTCGGGGCGAAAGCTCCATAGGAAGCTCCAGTGGCATGATGTCTGCATACTCTTGCAACACCTCTCCGATCTCATCTGGCACTTCCGCCACCACATCTGGCTGGACTTGAACAAGGGCAGCCACATAAGTGGTAAGCCCTTTCTTCACTCCTCGGCTCACCTGTTTGGGCATGAGCATTGACTCCTTCTCCTTCCTTGCGCCTTGACTTTCTCCAACTATTAGAATGAAACACGGGCTTTTCTCATCCCCGATCAGTACGCCTCGAAGGTAAGGCATGATCATGACCTTGGCACTTAGGAAGAACTCAATGCCAAGAATCATCTTGAAATCGTCAAGAGGGATTACCATTAGGTTGCACGTCCCAGACCACGATCCCACCTGAACCGTGGCTTCTGCCAAGCCGTGGTTCCGCTCTGCCTTGGAGTTAACGGCTTTGATCAGATTGGTGCTATTGGCTATCTACAACCCCAACTCGTCCGCCTGCTGTTGCACCATAAAATTGTTGGTTGCGCCTCTGTCGAGGATGGCCTTCACCTCATGGCTATTGACACGAATCATCATGTACATAAGCTCCCTGCAGGATGGGGGCTTCTTTATGGAGAGGGCATTTAATAACTGTAATGGGTTCACACGGGATGAACAATCAGCACCATCAGACTCCTCATCCGACTGAGAGATCAGTGCAATGATCTTCTCCTTCTTCGGGCACTCCCTTGCTCGGTGGGGACCTTCGCAAATGAAACATCCTCCATATGTCACTTGCTTCTTCTTTGAACTAGGTGCAGCACGGGTTAACGCTTCCTTCTTTTGGGTTGTCGCCTTCTCCTTCCCATCCTTGGAAGAAGAGGGCTTGCTCGCCACGGCCTTCTTTTGCTCGCCATGGGAGTGTAGGGGATTAACTCTGAAGTTGGTGAGGCCCTCTGCTGCCGCCATCGCCGAAGGGACATCCTTAACTCCCTGTCTTCGGACTTCCGTCTGTGCCCAGACTTGCAACCAGGACATGAAATTGAAAAGCTTATCCTCCTCAGACATATTGTGGATGTCTAGAAGGAGAGAGCTAAACTCCTTGACGTAGTCTCTCACAGACCCCGTCTGCCTGAGTTTCTTCAAGACTCTCTTGCCACCCAAGAAGTATTGTGTGGTAGGAACTGCTCTTTCAGTTCCCTCTTCATCATCTCCCAATCTGTGAACTTTGGACGCCTGGCATTGTGGTCATCCGTCACCTTCGTGCGCCACCACAACTTGGTGTCCTCAGCCAAGAACATGCTGGCTAGGTTCACCTGCTCCAGATCTGGGATTTTGGTGGCCTTGAAGTACTGCTCCATGTCTCAAACAAAGTTTTCCAGCTCTTTGGCATTTCGGATGCCATTGAACTGCTTTGGCTCAGGGACTCGCACCTTTTGTAGGGGCATCTCCTCGGCAAGGTGTTGACGACTGAAGCCCCGCTTCACGAAGGCGAGCTCTTCCTCCAGCGCCAAGACCTTGGTCGCCACCCCTTCCAATGCTCGAATTTTGGTAGCCAACTCCTCCAGCAGATTGGACTGCGTCACCCTTTGCGCATCCAATCGGCCCTCCAAGTCATTCCTTGACTCGGTGAGGTTCTGATGAAGATGAGTGATTCGCTCTGCATTTTCCAGGGTCATGGGAACGAGACCCGGGAACTCCTCTCCTGGGTCCTCGCCCATCAACTCTTCCAATTTTACTACTTGATCCGTCAGCGTCATCTTCTGTTGTGTGTTTTAAGTGCTTTGGCTTCACAAAAGGCTTCAAACATAGAGCAACCAGGCTCTGATACCTCTGTCACGGGGATGGGGAAAACTCTTCCTGTTTTTCCCTTTTTTTTTTTTTTTCCCCATGCGGCACTTGGACTCCTCCCAAGTTAGCCTACACCTGCGGCGGCCGTGCACAACTCTCTTAGTAGCCTATGACGCTCCTGGATCGTAGATAGTTGGAAAAATGCACCGAGGTACTACCAGTAGCCTCCCTCTTTGGTGCGCCCCTGATATCCCTATCATACGCCCGTTGGGTCTAATAGTTCAGGGTACTACCAGTAGCCTCTCCTTTTAGGACTATCCCTAGATGAGCACAATAGAAACCAAGAGATGCAAACTCACACGACTTCCCTCCTGGAGTGGATCTGCACGCTTCGATCCAACACCGCACGTCCAGATCTGTGATGCCTTTCACACACTAAGCCCCAACGCACAAACACAGCATATACGGAAAAACTTTCTAACCCACTTTATTTCCTCAAAGTAGGAATATAAGGCCGTATAAATGGTAGGACACAACCCTCAATGATTGCCTCACAACCCTACCCACAAGCACTCAAAAAAGCCCTTCTTTTCCCCTATCGAAATTCCACTCCAGTACAAGATGACACCTTTTTCCTAGCGTGCCTGCGGCCTTCTCTTCATTGAGGTTCCTCTCCAACTCTCAAGTGGATGACGATGGGATTGATGATTGGTGCATCACTTGAGAGTCCTCTTATATAGAGCCGCATCTTTCCTTAAATCACGCCCAAATTTCCAACCAAACGAAGAGTTATCTGATTGATTTGAATCTCTGCAAATCATGTGCGTGCGGCGCTATCCGCCCTGCTTGGTCTACCCCAATTCTTCCGACGAATATTTCGCACCGCCCGCTCAACCAAATCATATGCGCGCAGTGCTATCCGCCCTGCTCGGTCCGCCCCGATTCTTCCGACGAATATTTCGCACCGCCCGCTCAACCATCGTGCCGCAATCTCCACATCGTGATATTCGAGTTCGTAGCGCGCCCGTGCGCCACCCAGTTGGATAAGGCCAAATCCCATCAGATTGGCCTTGGGGACGTGACAATCCTCCCCCACCTGAAGATGTCGACGCCCTCGTCGAGTTGCTCTTCAAGTAGTCCTTGATCACGTCCTCAAATCGCCACATCTTCTCTGCCCGGATCCATGTAGCATCAAAAACTTCCTCTCCTTTCCATTGAATTAAAAATTCAGTGTACTTTTTCCTGCCGGTTCCCACCTCCCTGTGGGCTAAGACCCTTTCCACCTTCTTGTGTAACTCCTCTTGGACCACCGAAAACACCCGCTTCGATCCCTGTTGTCTTCCCTCATCCGAGTCTTCATGATATGGTTTGAGAAAACTTACATGAAAGGTCGGATAAATTCAAAGTCGATCTGGCAACACGAGCTGGTAAGCCATAGTGCTGACCCTCTTTACCACTTTAAAGGGTCCGTCAAACCTTGGCATCAACCCTTTGTGGTACTTGCGCTTGGCGGCCCTCCTCCAAATGTGGGGCATGATCCGTAACATTACCAAGTCCCCAACATTGAACTTCAAGGGACGCCTTTGCAAGTCGGCTTGCTCCTTCATTCGCCACACCGCCTTAGCGAGGCTGTCTCACACCATTGCCCACAGCTCGGACATGTTCCGCGCAAACCTATGTGCCGTGGGACAGTTCCCTTGCTCCTGCTGTGCGACTTTCACCAGCGATATGGGTTGGAACCCTAAGCACACCTCCGCTGGACTAAAGGTTGTTGCTGAGGATTGATATAGGTTGTAGGAAAATTATGCCGCATCCAGCAACTCCAACCAGTTGCGCTGACTTGCGGTCACAAAGTACCGCAGGTACTCCTCCAATAGCGCATTCACTCGCTCGGTCTGGCCATCTGTTTGAGGATGGTAGGTGGTGGAAAACTTCAACTCGGACCCCATGAGTTGAAACAAGGTCGTCCAGAACTTGCCTGTGAACCGCCCATCTCGGTTGCTGACTATGTCGACCGGCATTCCAAAGACCTTCACCATGCCTGCAAAGAAGAGAGATGCCGCTTGCTCGGCGGTGCAGGTGTGTGGCGTGGCCATGAACACCGCGTATTTGGAAAATCTGTCAACTGCCACAAAGATGGTGTTCATTCCACTCACCTTTGGGAAGCCTGTAGTAAAATCCATGGAAATGGATGCCCAAGGCTTCTTCAGAATTGGTAAAGGTTGGAGTAGACCCGCTTGCTTCCGTCGTTCGGTTTTGTCCATCTGACAAACCATGCACATCCGAACGTACGCCTCAATATCCTCTCGCATCTTCGGTCAATAGTAGCTTCGGGAGATCAGAGCGAATATCCTCTCCACACCAGGATGTCCGGCCCATCTGGAGTCATGGGTCTCTTTCAGCAACTCCCTCCGCAGCTTTACATTCTGCGGTATGACCATCCTACTGCCTGTCGTCAACAGTAGATCCCCTTCTATCCAGAATCGCCTCACTAAGCCGCTCACCACGTCTGCCTTCAACTTGGCATAACTGGGATCCTCCCTGGCTGCTTGGCGTACCTGCTCCAGGAAAGATGACTGTAGGGTCATCAGTGCTGCAACGTACTCTTGGACCTCCTTCCGACTGAATGCATCCGCCACCTGATTCTGTCTCTCCGGCCAGTGTACCCAATTAAAATCAAATTCGATCAAGAATTCTTGCCATTGGGCTTGCTTATGTGTGAGCTTTTTCTGGGTTTTAAAGTATGTGTTGGCCACATTATCGGTGACGATGGTGAATTTCGTCCCGAGCAAGTAATGTCGCCACGCGTCCAAGCAATGAATGATAGCTGTCATCTCCTTCTCGTGGATTGAGTATCTCTGCTTAGCATCCTTGAACTTGCGACTCTCGTAGGCCACTAGATGCCCCATCTGTACCAAGACTCCTCCTAGAGCTCAGTCAGATGCATCTATATGTACTTCAAAAGGGTGGTCAAAGTTGGGTAGCTGAAGAACTAGTTCGGAGGACATCGCCATCTTCAGCTCATCGAAGGCTTTGACAAGACTCAAACCATTCCCACCGTTGGTCCTTCTTCAGTAGATCTGTCAGTGGGCTGACTCTTGCAGAATATCCCTGAATAAACCTCCGATAATAATTAGCTAAACCAAGAAAAGATCTCAGTTCGGTCACCTTGGTGGGAGTCGGCCATTCTCGGATCACCTGGACCTTCCTCTCGTCCATCTAGATCTTCCCCTGGCCGACCCAGTGCCCCAAGAAGAGAACCTCCTGGCTGCAAAATTCACACTTTTCTTTTTTCACGAAGAGCTTGTGCTCCCTCAACCGTGAGAGAACACGCCGTAAGTAGTCGACGTGCTGGGCTAACGTCTTCCTGTAGACCACTATGTCGTCAAGGTAGACGACCACAAATTCATCCAGGAAGTCATAAAGAACGTTCGTCATCAAATTCCAGAAAGTGGCTGGTGCATTTGTGAGACCAAACGGTATGACAAGAAACTCAAATGATCCATACCTTGTCACGCACGTCGTCTTGGATACATCTCCGGCTGCAATCCTCACTTGCCAGTATTCGGAGCGCAAGTCGAGTTTGGTGAAGAACTCGGCCTTAGCCAGCCGATCAAACAACTCTGCAGCGTTGGGCATCTGATACTTATTTTTCACGGTGACCTTGTTTAGTGCCCGGTAGTCGACGCACATTCTCAATGAACCATCTTATTTCCTCTGAAACAAAATTGGCGCACTATAAGGAGCCTTTGAGGGTTGGATCAGGCCCGAAGCTAGCAGTTCATCCAACTGCTTGCGTAGCTCAACCAACTCCGAGGGTGACATTCGGTAGGGCGCCTTGGCTGGTGGTAGTGCCCCCGGCTTCAACTCGATGCGGTGGTCAATTTCTCTTTGGGGCGGAAGCTCCCTAGGAAGCTCCGGTGGCATGATGTCTGCATAATCTTGCAATACCTCCCCGATCTCATCTGGCACTTCCACCACCACATCTGGTTGGACTTGAACAAGGGCAGCCACATAAGTGGTAAGCCCTTTCTTCACTCCTCGGCTCACCTGTTTGGGCTTGAGCGTTGACTCCTTCTCCTTCCTTGCGCCTTGACTTCCTCCAACTATTGGAATGAAACACGAGCTCTTCTCATCCCCGATTAGTACGCCTCGAAGGTAAGGCATGATCATAACCTTGGCACTTAGGAAGAATTCAATGCCAAGAATCATCTTGAAATCGTTAAGAGGGATTACCATTAGGCTGCACGTCCCCGACCACGATCCCACCTGAACCGTGGCTTCTGCTAAGCCATGGATCCACTCCGCCTTAGAGTTAACGGCTTTGATCAGATTGGTGCTATTTGCTATCTGCAACCCCAACTCGTCCGCCTGCTGTTGCGCCACGAAATTATTGGCTGCGCCTGTGTCGAGCATGGCCTTCTCCTCATGGCCATTGACACGGATCATCACGTACATAAGCTCCCTGCAGGGTTGGGGCTTCTTTATGGAGAGGGCATTCAATAACTGTAGTGGGTTCACACGGGATGGACCATCAGCACCATCGGACTCCTCATTCGACTAAGAGATCAGCGCATTGATCTTCTCCTTCTTCGGGCACTCCCTTGCCCGGTGGGGACCTCTGTAAATGAAACATCCTCCATATGTCATTTGCTTCTTCTTTGAACTAGGTGCAGCACGGGTTGACGCTTCCTTCTTTTGGATTGTCGCCTTCTCCTTCCCACCCTTGGAAGAAGAGGGCTTGTTCGCCACGGGCTTCTTCCGCTCGCCATAGGAGTATGGGGGATTAACTTTGAAGTCGGTGAGGCCCTCTGCTGCCGCCATCGCCGAAGGGATATCTTTGACTCCCTGTTTTCGAAGTTTGTCTGTGCCCAGACTTGCAACCCGGACATGAAATTGAAAAGCTTATCCTCCTCAGACATATTGTGGATGTCTAGAAGGAGAGTGCTAAACTCCTTGACGTAGTCTCTCATAGACCCTGTCTGCCTGAGTTTCTTCAAAGACTCTCTTGCCACCCAAGAAGTATTGTGCGATAGGAACTGCTCCTTCAGTTCCCTCTTCATCATCTCCCAATCTGTGATCTTTGGATGCTTGGCGTTATGGTCATCCGTCACCTTCGTGCGGCATCACAACTTGGCGTCCCCAGCCAAGAACATGCTGTCTAGGTTCACCTGCTCCAGATCTAGGATTTTGGCGGCCTTGAAGTACTGCTCCATGTCCCAAACAAAGTTTTCCAGTTCTTTGGCATTTCGGATGCCATTGAACTGCTTTGGCTCAGGGACTCGCACCTTCTGTAGGGGCGTCTCCTTGGCAAGGTGTTGACGGCTGAAGCCCCACTTCATGAAGGCAAGCTCTTCCTCCAGTGCCGAGACCTTGGCCGCCACCCCTTCCAACGCCCGAACTTTGGTAGCCAACTCCTCCAGCAGATTGGACTGCGTCACCCTTTGCACATCTAATCGGCCCTCCAAGTCACTCCTTGACTCGGTGAGGTTCTGATGAAGATCAGTGATTCGCTTTGCACTTTCCAGGGTCATGGGAACGAGATTCGGGAACTCCTCTCCTGAGTCCTTACCCATCAACTCTTCCAATTTCACTACTCGATCCGTTAGCGTCATCTTCTGTTGTGTGTTTTAAGTGCTTTGGCTTCACAAAAGGCTTCAAACACAGAGCAACCAAGCTCTGATACCTCTGTCACGAGGACGGGGAAAACTCTCCCTGTTTTCCCTTTTTTTTTTTTTCCCTCTGTGCGGCACTTGGACTCCTCCCAAGTCAGCCTACACCTGCGACGGCCATACGCAACTCTCTCAGCAGCCTATGGCGCTCCCGGATCATAGATAGTTGGAAAAACGCACCGAGGTACTACCAGTAGCCTCCTTCTTTGGTGCGCCCCTGATATGCCTATCACACGCCCGTTGGATTTAATAGTCCAGTGTACTACCAGTAGCCTCCCCTTTCAGGACTATCCCTAGATGAGCACAATAGAAACCAAGAGATGCAAACTCACACGGCCTCCCTCCTGGAGTGGATCTGCACGCCCCGATCCAACACCGCACGTCCAGATCTGTGATGCCTTAACACACCAAGCTCCAATATACAAATACAGCATATACGGAAAAACTTTCCAACCCACTTTATTTTCTCAAAGCAGGAATATAAGTCCGTACAAATGATAGGACACAACCCTCAATGATTGCCTCACAACCCTACCTACAAGCACTCAAGAAAGCCCTTCTTTTCCCCCTACCGGAACTCCACTCCAGTACAAGATGGCACCTTCTTTTCTAGCGTGCTGCGGCCTTCTCTTCATTGAGGTTCCTCTTCAACTCTCAAGTGGATGATGATGGGATTGATCGGTGCATCACCTGAGAGTCCTCGTATATAAAGCTGCATCTCCCCTTGAATCACGCCCAAATCCCCAACCAAACGAAGAGTTATCTGATTGATTTGAATCTCTGCAAATCATGTGCGCGCGACGCTATCCGTCCTGCTCAGTCTACCCCGATTCTTTCGACAAATATTTTGCATCGCCCGCTCAACCAAATCATATGCGCGCGGTGCTATCCGCCCTGCTCGGTCTGCCTCGATTCTCCTGGCGAATATTCTGCACCGCTCGCTCAACCATCGCGCCGCAATCTCCGCACTGGGATTTTTGAGTTCGTGGTGAGCCCGTGTGCCACCCAGTTGGATAAGGCCAAATCCCATCAGATTGGCCTTGGGGACATGAAGAACTCGGCCTTAGCCAGCCGATCAAATAACTCTGCAGCGTTGGTCACCGGGTACTTATTCTTCACGGTGACCTTGTTCAGCGCCCAGTAGTCGACGCACATTCTCAACGAACCATCTTGTTTCCTCTAAAACAAAACTGGCGCACTATAAGGAGCCTTCGAGGGTTGGATCAGGCCTGAAGCTAGCAGTTCATCCAATTGCTTGCGTAGCTCAGCCAACTCCGAGGGTGACATTCGGTAGGGCACCTTGGCTGGTGGTAGCGGCCCCGGCTCTAACTCGATGCGGTGGTTAATTTCTATTCGGATCGAAAGCTCCCTAGAGTATCAAAGCCAAGAATTTGATTATCCAGAAGGAGATGACGGCTGTCATTCATTGCTTGGACGCATGGCGACATTACTTGCCCGGGACAAAATTCACCATCGTCACCGACAATGTGGCTAACACATACTTCAAAACCCAGAAAAAGCTCACACCTAAGTAGGCCCGATGGCAAGAATTCTTGGCTAAATTTGATTGATTGTCACATCCCCAAGGCCAATCTGATGGGATTTGGCCTTATCCAACTGGGTGGCGCACGGGCGCGCCACAAACTCGAAGATCACGGCGCAAAGATTGCGGCGCGATGGTTGAGCGGACGGTGCGAAATATTCACCGAAAGAATCAGGGCGGACCGAGCAGGGCAGATAGCACCACGTGCACATGATTTGATTGAGCAGACAGTGCGAAATATTCGCTGGAAGAATCAGGGTAGACCGAGCAGGGTGGATAGCGCCGCGCGCACATGATTTGCGGAGATTCAAATCAATCAGATAACTCTTCGTTTGATTGGAGATTTGGACGTGATTCAAGGGAAGATGCGGCTCTATATAAGAGGACTCTCAGGTGATGCACCGATCAATCTCATCGTCATCCACTTGAGAGTTAAAGAGGAACCTCAACGAAGAGAAGGCTGCAGGCACGCTAGGAAAGAAGGTGCCATCTTGTACTGGAGTGGAGTTTTGGTAGGGGGAAAAGAAGGGCTTTCTTGAGTGCTTATGGGTAGGATTGTGAGGCAATCATTGAGGGTTGTGTCCTACCATTTGTACGGCCTTATATTCCTACTTTGAGAAAATAAAGTGGATTGAGAAGTTTTTTCGTATATGCTGTATTTGTGCATTGGGGCTTGGTATGTGAAGGCATCACAGATGTGGGCATGCGGTGTTGGATCGAGGCGTGCAGATCCACTTCAGGAGGGAGGCCGTGTGAGTTTGCATCTCTTAGTTTCTATTGTGCTCATGTAGGAATAGTCCTGAAAGGAGAGGCTATTGGTAGTACTCTGGACTATTAGACCCAACGGATGTGTGATAGGGATATCAGGGTGCACCAAAGAGGGAGGTTATTGGTAGTACCTCGGTGCATTTTCTCAACTATCTATGATTTGGAAGCGCCATAGGCTGCTGAGAGAGTTGCGCACAGCCGCCACAGGTGTAGGCTGACTTGGGAGGAGTCTAAGGGCTGCATGGGGGGAAAAAAAAAAAGAAAAAGGAAAACAGGGAGAGTTTTCCCCGACCCTGTGACAGAGGTATCAGAGCCTGGTTGCTCTGTGTTTGAAGCCTTTTGTGAAGCCAAAGCACTTAAAACACACAACAGAAGATGACGCTGACGAATCGAGTAGTGAAATTGGAAGAGTTGATGGGCGAGGATCCAGGAGAGGAGTTTCCGGGTCTCGTTCCCATGACCCTGGAAAATGCAGAGCGAATCACTGATCTTCATCATAACCTCACCGAGTCAAGGAGTGACTTGGAGGGCCGATTAGATGCGCAAAGGGTGATGCAGTCCAATCTGTTGGAGGAGTTGGCTACCAAAGTTCGGGCGTTGGAAGGGGTGGCGGCCAAGGTCTCGGCGCTGGAGGAAGAGCTTGCCTTCGTGAAGCGGGGCTTCAGCCGTCAACACTTTGCCGAGGAGATGCCCCTACAGAAGGTGCGAGTCCCTAAGCCAAAGCAATTCAATGGCATCCAGAATGCCAAAGAACTGGAAAACTTTGTTTGGGACATAGAGCAGTACTTTAAGGCTGCTAAAATTCCAGATTTGGAGCAGGTGAACCTAGCCAGCATGTTCTTGGCTGAGGACGCTAAGTTGTGGTGGTGCACGAAGGTGACGGATGACCACAATGCCGAGCGTCCAAAGATCACAGATTGAGAGATGATGAAGAGGGAACTGAAGGAGCAGTTCCTACCACACAATACTTCTTGGGTGGCAAGAGAGTCTTTGAAGAAATTCAGGCAGACGGGGTCTGTGAGAGACTACGTCTGTCGGGACCTGTCCCCGACACATGCCAACTTATAGAAATTTGGCTAGAGTTCTACTAGTCTTATGATATGGACCATAAGGCACACGTGAACCCTATCAAATTCTCATAAGTTACATGCTTAACATATATAATCCTGTCAATAACATTTAACCTGCTCAGTTAAATTACATATGTCATCAAATAACAACAGCTAATTTATTTGATCCTGCTCAGTTTACAAACATCTTATACATATACATCACTATTCATCTCCAGGCCAAGTTTGATATTTACATCATATAATTACAACTTCACAGATATAAATATACATATATCATCATCTCAATCATCACTCTTAATATACAAAAATATACCTTACAATCCCTTTTTACATCCACCAACTCTCTCCCCAAGCACTAATAACACATACAAAAATTTCGGTACTGAAACTAAGATGCTAAGCCCACCTGCTTAGTCTTTGAATATTTTAAACTCAAGTGCTAGCCCCGAAGAATTTTTAACACTGATCTGAAATAAAAATGCGAACACAAGAGGGTTGAGACCTAAGTCCCAGTGACTGGATAACCATCTAACTATGAAAAGAAGTTGAGAATCACGTTATAAGCTCATAGGTATATCGGCGCAACATATCGCAATCGATACATAAATTTTTATAAATGAGATAAGTTAACTTATAAGTTAGCTTATGCTTCCAATAATATAATTTAAATAAAGAATTATCACATTTACAAAATTCCCTGATGATGGGCTGGGTGTGCTACCACTAAGGTACATTCCTACGCCGCCCTCCCGCAGGTGTACTCTCGGTGGGTGAGTATACTGAGCGCCGAGGATCCCCGCACCACATGGCACCCCTCACATGTGCGGTTCATCCCAGGTGTGAACTTGCCCCTTTTCCCTGGGCCTCCTGGTTGCCCCTCCCTTGGGCTAATATCTCTGAGCCACCTTGGCTCATATAGTATCCTAGCTCTTTACTGAGCTGTGATTCTTTGCCCCACTGGGCTGCTTGCAATCTGCCCCACTGGGCTGATCTAGCTTGTACTCCCCCCTGGCCTAGGGATCATAGTACGATCGAGTCGCAAGGAGGTGCCGGCTATAATAGTGTGTGCAATGCTCATGCTATGGGATAGTCTACAGGGTGATCAGCCCCATAGATGCCCCAATGCTATTTATGCTGTATGCTGTAAAAATACTCAAGTATAAGTTTATAATCCAATATACAATCAATTATAATTTCCTGAAACATTTCTATTCATGCATGCCCATGCATTACTTTTGAAATATAACTCTGAAGGAAAATTTCCATGCTTTACTGAAACATATGTTTTATCTAAGAAATGCTTTGTCTGAAACTCATATCTTGCCTTAAAATATGCTGTAAATCCATACTTATTCTTTAAACTCATGCCTTGCTTTTAAACATGCTTTACAAACATAATAACATTATAACCAGTTTCTTATTTCCCATATTTGATTTATGAAGATACTATACTTAGTATAATACACTCATTTTGTAGCAAAATATCACTATACTATTATGAAACATTTCACGAGATAGATGAGAACCCACTCACATGCTATTTCTTCTTTTCCGCAGTTGCTATCCCTCTTGAAAAGGTTCCTTTACTTGATTTGCTTGACCTATATTACCACATATAAATTTATTTAGGCGACAGATACCTAGGTTTTTCTATGAAACATGCAGGCATGCCCCTTAAATGCATACCAAAATTCTCTACCTTTTCCTCTATCAAACATAAATCCTCATCATTTTCATAACATGAAATCCTCTCTTATTTCTTTTCTTTTTCTCTCTAACACATGATTTTATCATTTATCTAAAACCTTAGAAGGTTTAGGGTTTACCTTAAGGATGACAAGAAGAGAAGACACCAAGCTTTCTCCCTTTCTCTTCCTCCTTTCTTCTTCTTCTTCTTCCTTTCTTTTTCTTTTTCTTCTTTCTTTCTTCTTCCCCACGGCTGAAATTTTCTCTCCTCTTCCACCGCCCTCTTCTCCCTCACTCTTGATTTTTCTTACGATGGATGAAGGGAAGGATTAAGGGGTTTTTAAATGCCTTGGCAAATCCCCAATCTACTCTCAAACAAATCTCCAAAATGCCCTTTTAAAGTCCACATGGCATACCTCTTCACCATGCACTTTTACCCTTCTCCACTCATGAAAAAGTCCTTGACAAATTCCCTCTTTACCCTTGGAGAAATTTGCGAATGATGGCAGGATCCTTTTTTCCACTTTACCCTTAATCAAATTTTCAAATGACTTTGGTATTCTTTCCCTTTATACCCCTCACCAATTGTTCAAATGACATTGATAAAATTTCAAAAGTGCCCTTTCATTCATGATAAATTTTATGCTTCAAGATTAGGATACTGCTTTGAGATTCGGGATGTTACAACCCTTCCCCCCTAAAAGAAATTTTGTCCCCGAAATTTAGCTATCTTCCAATTAGAATAAATGAGGGTACTTCAATCTCATCTCATCCTCTCTCTCCCATGTAGCTTCCTCCTTCTGGTGATTCTGCCACTGCACTTTAACTAGAGGAATTTTCTTACTACGAGCTGCTTAACCTCATGGCTCAAGATTTGCACTGGCTCTACTACATAAGATAGATCTTTTTGCAACTCTACTGGCTCTGACTGAATTACATGGGAAAGGTCTGATACATACTTTCGGCACATCGAAACATGGAACACATTATGTATCTGAGAGAGTTCTGGTGGCAAGGCTAATCTGTAAGCAAGTGTTCCAACCTTCTCAATGATCTCATAGGGTCCAATGTATCTGGGACTCAACTTTCCCTTCTTTCCAAACCTCATTATTCCCTTCCAAGGGGATACCTTCAAAAATACTCTATCTCCTACTTCAAATTTGACTTCTCTATGCTTCTTATCTGCATAGCTTTTCTGTCTATCCTGAGCTACCTTTAACTTTGCTCTAATAATCTTAACTTGGTCTGTTGTGAGCTGCACTAACTCTGGGCCCAACAGCCTTCTCTCACCTTCCTCATCCCAACACACTGGGGTTCTACATTTTCTTCCATATAAAGCTTCATAAGGTGCCATATCAATGCTAGAATGATAACTATTATTATATGCAAACTCTATCAATGGTAAGTGTTCATCCCAGCTTCCTGTAAACTCAATGACACATGCTCTCAGCATATCCTCCAGTGTCTGGATGGTCCTCTCTGACTGCCCATCAGTTTGGGGGTGAAAAGCTGTACTAAATCTCAGCTTAGTGCCTAAAGCTTTCTGCAGCTCTACCCAAAAATGAGAGGAAAACCTTGGATCTCTATCTGATACAATAGATACCGGTACTCCATGTCTACTTACAATTTCATCTACATATAGTTTTGCTAATCTATCCAAGGTAAATGAAATCTGGATAGGCAAAAAGTGAGCAGACTTAGTCAGCCTATCTACTATCACCCAAATAGAATCATTGCCTCTCCTTGTCTTTGGGAGACCTACAACAAAGTCCATAGTAATGTGCTCCCACTTCCATTCTGGCACAAATAATGGTTGCATTTTGCCAGCTGGGCTTTGATGTTCTGCTTTAATTTGTTGGCACACTAAACATTTAGAAACAAACCCAGCTATCTCCTTTTTCATCCCATTCCACCAATAACTTTGCTTAATAGTCTCATACATCTTAGTACTTCTTGGGTGCATTGCATAGGCTGAACTATGGGCTTCCTCCAAAATTTGCTCTCTCAGGGATTCTACTGCTGGCACACATATTCGGCCCTTGAATAATATCATACCATCATCCCTGATTGAAAATTCTGATTGGGATCCATTCTGCACTAGTTCCTTAGCTTTCTGTAACTGCGGATCCTTTACCTGAGCCTCCCTTATTTCCTCAAGTATCCTTGGTCTAACTCTGAAATTTGCTAGTAAAGCTCCTGAACTATCTGCTGCCAACTCTGCATCTAACTCCCTCAATTCTATCTTCAGAGGTAGCTGCATTGCTCTAATGGAAGCTAGAGTTGCTGTGGACTTTCTACTCAAAGCATCAGCCACTACATTGGCCTTCCCTGGGTGATACTTTATAGTGCAGTCATAATCCTTTATCAATTCAATCCATCTCCTTTGCCTAAGATTTAGTTCTTTCTAGGTTAGGATATACTTAAGGCTCTTGTGATCAGTAAATATCTGGCATCTCCTCCCATAAAGATAGTGTCTCCATACCTTTAAGGCAAACACTACTGCTGCTAATTCTAAATCATAAGTGGGATAATTCTCTTCATGGGATCTTAGTCGTCTAGAAATGTAGGCAATCACCTTCCCATTCTCGCATCAACACACACCCCAACCCTTTAAGAGATGCATCACTATATATCACATAATCACCGAAGCATCGTCCGGGGAGTGTAAGTACCGGAGCCGATGTCAACTTCCCTTTCAATTCATTCATACTTTCTCGACACTCACCGGACCATTCAAATATGGTATTCTTTCTTAGCGCTTAGTCATGGGTGAGGCTATGATAGAGAAATTTTCTATAAATCTTCTATAATATCCTGCTAAGCCCAAGAAACTCCTCACTTCTGTTTGATTAGTAGGTGCTTCCCAATTCATTATGGCCTCTACTTTTTGGGGATCTACCATAATACCCTGAACTAAAATTACATGCCCCAAAAAGTTCACTTTATCTAGCCAAAATTCACTCTTACTCAACTTAGCATACAATTGCTTCTCTCTTAAAATCTGCAACACTGTCCTCAAATGCTGCTCATGTTCTTCTTCATTTCTAGAATAAATTAGGATATCATCAATGAACACTATCACAAATTTATCTAGAAATTTTTGAAACACCTGATTCATCAAACCCATAAAGGCAGCTGGGGCATTAGTCAAACCAAAAGGCATCACTAAAAATTCATAATGACCGTATCTGGTTCTAAAAGCAGTCTTTGGCACATCTTCCTTCTTTATTTTCAATTGATGATACCCAGATCTGAGGTCAATCTTTGAAAACACTGCTGCCCTCTGAAGCTGATCAAATAGATCATCTATCCTTGGCAATGGATAATTATTTCTAATGGTTACCTTGTTAAGCTGTCTATAATCTATACACAATCTCAAGGTACCATCCTTCTTCTTTACAAACAACACTGGTGCACCCCAAGGAGAAACACTGGGTCTAATAAACCCCTTAGTAAGCAATTCCTGAAGCTGGACCTTTAATTCTTTTAACTCGCCGGAGCCATTCTATAAGGTGCCCCGCTATAGGTCCGGCATCCGAGATTAGATCTATACCGAACTCCATCTCTCTATCCGTGGTACCCCGGTAATTCCTCGTAAAATACATCCGGGAATTCACATGCTACCGGGATATTCACCAACTCCGCCATTACCCTCTACATTCACTACACATGCTAGAAAGGCCTCATACCCCTTTCTCAAAGATTCTACCAGCTGTCAAAGCTGAAATCATACATGAGGGTAACACTCTTCTCTCACCTATAAAACAGGCCTTCTTACCATCTGAGGCATGAAACACTACCTCCTTCTTTGAACAATCTACCTTGGCCCCATGCACGGATAGCCAATCCATCCCCAGAATAACATCAAACTCTTTTAGCTCTAATGGGATCAAATCTGCTGTCAAGTCTTGACCCTCAACTGAAATAGCACAGTTTCTATACACTTGGTCTGCAATGAAGGGTTTCCCTACTGGCATAGATACTACTAGCTGACTATCCAACTTATTCACTTCTTTATTTAGATGCTTAGTGAAATCTACTGATATGAATGAGTGTGTGGATCCAGAGTCAATTAAAACATAAGCATTATGATCACAGTATGGATAGCATACCAGTCACCACATCCGGGATGACCCGAGCTTCCGTTCGGTCATCGCAAAGACTCTAGCTTCAGCCCTTGGAGCACTAGGATTGATCCCCGCCGACCGGCACCGGATCCCAATCGACCGGGCCGGAGCTAGTACATTACTATCTCCTCTTCTCGACCGACCGAGACCGCCCCCTAAGTGCAACCGATCCCCGAGGGTAGTCACCGCTTCCGTACTCTCCTAGTGGCAATCCCTCTTCATGTGATCCATCTCGGCCACGATATAACATCCCCCGAGGCCCTTTCTACACTCCCCGAATGCATCTTCCCACGTATACTACACCGAGGAATAGCTTCTCCCGCTTCCAAAAGAGCGGCTCTGGTCCACTCTCTCCCCTGCTATTCTGCTACCCCCAGCCTGAGACACTCCTTCCTGAATTGGTTTCCTCTGGACTGGGCTGGACACTGACATAGATACTGATCCCCTTCCAACTTCTACAGAAGCTCTATAGTTGGAACTAAATTGTCCTACCCTTTGAGGTTTCTTAAACTGCTGAGTTCCTCCTGCACCTGAAGGAAAATTGGGTGCACTCCTTTTTGACCTCTCTAGTCTTCTACTGAGGAACTCTTTCTCTATCTCTTCTGCCTTAAGTGCCCCTTGTACCAACTCTGAATAATTACCATAACAATGCATACTGGTTTTAGCCTTTATCTCAGAGATTCAAACCCATCTTGAAATAATCTCATCTTTTCCCTTTCATCCACTACTAGGGCTTCAAAGAAATGGGATAATTCAATAAAAGTAGCTTCATACTCGCCTATCGACATCTTCCCCCGGGTCGGTTTAGGAATTCCTCCTCTTCGATCCCTATACACCTCCGAATAGTATTGCCGATAAAATTTCTTTTTAAAGTCCTCCCGTGTTATTTCTACCCTCGTGGCCGCCTACCGCCGATAGACTTCCACCGCCGGGCCCCGCCCTCTACCGTAAAGGTTGCAATGCTCAACCTTTGCTCCTCGAGCATTTCATCACCTCAAAGACCCTCTCTCGTTTTCTCGAAGCCATGCATCACCGAATGGGGCCGTAGTCCCCCGAAACTCTAGAGCCCCCAACTTCCTAGCTCTCTCTACATTTCTTTCTGCCTCAAGATTTTTAGACTGTAAACTGGAACTAGAGGCCACTGCTGCAATGACTGCCTGGGTAATCATCCCCACTAAGTCTGGCACACTCTGCCCTAGGATCTGTGCTGAAGATGGTCCCACTAGCACTGGAGTAGTGGACAATGAAGGAGACTCATGCAGATGCTCTAGAGGTATACCCATCCCTGCATCATCAGATGGTGGATCACTAGAAGATACTCTACTGGGCTGAACTCCCCTACTCACCCATCTGGGTCTACCCCTACCTCTACCTCTCCCTGAGGACTGCTCTCCTTCCTTGCTTGTCCTTGTATTAACCATCCTACAAAACATAATTCATTTAATCGCATTCATCATTCGTACTACACTCAACTATGCTAGACTCATACTTATGCCCTTAAGACCTAATGACCTGCTCGATACCAAAAACCTTGTCGGGACCTCTCGACACATGCCAACTTATAGAAATTTGGCTAGAGTTCTACTAGTCTTATGGTATGGACCATAAGGCACACGTGAACCCTATCAAATTCTCATAAGTTACATGCTTAACATATATAATCCTGTCAATAACATTTAACCTCGCTCGCTAAATCACATATGTCATCAAACAACAATAGCTAATTTATTTGATCCTGCTCAGTTTACAAACATCTTATACATACACATCACTATTCATCTCCAGGCCAAGTTTGATATTTACATCATATAATTACAACTTCACAGATATAAATATACATATATCATCATCTCAATCACCACTCTTAATATACAAAAATATACCTTACAATCCCTTTTTACATCCACCAACTCTCTCCCCAAGCACTAATAACACATACAAAAATTTCGGTACTGAAACTAAGATGCTAAGCCCACCTGCTTAGTCTTTGAATATTTTAAACTCAGCTGCTAGCCCCGAAGAATTTTTAACACTGATCTGAAATAAAAATGCGAACACAAGAGGGGTGAGACCTAAGTCCCAGTGACTGGATAACCATCTAACTATGAAAAGAAGTTGAGAATCACGTTATAAGCTCATAAGTATATCAGCGCAACATATCGCAATCGATACATAAATTTTTATAAATGAGATAAGTTAACTTATAAGTTAGCTTATGCTTCCAATAATATAATTTAAATAAAGAATTATCACATTTACAAAATTCCCTGATGATGGGCTCTGCTACCACTAAGGTACATTCCTACAGTCGCCCTCCTGCAGGTGTACTCTCGGTGGGTGAGTGTACTGAGCGCCGAGGATCCCCGCACCATATGGCACCCCTCACATGTGCGGTTCACCCCAGGTGTGAACTTGCCCCTTTTCCCTGGGCCTCCTGGTTGCCCCTCCCTTGGGCTAATATCTCTGAGCCACCTTGGCTCGTATAGTATCCTAGCTCTTTACTGAGCTGTGATTCTTTGCCCCACTGGGCTGCTTGCAATCTGCCCCACTGGGCTGATCTAGCTTGTACTCCCCCCTGGCCTAGGGATCATAGTACGATCGAGTCGCAAGGAGGTGCCGGCTATAATAGTGTGTGCAATGCCCATGCTATGGCACAGTCTATAGGGTGATCAGCCCCATAGATGCCCCAATGCTATTTATGCTGTATGCTGTAAAAATACTCAAGTATAAGTTTATAATCCAATATACAATCAACTATAATTTCTTGAAACATTTCTATTCATGCATGCCCATGCATTACTTTGAAATATAACTCTGAAGGAAAATTTCCATGCTTTACTGAAACATATGTTTTATCCAAGAAATGCTTTTTCATGAAACTCTATACTTTGCTGAAACTCATGCTTTGTCTGAAACTCATATCTTGCTTTAAAACATGCTGTAAATCCATACTTATTCTTTAAACTCATGCCTTGCTTTTAAACATGCTTTACAAACATAATAACATTATAACCGGTTTCTTATTTCCCATATTTGATTTCTGAAGATACTATACTTAGTATAATACACTCATTTTGTAGCAAAATATCACTATACTATTATGAAACATTTCACGAGATAGATGAGAAACCCACTCACCTGCTATTTCTTCTTTTCCACAGTTGCTATCCCTCTTGAAAAGGTTCCTTTACTTGATTTCCTTGACCTATATTACCACATATAAATTTATTTAGGCGACAGATACCTAGGTTTTTCCATGAAACATGCATGCATGCCCCTTAAATGCATACCAAAATTCTCTACCTTTTTCCTCTATCAAACATAAATCCTCATCATTTTCATAACATGAAATCCTCTCTTATTTCTTTTCCTTTTCTCTCTAACACATGATTTTATCATTTATCTAAAACCTTAGAAGGTTTAGGGTTTACCTTAAGGATGACAAGAAGAGAAGACACCAAGCTTTCTCCCTTTCTCTTCCTCCTTTCTTCTTCTTCTTCTTCCTTTCTTTTTCTTTTTCTTCTTTCTTTCTTCTTCCCCACGGCTGAAATTTTCTCTCCTCTTCCACCGCCCTCTTCTCCCTCACTCTTGATTTTTCTTACGATGGATGAAGGGAAGGATTAAGGGGTTTTTAAATGCCTTGGCAAATCCCCAATTTACCCTCAAACAAATCTCCAAAATGCTCTTTTAAAGTCCACATGGCATACCTCTTCACCATGCATTTTTACCCTTCTCCACTCATGAAAAAGCCCTTGACAAATTCCCTCTTTACCCTTGGAGAAATTTGCGAATGACGGCAGGATCCTTTTTTCCACTTTACCCTTAATCAAATTTTCAAATGACTTTGGTATCCTTTCCCTTTATACCCCTCACCAATTGTTCAAATGACATTGATAAAATTTCAAAAGTGCCCTTTCATTCATGATAATTTTATGCTTCAAGATTAGGATACTGCTTTGAGATTCGGGATGTTACATAAACAGTCCAGTAAGAATCCCCTACATAAAATTTACCTTCTTACATAACAATTTAATATACAATCTTTATGATATAAATACACATATAAATTCATATGATTATATAAAACCAAACTACCAAACCAATAAATGTAGATGCCATCATGCAATCATATAACACACATCCAATTATTTCAGACTCAACCAATCATACTTTGGATCCAATTCCACATGGTCTTCAGCTCTAGGCTACCATAACCACATTTCTGGCCCATGACGGGGCACCCACAATGTCACACTTCAGCCTGTGACGGGCAACACTATCATATTTCTAGCCTGTGGTGGGGCTCATAATGTCACACTCCAGCCTGTGACGGGCAACACTACCACATTTTAGGCCTGTGGCGGGGCTCTCACATGGCCAACCCAGAGCATCAACCCTCATGCACTCATGCATCGCAACCAACAATGGCACACATATCAATGCATCTCAACTTCTATCATGACTAATAATATATCGATGCAATCAAATAAAAATCATGCTTCTCCAATTTGTTAATGATCAATTTATAATCACATAACATAATTATCCCAAAATAATCAACTAAATTGTAGCTTGTACAATTTCAAAATAATCAAATTTCATAAATCATAATTAGGCAAAAATTTATCATTTAAAACCAAATATCAGGAGATAGCATGAAATTCACAATTCACCCAAATGTAAATCATGAAAACCAGCAATTAAATCAAATCAGCTTATTGCATGAATTTCAAGCCATTATTATTTATAAAATAATGGTAAAAATTATGTAGGAAAATTCTTACTTAATGATCTGGCTAACAACCTCTCACTGACGACTCTAATTTGGCTCAGCCCTGTCATGCTGGTCGCCACCTTCAACTGATACAATTCACATACATTTTATTTAATCAATAAAAATAAAACTTTTTTATTAATTAAAAATAAAATAAAAATTAATTCTCCTTTTCAGAACCCATCATTGGGTCTGCGGTGCAGTCCCAGCACTCACCCTCCTCCTTTCCCTCTTTTTTTTATTTCCTTTTTTTTTATTTTCTTTTATTTCCTTTTTTTTTCCGATCCCCTTGCTTTCCCCGCACTCTTCTCCTCCTCTCCACCCATACCATCGAAACCCCATGGTCGCCGGCCATGGGTTCCTTACCTCTTCTGGCAATGGCAGTGATCGGACCCATGACCAACAACAGCCAGTATCGTCGGCTTTTCCTCTCTCTCTCTTTCTTTCTTTCTTTCTTTTTTTTCCTCTCCCCGTGATCCCCTCACTGCGGCCACCACCGGCGCCCTCTCCCTTTCCTCTGTCGATGACTCACCGAGGACTTACCTCTCTTCTCAGTGTCTGACGATACCTCGACAGCGGTGCTCCTCGGCAGAAGGGCAGAGGAACAGGGGTTCTTCTTTTCCTCCTCCCTTTCCCTCTCTCTCTCTCGCAGCCTCTCCTTTTCCTGGCGGCGAAGGGGTTTCACCCCTTCATGTAGAGGAGGGCGGCCCAGTAAAACCCTAGGCCACCCCCTTCCGTTTCGCCGGAGAACTCGCGCAGGGGAAGAGGGATTCCTCCGCTGATTCCACGCGCAATCGTGCGCGTGAGTGGGATTGGGCCAGTCCAATTCCACGGGCCTTACATTCTCCCCCGCTTAAAATAAATTTTATCCTCAAAAATTATTTTTTTTCCCTTACCAGATACTTCAAAGAATTGGGGATGCTTGTCTTTTACTTCTGACTCGAGTTCCCAAGTGGCCTCTCTTTCTGAGTGGTTGCTCCATTGTATCTTCACATAAGGTATGGTGCGATGGCGTAAAACTTGATCCTTTTTGTCCACAATCCGCACTGGGTATTCATTGTAAGTCAGATCCTCCTGAAGATGCAATGGCTCATGCTCCAGGACATGATTTGGGTTCGAAACATATTTCTTCAACATTGACACATGAAAGACATTGTGCACATTTGACAGAGTTGGTGGTAATGCTAGTCGATATGCCACATTTTTGACTCTGTCCAAAATCTCAAATGGACCAATGTATCTCGGATTCAGTTTACCCCAAAGTCCAAACCTGATCACACCCTTGTTAGGAGAAACCTTTAAAAACACATGATCACCCATCTGAAATTCTAGCTTCCTCCTTCTGTTGTCAGCATAACTCTTCTGCCTACTCTGAGCTATGCGAAGATGTTCTCGAATTACTTGTATTTTCTCAACAGTCTGCTGCACTAACTTGGTCCCAAAAATTTTCGCTCACCAATATCATCCCAACAAATCGGAGATCGACATTTTCTTCCATACAACGCTTCATAAGGAGCCATTTGGATACTTGCTTGATAACTATTATTATATGCGAACTCAATCAAAGCCAAATGACTATCCCATGCACCACCCAAGTCTATAACATAGACTCTCAGCATATCTTCCAAGATCTGGATGGTTCGTTCTGATTGTCCATCTGTTTGTGGGTGAAATGCAGTACTGAAGCTCAACTGGGTGCCAAGCACTTTATAAAGACTTTTCCAAAACTGGGACACAAACCTGCTATCCCGATCAGATACAATGGTCACTGGAATTCCGTGCAGCCTCACAATTTGTTCTATATACATGCCCGCCAACCTCTCCAAAGAGAATCCAACCCTAAATGATAAGAAATGGATAGATTTGGTCAACCGATCCACAATCACCCATACAGCATCACTACCCCAAGGGGTTCTCGGCAAGCCAGTCACAAAGTCCATAGTGATATGCTCCCATTTTCACTGAGGAATCTCAAGAGACTGCAATGGTCCAGCGGGCCTTTTATGTTCAGCTTTCACCTACTGACATACTAAGCATTGAGCAACATGAAGGACTATGTCCCGTTTCATGCCAGTCCACCAAAAGTTTTTCTTCAGGTCACGATACATCTTGGTACCTCCAGGATGCATAGTATAGGCCGAACCATGTGCTTCACCCAAAATCTCTTCTTTCAGCTCTTTATCCTTTGGTACACACACTATCCCCGAATCTTAGTGAACCATCCTCATGAATTCGAAACTCTGTTTGAGCATCGGTCTTCACCATTTCTATAATCTTTTGTAACTCTAGGTCCTCCTTCTGAGACATCTTAATCCTCTCTATTAGGGTAGGCTGTACTATAAGTGCAGCAAGCTGAACCTTGGGGTCATGTATCCGGATTTCAATACCAGCTCTATCCAAGTCCAATAAAATATGTCTTTGATTAGTTATCAGAGCTGCCAATTCACCTGAAGATTTTCTACTTAAAGCATCAGCCACCACATTAGCCTTCCCTGGATGATAGCTAATGGTCAAATCATAATCCTTTAACAATTCCAACCATCTTCTCTGCCTCAAATTCAATTCCTTCTGAGTAAAATATACTTTAAGCTCTTGTGATCAGTGAAGACCTCACACCATTCTCCATAGAAATAATGCCTCCATATTTTTAAAGCGAATACTATCGCTGCCAATTCTAAGTCGTGAGTTGGGCAGTTCTGCTCATATGATTTTAATTGTCTAGAGGCATAAGCAATCACCTTTTCATTCTGCATTAATACACATCCAAGTCCTCTACGTGATGCATCACTGTAGATGGTAAACCCTCTAGTTTCAACTGGAATAGTCAACACCGGCGCCATCACTAATCATCTTTTTAACTCTTGGAAGCTCTTCTCACAATCCTCTGTCCATTCAAACTTCACTCGCTTTTGAGTCAAGCGAGTTAGAGGCATGGCAATACGAGAGAATCCTTCAACAAACCTTCGATAGTATCCTGCCAACCCCAAGAAACTGCGTACCTCGGACACATTAGAAGGCCTGTTCCATGCAACCACCGCTTCCACTTTCTTTGGATCAACTGAAATACCTTCTTTAGAGATCACATGTCCGAGAAAAGCAACACTATCCAACCAAAATTCACATTTAGATAGTTTTGCATAGAGCTTCTCTTCTCGAAGAGTCTGTAGTACTATCCTCAAATGTTCTTCATGTTCTTGTGAGCCTTTTGAATAGATTAGAATATCATCAATAAACACCACCACAAACCGATCCAAGTAAGATTTGAATACCCGATTCATAAGATCCATAAATGTAGCTGGTGCATTGGTCAAACCAAATGGCATAACCAAAAATTCATAATGCCCATATCTGGTCCTAAAAGCTGTCTTCGATATATCCTCAGCTTTTATCTTTAATTGATGGTACCCTGATCGAAGATCAACTTTCAAAAATACTTGTGCTCCTTGCAATTGATCAAACAAATCTTCAATTCTCGGTAAGGGATATTTATTTTGTACTGTCACCTTATTCAGCTCTCGATAATCTATGCATAGCCGGAGACTTCCATCTTTCTTCTTCACAAATAGTACAGGAGCACCCCAAGGGGACACACTCGGTCTGATAAAGCCCTTATCTAATAACTCTTGCAACTATTCTTCAACTCTCTCAATTCTGCTGGAGCCATCCTGTATGGGGTCTTAGAGATCGGACCAGTACCAGGAATCAGATTAACGGAGAAATCAATCTCTCTATCAAGAGGTAACCCTAGTAGCTCATCCGAAAAAACATCAGGGAACTCATTCACAATAGGAATTTCCTCTGTGTGGAGCTCCTTTTGTTGGGTATGCAGCACTGTAGCTAAATACCCTTCACAACCCTTCCTGAGAAGCTGCTTGGCCTGTAGTGCCGATATCATTTTTAGTTGGGCAGACGGCTTGCCACCCATAAAACTAAACTCAGCTTGCCTAGGAATTTGAAATTTTACTATCTTCTTGAAACACTCAATTGTAACATGATAAGCTGCTAGCAATTCATTCCAAGAATCACATCGAAATCCTTAATTTCTAAGACCAACAAATCTGCCTTCATCTCTATATCCCCAACGATTAATATGCAATCCTTACACATTGACTCCACTAACATAGTATCTCCACTTGGTGTAGAGACACACATATCAACTTCTAATGGTATAGGTGTTAACTCGTTACTTTTAACAAAATAAGAAGATATAAAGGAATGCGTAGCACCCGGATCAAATAATGCATACACTGTATAGGATAATAATTTAATTATACCTGTTACCGTAGCATTTGAGGCATTAGCATTAGGCTCTGAGAGTGCATAGATTCGCCCGTGAGCTCTAGGTTTTTGCTGTGCCTCCCCCGACTGTGGTGCTACTGGAAACTCTAGTCTTCCTTGTGGCTCTCTCCCCTTGGGACAATTTGCTGCTATGTGACCTGGTTGTCCACATGCGTAGCACCTCTTCTGAGGTAGCCTGCAGTCTCTTTGGAAATGGGGTCCTCCACATCTGAAACACTTGACTTCACTTTTACTTGAGGTTCTATCACCTGGAGATGCATTGTTATGCCTCTTTGTATTAGGGTTTCTATTGCCTTGGCCTTGGAAATTTCCAAATCTGCCTCTTTTCTTCATAGCCCTCTCCCTTGCAGCTAGTGTATCATTAAAGCCCTTTTCTATCACCAAAGCCTTGTTCACTACCTCCTTATAGGTGAGCAACTCAAAAGCAGCCACTCATTGTCGGATCGGGCTCCTAAGTCCATTTTCATGCTTACGAGCCTAAATAATTTCCTCTGCCACTACTGTAGGTGCATACCTCGATAATTCTTCAAATTTGGTAGTATATTGTGCCACTGTCATACTGCTTTGGTCAAGACGATCAAACTCTCAAAACTTTTGGAACCTAACACTCTGAGGAAAGTATTTTTCATAGAAGACCTTCTTGAACTCCTCCCATGTGTGCGGTGCATCATTTGGGCCAAGTTTTCCTTTCTCTATCTCCCACCAGTCAGCTGCCTCGCCGAGCAATATGAAGGTCGCAAAATTGACCTTCTCCTCCTCTGGACATCTCAAGGCCTGGAAGACCTTCACAATCTCTTTCAACCAACTCTTAGCCTCCATGGGGTCAGAAGTGCCCTTGAAAGCCGACGGTGCATACTTCTTGAACTCAGTCAGGTTAACCCTGTGCTTTGGTTGAGTTCTGGGGCCCCATAGTTATTGTTGTTGTTGCTGCTGCAATTGTTGCTGCAAGAACTGCTACTGTTGTTGCTGTTGCAGCTCCATCATCCTCATCATATCTGTCCTTGATGCAGCTTGTTGTTGCAACAGAATATCTAGTAGTTGGGCAGTAGTCACATGCTCGCTAGGCTGTACTCTAGGTTCCTCCGTATTTCGTATTCCCGATGTCCCTGCTTCTGTGGTTCCCACTCTAGGGGTACTAGGAACTTCAGTGGTGGGGACCACAAGGGGCTCCTCCTGGCACAAACCCCGCACCGGTGAGGCTGTATCACTTCCTTGTGGTTTTGAGGGCTCCCACGCAGCCATGCCATCGACGAATCAGGTTGGCCTTCTAGGTCGACCACATCCTCTACCTCGAGCCATATCGACTTCTACACAACAAGGTTCAGTTTACAATTCACGATAACCATATATCAATCAAAATTATTTCACATTTCAAAACTTTTAATTCAAATAAAATTTAAAATTTACCCCACTCACTCTCACATCGATCCTAAACCCTAGAATCTTAAACCATGTTTTCATGCCACTTCAGTCACCATCCTCCATAATCATAACTTTAGCTTTCATACCATTTTTATCATCATCCCTAATGATCATAAACCAGGCTCTGATACCACTTCTATCACGCCCCGAATCCACCATCTGATTCGGCCACATGAACCCTAGGGCAAGCCCTAGAGACCATGCAAGGCTTGCTATGAGCAATCCATACTATATTCCATAAAAGCTTTATTATTGAAAGAAAAATAACAATTATCATAATTTAAAACCTGGACAAACATCCACTAGCATCATAAACATAAGTTCATTATTTTTTTTTCTACAATCTTTAAAAATTTATTTAACATAAAATTTATATCTATCTAACTAATAGCAATAGCTGCAACGTTACTCCATCCCGTCCCATCGGACTAATCACCTCAGATCTGTAAAAAAAATTTCAACGGGTATAATGAGCTAAACAGCCCAGTAAGAATCCCCTACATAAAATTTACCTTCTTACATAACAATTTAATATACAACCTTTATGATATAAATACACATATAAATTCATATGATTATGTAAAACCAAACTACCAAACCAATAAATGTAGATGCCATCATGCAATCATATAACACACATCCAATTATTTCAGACTCAACCAATCATACTTTGGATCCAATTCCACATGGTCTTCAGCTCTAGGCTACCATAACCACATTTCTGGCCCATGACGGGGCACCCACAATGTCACACTTCAGCCTGTGACGAGCAACACTATTATATTTCTAGCCTGTGGTGGGGCTCACAATGTCACACTCCAGCCTGTGACGGGCAACACTACCACATTTCCGGCCTATGGCGGGGCTCTCACATGGCCAACCCAGAGCATCAACCCTCATGCACTCATGCATCGCAACCAATATATGGCACACATATCAATGCATCTCAACTTCTATCATGACTAATAATATATCGATGCAATCAAATAAAAATCATGCTTCTCCAATTTGTTAATGATCAATTTATAATCACATAACATAATTATCCCAAAATAATCAACTAAATTGTAGCTTGTACAATTTCAAAATAATCAAATTTCATAAATCATAATTAGGCAAAAATTTATCATTCAAAACCAAACATCAGGAGATAGCATGAAATTCACAATTCACCCAAATGTAAATCACGAAAACTAGCAATTAAATCAAATCAGCTTATTGCATGAATTTCAAGCCATTATTATTTATAAAATAATGGTAAAAATTATGTTGAAAAATTCTTACTTAATGATCTGTCTAACAACCCCTCACTGACGACTCGAATTTGGCTCAGCCCTGTCATGCTGGTCGCCACCTTCAACTGATACAATTCACATACATTTTATTTAATCAATAAAAATAAATTTTTTTTATTAATTAAAAATAAAATAAAAATTAATTCTCCTTTTCAGAACCCATCATTGGGTCTGCGCCGCAGTCCCAGCACTCACCCTCCTCCTTTCCCTCTTTTTTTTATTTCCTTTTTTTTATTTTCTTTTATTTTCTTCCTTTTCTTTTCTTTTATTTCCTTTTTTTTTTCCGATCCCCTTGCTTTCCCCGCGCTCTTCTCCTCCTCTCCACCCATACCATCGGAACCCATGGCCGCCGGCCATGGGTTCCTTACCTCCTTTGGCGATGGCGGCGATCGGACCCGCGACCGGCAACAGTCGGCATCGTCGGCTTTTCCTCTCTCTCTCTTTCTTTCTTTCTTTCTTTCTTTTCCTCTCCCCGTGATCCCCTCACTGTGGCCACCACCGGCGCCCTCTCCCTTTCCTCTGTCGATGACTCGCCGAGTACTTACCTCTCCTTCTCAACGTCTGACAATACCTCGACAGCGGTGCTCCTCGGCAGAAGGGCAGAGAAACAGGGGTTCCTCTTTTCCTCCCCCCTTTTCCTCTCTCTCTCTCTCGGCCTCTCCTTTTCCTGGTGGCGAAGGAGTTTTACCCCTTCATGCAGAGGAGGGCGGCCTAGTAAAACCCTAGGCCACCCCCTTCCGTTTCGCCGGAGAACTCGCGCAGGGAAGGAGGGATTCCTCCGCTGATTCCATGCGCAATCGTGCGCGTGAATGGGATTGGGCTAGTCCACTTTGAGTTGATCCAATTCCATGGGCCTTACAATCTGAAGGCCTTCCCAAATCACTTGTGAAAGGGGGCAAGCAAATAGAAGGTGATCAAGGCTTTCACTTGGAGCACCACATCGGCGAAATGGTGTATTTATGCATCTATTTCTTGTAGCTAGTAAAGAAGATATAGGGAGGGTGTCATGAAGAAACTTCCACATGAAAAAAATAAAAGGGGGATAAACTACCTTTATACCCAATCCTAACCAGGCCAAAGGGTTATCCAAATTCTACATAGCTATAGCATCAAAATTTTTGCACAATATGCTTTGTATGATGCAAGTATTATTTATGCATGCAAACTTCTTTTCTTTCGCACATATTTCCCGTGTGAAAACTTCTTGTTATAAGAAAAAGTGGGGTCCCTAACTCAATTTATTAAACTATATTATTAAATAATTGCAAGCTTGAGGAGATAAAGGGGGGAAAATGAAGAAGATTATAAAGAGAACGATAAAACTCTCTCAGTTTGTTGTGGCCCAGGTTGCTCCACAAATTGAAGATAGAAATGGCTTTACAATGGATCAACATCGAAGAACAATTTTTTAAAAACAAAATCGTAAAATTTCTCTGTCATCACGTAAATGTCAAAGCTAGCTGGTCCAACTTTTCCTCTGCTTATTTGAACTTTCTTCCGTCTTCGTTACGAACTTTTAGTGGCGTTGATAGGCGGCCGTCCCAAGCCAACATCTCTCGCCAAGGTCTCTAGGATTGGCTGAGAGACAACTATAAAAAGCAAACGATACATTCACATTGGCTGTAGAATTATTAAAAAATAAAACCTGGAGTTTAACACACGCTACACATCCATGATGTAGAAACGCAGTGTGCAGAGCTTCAGAAACGCTCCATTCTCAAATTTGGGTTAGATACTAAAATAAGAAGATGAATATACCTTTTTCACTATAAATTTGATAAATACTCTCCATTTTGCAACTTGTTATATTCTTGTTTGTCTCTCTTGAATGCAAGACTGAAATTGATTCCATGAAAGTTTCTTTACGTAAGATGGGAGTAGTCATACCAGGTGTAGAAATGGATGCAAGCACACTTGTCAGTCACATAGTTTTGATTTAGTAGGAGAATAGATAATAATTAAATTTATTTAGCTGTGATTTATATCTTTTATTGTTTTGATAGAACAAAACATGTTCTGCAATTTTTTTAAGCAATGCTTACAATTTGAATCCTTGACCTCATCAACCAACTGTGGCAAGTTGTAATTTCACTGTTTTATTATATGTAGACAGACTCAAAATCTTGGACCATTTGAAGACTCTGGAAGAATAAAAAAGGCAAAAATAAATAAATAAATAAAGACATGCCGGCTCCATTTTCAACGCCACTTCGGGGAGATCAAGATGAATCCGCATAAAGAAAGACCCGGGAGGAGGGGGGAGAGGGAGAGAGAGAGTGCGAGCGAGCAATGGAGGTGGCAGGAGAGAAAGGGAGGGTGTGTGTGACTGGTGCCGGAGGATACTTGGCTTCATGGCTGGTCAAGCTCCTCCTCTCCAATGGTTACAAGGTCCATGGAACAGTCAGAGATTTAAGTACTGTTCTTCCCTCTGCTACTACTGTCTAAGTTTCTAGTATTCCTCTGTCCTTGTTTCACTGTGCTGAGGTTGATAAAATCTTCCACTTTCCTTGTTTCACTGTGCAAGGGTGCTCTACATAGCCCAATTAGGATGGGTTAATTATATGCTTCTTCTGTCTATGGGCTTCAAAGTCTAAGGAAACTCTAGCCATCAGTCTTCTATTGTTCTGCTAATATAATATTCAATATATACTTGTGATCCTTGCTGGTATTAAAACTGTTTTGAAATTTTGCCTGCAAAATGACACTATTCAACAAGTTTACTTTCTATGCACAGTGATCTGGTTTTAGTGGGCAGCATAATAGGGGAAATTTTAGCGGTGTTCTCTAAGGCTTGCAATTTTCTGTGATGTTGCTGTTGGGATTAAATTATTTAAAGTGCAGGCGAGTTTTTCTCTAACAATGAAGTTTTATCAGTCATTGTTTCATCTAAGTGGTGTTTTTGTGAGTTTGGTTTTGCATGTTAGAATTTCCATTTCAGCAACATATATGTATCCCCAATGTTTCACCTGAAAGAAAGGGTGCAAAGGAGAATTCCAATTTTTTCTTGCCTTTTTGCTTTCTTAGGTGCTGCAGATGCCCAGAAACCAATAAAATTCATATCCTTCAGTGATCCATGGCAGATACAAACACTTACTTCAAAATATTTCAGACGACATATCCAAACAAAGCAGGAAATTTGGTTATTCTAAATAAACACCCCCCCCATCTAAAAAAAGGAAGAAAAGTTGATAGACAGAAAACTGAAATGGCTAATGGAGAATAGGTTTGTTTCTAGTCAACAAGATTCTACTTAAGCTAGCAAAAAAGGAGGCCGAATATTAGAATTCTTGAATAATAAGTTATTCTCTCTTCAAGATGGGGGGACTGCAGGGACCACCTTTTCTTGTCTTGTCTATTCTCCAATTTTATTTGGGATCATGTCAAGATTCTTTGTCTCCCTGCCTCTCTTGACTCCCTAACCAATCTGAAAAGAACAAGGGAGTAGGTTAGGACATAATTGTGATAACCTCTAACTGGGTTCTTTGTCTGTAAAGGAGTTCAGGAAATTTTTTTTTTTCCCGTTAGGTAGAAAGCTCTTGGGAGTTGCTGGATTCAATCAGATTCCTGATTGCTGATTGCACCAGGATGGCCTTTAAAAAAAAAAAAATGCTTGATTCACTTGTTTGTGTGTTCTCCCTCTTAAACCTACCTGCTGTTTAGTTGCCTTCTCCACTGTTCTTCATTTTCTGTTATGCCTTTGGGCTTTCTGTAGTTTCTTTCATCTCCTTAATGGAAGTGGTTCTCTCCTTCCAAGAATGTAAGAGCAGAAAAATACTGTCAGTTTGTAACATAGAAGTGTTAGTGTAAATATACAAAGGCTAAGTGGTGATGTTGTCCAAGTTGCCAATAGATGAGATCCATTGTGAGATCATAGAAGAAGCAGATCAAAATGGATTGATCATATTATGCCCATGTTGATTTTTCAAGAATAATTGGAAAATTGAAAGGGCTCAAACAAAGTTCTCTTATAAGTGGAGAATGTAATGAATGTGGAACAAAAATCATTATGATGTAAAGATTTGTTTTTTAAATATAGAGAATGGAGAATGTTTTTAATCAAACTACCAAAGAAAGCAGTATTTATTTATATCTTTATAATAAAAAATTTTGGACTCTGTATACATCTACAATGATAACAACATAGTACTTGATTTTGCATAGTTTAGTTTTTGCAAATAAAGAGCATCTCGCTAAGAGATACCAGACAATTCATTTATTTCTAATTAAATTCCCTCTGTCCCATAATGTAAAATAATTTTTCTAAACATTGATTCCAGGTGTTGAAAAGAATTCCTATTTGAGGAAATTTGAGAAGGCTTCTGAAAACCTTCAACTCTTCAAAGCGGACTTGCTCGATTACGACACTTTAAAAGCAGCCATTGCAGGATGTGAAGGAGTTTTCCATGTGGCAAGTCCTGTCCCTGCAACCAAAATTCTTGATCCAGAGGCGAGTCTTTTATATGCTTACATATATAGTGGATCAATGTTTTCTTGGAAAGGTACTTAAGATAAGCTTATGCATCTATGCAAAATAATATGACATTTATATGATTATTAGATACTGCAATGATCATGGCTTGAGATTGTCAATGCTGATATTCATGTATGGTATTAAGAAATGCTGAGCCATTTGGCAAAGAGCCCAACCAACTTCATTATGATCATGAAATTATAAAGCAAAGGGAACAAGAGATCAAATTAACTTACACCCAACTTAAAATTTAAGGATGTGCCTCATGTATTTGAGAGCATGTGATCTGAATTATTGTTTTATTCTTTTTTTTTTTTTTTTAATCTGCATATATCACCTTACAGTTAGAGTTGATCACTCCTGCTGTAAATGGTACTCTAAATGTACTGCAAGCATGTTCAGAGATGAAAATCAAACGGGTGGTTGTGGTGTCATCAACTGCTGCTGTTGAACTTGATCCACATTGGCCACATGATAAGCTCAAGGATGAGGAGTGTTGGTCAAATGAAGAATATTGCAGGCAGATTGAGGTGACTTTTTTGATCTTTGGAGCTTTTGTTTCTGTATCTTTTGTTGTAAAATGAAACAAAGTATTTCACCTGCACACAACTGGATACTTTGATTCAACATGCATGTGGAATTCCTAACTAACAATTCTGATTGGATCGCAAAGTAGCATGATGATGACTGACATGCTTCATACTTGTCATATGTTTTGTTATGCTCAAAAGCTAAATCTAGTGTTAGCAGAGCAAATGAATAGAATACAAAGAGAGTTCCATTTGTGTGGTTTGCATCCATGAGCAGAGAAGTTTAGAGAAAGCTCACTAATGGTGGAAGAGCACAAAGAAGAAAAATTCGTTATACAAACCTCTCCTTCTTGTGTCCCAAAGCAACGGATAGTCTCCATGCATGCCACACCTAATGTCTCTAGAGCATGCAGTGGGTATCAGTCCCTGGACTAAGGGCCTGGCAGAGAAGCCCTTTTAACAGTGCATCCTCTGATACAAGATGCAGCATAACATGATTCATGGCCCAAGTTCATTAATCACTTTTGTTGAACTTATTTGGCATAAGTCACTTTTCTTTATGATGTATGTCTTGATCACTGTACTTATTTGTGCAAAAGTCAAGATTGAATGGAGAGCTTTTGCAGATACTGTAGCTCCAAGGACTAAACTGAACTTTTATTTAAGTTGGCCCATACGTGCCCCAGAACTCTGTTGCTTCTTTCACAGATTATAAATAAGAAACATGGTGGTAATCCTACCTCTTTTAAGATGGGGCAGCCATGTACAGGCTTTAAGTACATTGCCAAACTACAGAACCATCAGTAAATGCACTTCATAAGCTTTCTATGCATCCATTTCACCTTCCCTTTCCTACATTTATTATTTAGGAATATTTAGCATGTCAAAATATATGGTTAAGGTTTCAAATCTCGTGGAATTAAAAATGGGATGTGCTGCTATTTCATCTCTCTCAATGCTTAGGACAAGGAATGTTACAAGATGCACCAAGTGAGATGCTGGGACGTTGGTAGGATAGTCTCGTCTCGACACTTGGGACAGTAAACCATTCCAACATCCCACAAGATGTCCCGCTGGGACATAAAACCCTGGATATGACTACTACAAATGATGTTGTGAATGACTAGCATGCTTTATTTGGCAGCATTACTGTTATCATAAAATTTTGTGATATATCCATGAGTTAATTATTAGAGGTGGAAAATTCTTTGAATGCTTGTATAGGCCAGTGTGCTAGAACCGAAAGGCAATCTAAGTTGTACTCTTAATTTGCTTTGCAGAACTGGTATTGCCTCTCAAAGACTATGGCAGAGCATGCAGCTTGGGAGTATGCAGAAAAAAAAGGTCTTGATCTTGTAACTGTTTGCCCGTCGCTCGTTTTTGGACCTTTACTGCAGCCCACAGCAAGCGCCAGCAGCTTGTTTCTAATCTATGTCATAAAAGGTCCTCTATCACCCTAGAGCTCTTTCTTTCTGTAGTAATATAGATAAATTATTCTAGATATTAATGCAATCTGGCCTAGATTGTAGCATTATATTTTGAGGATAACTATATTAATAATTAAATGTCTTATACAATCTATTCTGTGCTAGTTAAACATAGATGACAGGCAAAATTTATGGATCTGATCTGTATGGTTCTAGCCTTTCTTTTTCCTCCCCAGAGATAAATATATTGTTCGAGCTTTATCCTACTTCAGTTCTACATGTCATAATTTCCACCGTGGTAAACTTCAAGGACAAATCTACATGAAAATGGGCATTTGTGAATTGTTTCCTCATAAGTTCTCTGTAAATTTGCTTAGCTCTTCTGATCCTTTTGTTAGAGAGGCACTAAATTGTTTTGTTTCTGCATCCTAATGAAGCTGGTTGCCCTTTCCCAATCATTTTTTCTGAAAATAAACGAAGGAGAAGTCTTAATAAACTGAAAATAAACAATCAGAAAAGAGTTGATACTAGTTGAAATCTTAACAGATACAGTCCTATTAAAATTTGTTAGTTGTTTTTAAGTAACCTATTCTCTTCTTCTTTCCATGTGGTCCTCAATGTTGCTCCCATTTCATTAACAACACAGCACCCATGAAGGACGTGCTAAAATGGGCTTTCCTCGATTGAGACATTGTCAATGGTCCATTCACCATGAAAATAGCAAGTCTCACGACAACCAGTTCTTACACTCGTCATTCTTCCCTGTAGCTTTCTTTATGCTCTGAAATGTCAATGTACTGGGGGTATGGCCTCTGTCCCTTTGCCGCTGATTTCCCTCTTATTGTCTGGTTGATAGTTTTTCAAGTCAATTGAGAACATGTTAGTTTATTTTGTCTTCTTCTTCTTGTCTTATTGGAGAAATTGACCTGGTTTGTTGACCTACTGTGTACCTTCTTCTTCTTCTTCTTCTTCAAATCCTTGTTTCACATTGTCCTATTGGTCTTATTGGAGAAATCAACCTGGTTCGTTGACCTTCTGTACACTTGGCAAAATCAGAAGCTGTCAGTTGCATTGATCATTGTTTCATGTGGTAAGTCTGATTAGAGGCATAACTGTGGTATGTTTCTACTGGTTTCTTAAGAGAATTCGACACCATGTAGGCTGAAGAATTTGCTGCCATGTATGTAATTATTACAAAACTCTTTAGATTTCTGTGATTGGGTTTATCAGACTTCACTATTTTTTCTGCATGATTTCATATCAGGAGGTCCAGAACCCATGGAGGATAACTTCTGGCACATTGTAGATGTTCGAGATGTTGCTGATGCATTGCTTCTAGTATATGAGAAGCCAGAATCATCTGGAAGATACCTTTGTGCACCTTATCAAAATAGTATTCAAAATTTGGTCGACTTGCTAAAGGAAATGTATCCAAACTATGGTTACCAAAAGAAGTAAGTTCTACTCCCAACTTTTAATTTTAAGAGTACCACATTAATTGTAACATTATTTTCTTTCAAATTGCAGTCTCATTGAGGTACCACGCAACACTCCAGTGACTTCGGAGAAACTAAAGAAGTTGGGCTGGAAATGCAGGCCTCTAAAAGAAACTCTTGTTGATTCTGTTGAATGCTATAGAGAAGCAGGTCTTTTGGATGAACAAGAGGGCCATGCTTATCTTCCTCCTATCTTTAGTAATGTCGGTGTTACAGAGATACCTGGAACTCAGTAGCTGTGGAATAAGTTTTGTTGATAAACTTGGTGACTTTTCGAGGAGTAATCTATCAATTAAACTCTTTTTCTTTGTTCTATGAGTAGGCTCGGTTTGTTCCCGTAAACTGGAGACAAATGAAACAAGCGTTCATCATTTCACCTTGTCTCTTAGTTATATTTGTGCTTAGTTGTGGCCTCTACCTCACTTAGGACTTAGCTACTTGGAGATTATTGCCTGTCCAATACAATGGCAGAATGTGGAGCTTGGCAGTATGCACAAAATGATGGACTTGATCTCCTGACTGTTTGCCCAACTGTGGTTTTTGAACTGTAGCTGCAACCTTGAAGGGTAGTAACCTACATCTTATCTACATTATAAAAGGTTCTTTTCACTGTAGTGCTTTCTTTCTCCGTAGTAATGAATGAACCCATTTCAGATTTAATACATGCTTGGCTGGCAACAGTGACTGATTCATATTGTTCTCGCTTTTCAATCCTGCTTCAGTGTTGAAGGTCATAATCTCCATTAAAGCGAGCATACAGGACATAATCTACATCAAAGTGAGCAATCTCAAGTTGTTTCTCACAAATTCTAACCAATTATTTAAAGATGCCTACTGCTTTCAGATTCTCCAACCTTGAGCCCAGGACAAATCTAACTTTGATCGCTAACAAGTCTTACAGGCACTGGCCATTAGAAAATAATTAATTGTTTCTGAAGCCGACCTTTTGTTTTAATCCTATAAGAAGATATCATTTAGGCATTAATATAGAAGAACCTCTTCATGTTTTTATATGATTGATGTTATTCTTGTTTCACTGTTGGCACAGCATCAATCAACAGCATTAAAGCAAAAGCTTCTCCTGAATAAGCGGAGCTCATTTATCTTTACTTCAAACTGTTTTCTTTTTTGAGGAGAAGATGGGGGAAGTCGATAAAAGTTTATTGAGATCCTGAGTTGTGGTGAAGGCAGGACATGAAATTATGTCACTAGTATTCAAAAACCAGCAACTACATCAACTGAAACAATTTGCATCCCAATCTTATATACATTGTTTTAGTTGAAAAATGGCCATCTCGTGTGCAAAAGCAACATTAGATCCTAAACTTGTCAATTTTATTATTCATTTTAAGTAGTAGTCATTTGAGAGCACTGTTCGAGTTTGTCTTGAAATTTACAAGCTCAATAACGATATATTTATATATATATATATGAAAAACTCAAGTTCTAATCCGTGCAGTACACTATAAATCCCTCTTTTATATAAGCATATATAACTTTGGCCTTTAGCGTAATCTCAAAAACTTACAACCGAGAGCATTACTATAAGAGTTTAAGAGAGGATTCTATTAGGTGTAAGAGGATCTAGGGTTTTGTGAAAGAGTTTTTGATGAAAAACAATCCTTATAATTCTAGAGTTTAGTGGAGAAGCAATCCTTATAATTCTATATATTTCTTTATAGTGAAATTTCTTTACTCTTATTAACCCGTGGATGTAGGCTAGTGGCCAAACCATATTAGATCCATATATATGCTCTCCTGATTGTTATTCCTTCTTTTCTTTTTTATTTATCTCTACTTTTTTGTGCATAAGAGCTTACTCCTGTGGCAACAACCACAATTCAACTATGCTGATGGTATTAAAGAGTTTGAAGCAAAAGAAGTTATTATATTTCACTTATTGTTATATTTTTGGTTATCGAAAACTCATATATTATATGCATGTGAAAACAAGCTTTGTGTGAGAATTAAATACTTAATAATATAAATATTATTTAATATTTAAATAATATAATATATAATATATTAAATAATTTATATTATTGAAATACTATTAAATATATATTACTAAATCATATAATATGTTATAAAATATATAATATAGTATTACATATTTATATAATATATATTAAATATTTATAATATTTAAATATATAATATTTTTAAATAATTTTATAAAGAATTCTTGCTTTTTACTAGAACATTTTAAACCACCACTTAAAAGACAATAAAGATTTATAATAAAATACAAATAGAATTTAAGAATATGGTATTATGAAACATTACATATTTGGGAATCTAAGCTAACATTATCAAGGCAAATCAAATATGATAATCTTGCATTATTAGTAATTTGATTACCAAGTATAAGATTATTAAGAATCTTATTTGTAATAATATTATATTACCATAAATCAAATGCTACCTTAAGATAATCGGTCATGGGTCTCTTACTCAGAAATCTATACAAGAATCAAAGTGCAGGTATAGCAATATGTGATATGATTATAGCCCCCCCTTCTAATCCTGCTTTCCAAGAAATTTCTTCTGGGTTTTGCTACTATATTTCTTCATTATTTTTTTTTTAAAAAAATAAACAGATTAAAACCATTGATATGGTGAAGGATGTTTTGGCCATTTAACTCCCATGACTAAATAAATTGATAGTAGTACAGATCCTCTGGTCGCTCTATAGCTACTCCTGTTAGGGTCGTTGTCTCCTCTTCTATTGTTCCATCGAAGTTGTCATCCTCTATGGAGTTGTCAACCACACCGTTTTTCTAATAAAGTTGTTGTTTCTTTCATTTTTTTAGTGGAGTTGCTTTCTCCTCTATTTCCTTACCAAAATTGCTATCTTTTTTGCGGACTCATTGGCCTCCATAACCCATTAGCCTCTGTAAAAGGCTGGCAGCCTCACCGTAGCAATGGAGTGTAAATCTTCTACTTCAAAGGCTCCCTATTAGAACCACTATCTCCTTTGCCTCCTCAATGCACAGCAACCCCATTATAATAGCGGCCTTCACAAGAATAGGCAACCCCTTCCCCATTGTAGGCAACGCCATACCCATCATAGCAACAGCCTTCATAATATCAGGCAACCCCACCATAAGTATAAGAAGAAAGAAGTGTGCATACGCATAAAAAAAAGGAAGCAACACCAGCATATGCCAAAGCACTTTTTTTTACCATATTAGCATACCACCATGCACATAGTTAGCTAGCATCAGTTGCTAATAAAATATCTGCATCCCTTAAAATAAAATTGAATGATTGATATTTTTAATATTTTAAAAATTAAAGAAGCACTGTAGTAAAATTAATTTCTTCTATATTTTTCTTTTTCACATTTTTTCTCTATGTGATGATGGCAATATGGCCACAAATTTCAAACACATAATGTCTATGTAGAAATAGTAATTTCTGAACAATTTGAATAAAAGTCAAGGGTCAACAAAACTATTTATTGAAAAATTATTAAAAGCTTGTCATGGATTTAATTGATCATGGCATGCCTTCTAATATAAGAGAAGTGATAGTAAGTGTATGGTAGTCATTATCATTTTTTTTTCCTTTTTTTTAGAGAGAGAGAGAGAGTATAGGAGGGTGTCATTTGAACCAAGCTTTCTTTTGTAGGGATAAAGTATTATTAATTATTCCCATTTCACAATCACATAGTGTAATATAGTCTAAAATATTGCACTTACATTTCAAATAAGGGAGGGATAGGCTCTTATCTTTATAGTGAATGAAGGGTGTCATTGGTCATTTCTTTATATCGGGTGAAATAAAATCATGGGATACAAGGTAATCTAATAAAACATTGATCCTAGATCACTAAGTTTTGACAAAATTGTCAAAGATCAGTGATCCATCCCTACTTTTGGTTTGTTTTGAAATTACTACTAGAAACCACACAGAAAAAAGGCTTTTCCCATGGTCTATTTCAATTTCAAACCTTGATTTATTAGTGCATCTTTCTATCATTCATTAGCATATCTTTCTAAGATTTAAAATAATTGATACATACCAAATCATACATTTACTATTCACAAATATATCGAATGTTAGGTGAAGTTTGAAAAGTCTAATAATTAACTTGACCAAGTTCTTTAGGCCTTATTTGGATTAGCTGGTAGAGTACTTTTAAACGGCTATTGGCCAATAGCTATGTGAGATAGTTGTTTGCCAACAACTAAGTTAATAGCTAATCCAAACATACCATTAGACTGTATATTATGTAGAATCATATTCATATAAAAGATATCACAATAAATTTTGAAGTTAAAGGTCTCTTTAGTCTCTCCTATCATTTTATTTCTTCTATTGAGGATTTAAATTTTCTTAGACAAGTATAGCACATTATACTGCACATATAGAATGATTAGGCATAAATATAATGCATAAAAAGTTGACCTAAAATTATTAATGATGGAAAAATTACATCAAAAAATTGTGGTTAAGAAGCTGCAAGAATGCTTATTAGTTCCACCACATTTTATCACTTTCCAGCATATTTTGAAAATATTTTGAAAAGAAGATTGGGAAAAGGCCTCGTCAAGGCTTTTGCATGTACCATAAAGCAAGAAGAACGGACAAGAGTACTATTATGCACAATGAGAGCTTTCCAAGATGCCTACATGGTTGCGCTGCCTCTGCTCCAAATAAAACTATTATTTTTTAGTAATTATAAAAAAATTAAGCCCTTAAATTCTGTATCCATGATAAAACATAATCTACTAAAAAAATTATTATACTAGAACGTAATCAAAGATAATGATGTAGTAAGGTTAGCTAGGTAGTTTGCTGCTTGATTGGCCTTTCAAAAGATATATTGACATTTGAGTTGAGAGATATGAGAGGTCCTGGAGTGAATGTCTCTCAGTTTAAAATGCAGACTTTCTTGACCATCATTAATCCATGTTACAATAGTGGTAAACTCGCCCTTCCAAATAATACCAGTCATAATTTGCTCTAAGCTCTCTTGTTGCTACCGCATCCCCTAGCACAAACCGAACCAAGCCGTTGTGACTTTGATGGAGGGATTGAAGCTATCTGCAAAGGGATGGCTGCTGCAAGTATAGGTCAATTTGAAGAGTCACGAATGATGAACATACGAAAGATGAACCCACCGCCAACTGTATCAAGATGGATTCATCCATCAAAATTAATCTTAATAAAACCTGAGGAGGGAGTAGCTAGGAAATAGTTTGAGTATTAGGTTTAGAAGATCAGGAGACTTTGCAGGGGATAATCTGATGGTTGTCATATAATCCATGAATAATTGTTCGGCCTACCTTATGATTTGTGTGGGATGAAATTGAATATTCTGAAATAAGTTGTCATTCCCACCTTTCCAAAAGAACCATGCTAAGAAAATCAAGAGGGATTGGATAGAAAGCTGAAAAGCTAAACTAGGAGCTTCAAGAAGCCTTGAGATGACTTAAGGATCCAAGATTGTGGAACATCGGAAGGCCATCCCAAATCACTTGTGAAAGAGGGCAAGCAAATAGAAGGTGATCAAGACTTTCACTTGGAGCACCACATCAGTGACATGGTGTATTTATGCATCTATTTCATGTAGCTAGTAAAGAAGATATAGGAAGGGCATCATGAAGAAGCTTTCACATGAAAAAAATAAAAAGGGGATAAACTACCTTTATACCCGATCCCAACCAGGCCAAAGGTTCATCCAAATCTACATAGCTATAGCTTCAAAATTTTTACACAATATGCATTGTATGATAGAAATATTATTTATGTATGCAAACTTCTTTTCTTTCACACATATTTCTTGTGAAAACTTCTTTGTTATAAGAAAAAGTGAGGGTCCGTAACTCAATTTATTAAACTATATTATTAAATAGTTGCAAGCTTGAGGAGATAAGGAGGAAAATGAAGAAGATTATAAAAAGAACGATAAAACTCTCTCAATTTGTTGTGGCCAATGTTGCTCCATAAATTGAAGATAGAAATGGCTTTACAATGGATCAACATCGAAGAACAATTTTTTAAAACAAAATCGTAAAATTTCTCTGTCATCACGTAAATGTCAAAGCTAGCTGGTCCAACTTTTCCTCTGCTTATTTGAACTTTCTTCCGTCTTCATTTCGAACATAAAGTAGTGTCGTTGATAGGCGGCCGTCCCAAGCCAAGATCTCTCGCCAAGGTCTCTAGGATTGGCTAAGAGAAAACTATAAAAAGCAAACGATACATTCACATTGGCTGTAGAATTATATAAAAATAAGACCTGGAGTTTAACAGCCACACATCCATGATGTAGAAACCCAGCGTGCAGAGCTTCAGAAACGCTCCATTCTCAAATTTGGGTTATATACTAAAATAAGAAGATGAATTCCTTTTCACTATAAATTTGATAAATACTCTCCATTTTGCAACTTGTTATATTCTTGTTTGTCTCTCTTGAATGCAAAACTAAAATTGATTCCAAGAAAGTTTCTTTACGTAAGATGGGAGTAGTCATACCAGGTGTAGAAATGGATGCAAGCGCACTTGTCAGCCACATAGTTTTGATTTAGTACGAGAATAGATAATAATTAAATTTATTTAGCTGTGACTTATATCTTTTATTGTTTTGATAGAACAAAACATGTTCTGCAATTGTTTTAGCAATGCTTACAATTGAACCCTTATCTCATCAACCAACTGGTGGCAAGTTGTAATTTCACTGTTTTATTATATGTAGACAGACTCAAAATCTTGGACCATTTCAAGACTCTGAAAGAATAAAAAAGACAAAGAAAAAGAAATAAATAAATAAATAAAAAAGGACATGCCGGCTCCATTTTCAACGCCACTTCGGGGAGGTCAAGATGAATTCGCATAAAAAAAGACCCGGGAGGAGGGGGGACAGGGAGAGAGAGAGTGCGAGTGAGCAATGGAGGTGGCAGGAGAGAAAGGGAGGGTGTGTGTGACTGGTGCCGGAAGATACTTGGCTTCATGGCTGGTCAAGCTCCTCCTCTCCACTGGTTACAAGGTCCATGGAACAGTCAGAGATTTAAGTACTGCTCTTCCCTCTCTAGTATTCCTGTTTCCTTGTTTCAGCTCCACTTTCCTTGTTTCACTGTGCTGAGGTTGATAAAATCTTCCACTTTACTTATTTCACTCTGCTGAGGTTGATAAAATCTTCCACTTTCCTTGTTTCACTGTGCAAGGGTGCTCTACATAGCCCAATTAGGATGGGTTAATTATATGCTTCTTCTGTCTATGGCTTCAAAGTCCAAGGAAACTCTAGCCAGCAGTCTTCTATTGTTCTGCTAATATAATATTCAATATATACTTGTGATCCTTGCTGATATTAAAACTGTTTTGAAATTTTGCCTGCAAAATGACACTATTCAACAAGTTTACTTTCTATGCACAGTGATCTGGTTTTAGTGGGCAGCATAAGAGGGGAAATTTTAGTGGTGTTCTCTAAGACTTGCAATTTTCTGTGATGTTGCTGTTGGGATTAAATTATTTATACTGCAGGCGAGTTTTTCTCTACCAATGAAGTTTTATCAGTCATTATTTCATCTAAGTGGTGTTTTTGTAAGTTAGGTTTTGCATGTTAGAATTTCCATTTCAGCAACATATATGTATCCCCCATGTTTCACCTGAAAGAAAGGGTGCAAAGGAGAATTCCAATTTTTTCTTGCCTTTTTGCTTTCTTAGGTGCTGCAGATGCCCAGAACCAATAAAATTCATATGCTTCAGTGATTCATGGCAGATACAAACACTTACTTCAGTGATTCTAACTTAAGTAGAATCTTGTTGACTAGAAGCTAACTTATTTTCCATTAGCCATTTCAGTTTTCTGGCTATCAACTTTTCTTCTTTTTTTTTAGGGAAGGTGGGGTGGGGGGGTGGGGGTTTATTAGAATAACCAAATTTCCTGCTTTGTTTGGATCTTGTCAGAAGATTCTTTGTCTTCCTGCCTCGCTTGACTCCCTAGCCAATCTGAAAATAGGTTGGGACATAATTGTGATAGCCTCTAACTGGGTTCTTTGTCTGGAAAGGAGTTCAGGATTTTTTTCTCTATGGGAGTTGCTGGATTCAATCAGATTCCTGCTTGTTGATTGCACCAGGATGGCCTTTAAAAAAAAAATGCTTGATTCACTTGTTTGTGTGTTCTCCCTCTTAAACCTACCTCCTGTTTAGTTGCCTTCTCCACTGTTCTTCATTTTCTGTTATGCCTTTGGGCTTTCTGTACTTTCTTTCATCTCCTTAATGGAAGTGGTTCTCTCCTTCCAAGAATGTAAGAGCAGAAAAATACTTTGAGTTTGTAACATAGAAGTGTTAGTGTAAATACACAAAGGCTAAATGGTGATGTTGTCCAAGTTGCCAATCATAGAAGAAACAGATCAAAATGGATTGATGGTATTTTGCCCAAGTCGATTTTTTAAGAATAATTGGAAAATTGAAAGGACTCGGTGGAGACAACAAACTAAGTTCTCTTATAAGTGGAGAATGTAATGACTCTATAGAATAAAAATCATTATGATATAAAGATTTGTCTTTTAAATATAGAGAATGGAGAATGTTTTTAATCAAACTACCAAAGAAAGCAGTATTTATTTATATCTTTATAATAAAAAATTTTGGACTCTACATACATCTACAATGATAACAACATAGTATTTGATTTAGCATAGTTTAGTTTTTTCAAATAAAAAGCATCTCGCTAGGAGATACAAGACAATGCATTTATTTCTAATTAAACTCCCTCTGCCCCATAATGTAAAATAATTTTCGAAACATTGATTCCAGGTGTTGAAAAGAATTCCTATTTGAGGAAATTTGAGAAGGCTTCAGAAAACCTTCTACTGTTCAAAGCAGACTTGCTCAATTATGACACTTTAAAAGCAGCCATTGCGGGATGCGAAGGAGTTTTCCATGTGGCTAGTCCTGTCCCTGCAACCAAAACTCTTAATCCAGAGGCAAGTCTTTTATATGCTTTCATATATAGAGGATCAAAGTTTTCTTGCAAAGGTACTTAAGCTTACACACCTATGCAAAATAATATGACATTTATATGCCTATTAGATACTGCAATGATCATGGCTTGAAATTGTCAATGCTGTTATTCACGTATGGTATTAGGAAATGATGACTCATTTGTTTCATATAGGGATACAATACAATGACGGACATATAGAGTATTGATGGCCTAGAATCATATATACCTCTTTTCCCCCTCGTTTTAGATGGGTAACTTTTTAGGTTCTATTGATTATTATACTATTTTTTTTCTTTTCTTTTTTTTTTTCAAGAGAGAGAGGGAGAGAGATTTGGCAAAGAGCCCAACCAACTTCATTATGATCATGAAATTATAAAGCAAAGGGAACAAGTGATCAAATTAACTTACACCCAGCTTAAAATTTAAGGATGTGCCTCATGTATTTGAGAGCATGTGATCTGAATTATTGTCTTATTCTTCATTTTTTTTTTAATCTGCATATCTCACCTTACAGTTAGAGTTGATCGCTCCTGCTGTAAATGGTACTCTAAATGTAATGCAAGCATGTTCAGAGATGAAAATCAAACGGGTGGTTGTGGTGTCATCAATTGCTGCTGTTGAACTTAATCCACATTGGCCACATGATAAGCTCAAGGATGAGGAGTGTTGGTCAAATGAAGAATTTTGCAGGCAGATTGAGGTGACTTTTTTGATCTTTGGAGCTTTTGTTTCTGTATCTTTTGTTGTAAAATGAAACAAAGTATTTCACCTACACACAATTGAATACTTCGATTTAACATGCATGTGGAATTCGTAACTAACAATTCTGATTGGATCACAAAGTAGCATGATAATGACTGACATGCTTCATACTTGCCATATGTTTTGTTATGATCAGAAGCTAAATCTACGGTTAGTAGAGAAAATGAATAGAACACAAAGAGAGTTCCATTTGTGTTGTTTACATCCATGAGCAGAGAAATAGTCCCCACGTATGCTACACCTAATGTCTCGAGACCAGAAGGTGTCTCAATCCCTGGCTGAGGGCCTGGGCTGAGAGGCCCCTTAGCAGTGCATCCTCTGATACAAGACACACCATAACATGGTTCATGGCCCAAATTCATCAATCACTTTTCCTGAACCACCCAGCCAGTCTTCTTTATGATGTATGTCTAGATCACTGTACTTATTTGGCATCATAGTTCTTGTAGTAAAATAGAAATCTTAATATTGCTTCTCCGAAATAATTTTATAGCTTACGTATCAAGAACTATTGCAAGAATATGTGAAGGCAGTATTTCACAAACTACCTTATGGTGTACAAGATGTCGCATGGATTATAGACTTCTAGACTTCTACCAACCATGACCAGATAAATGTCTTCCAGATGTTTAACAGTACCTTCTCCGTTCATCACTGACCATGTTAGATTTTTATCACACCCTTCATTTTTATCAAGAAACATATTTATCAATGGTGCCATTCTGTTAATATAGCTTTCAAAATTTTCCATTAGATTAACTTAGGTCATCCTAATTAATCTAATGTTGTTCCTTTGCAATGATGGCTGTAGCTCATAACTTGCAAGTTCTCTGGTTTGTGCAGAAGTCAAGATTGAATGGAGAGCTTTTGCAGATGCTGTAGCTCCAAGGACTAAACTGAACTTTTATTTAAGTTGGCCTATACGTGCCCCTGGAACTCCTATGTTTCTTTATAAGATTATAAATAAGAAACATGGTGGTAAGTCCACCTCTTTTAAGACGGGGCAGCCTTACATAGGCTTTAAATACATTGCCAAACTATAAAACCATCACTAAGCATCCTACGGATACATTTTACTTTCCCCTTCCTAAATTTATGATTCAGGTATATTTAACATGTAAAAAGATATGACTAAGGTTTTAAATCTTGTAGAATTGAGCCATCCTTGTTTTTTTTTTTTATGGAACAGAATGCACCGCCTCTCGCCTTGTCTCGATACTTAGGACAAGAGATGTTGCAAGACACGCTGATTGAGACATTGAGACGATGGCGAGACTATCTTGTCCTAGCACTTGGAACAAAAAGCTGTTCAGCATCCTATAAAACACACTGAGACCTAAAACCCTGGATATGACTACCACAAATGATGTTGTGAATGGCTAGCATGCTTTATTTGCCAGCATTAGTGATATATTCATGAGTTAATTATTAGAGGTGGAAATTCTATCACCAATGCAAGAGCAATGCTTGTATAGGCTGGTGTGCTTGAACTGAAAGGCAATCTAAGCTGTACCCTTAATTTGCTTTTGTAGAACTGGTATTGCCTCTCGAAGACTATGGCAGAACATGCAGCTTGTTTCTAATCTGTGTCATAAAAGGTCCTCTATTACGCTACAGCTCTTTCTTTCTGCAGTAACATAGATAAATTATTCTAAACATTAATGCAATCTGGCCTAGATTGTAGCATTATATTTTGAGGATAACTATATTAATAAGTAAATGTCTTATACAATCTATTCTGTGCTAGTTAAACATGGATGACAGGCAAAATTTATGGATCTGATCTGTATGGTTCTAACTTTTTTTTTTTCCCCTCCCCAGAGATAAATATATTGTTCAAGCTTTATCCTACTTCAATTCTACATGTCATAATTTCCACCATAGTGAACTTGAAGGACAAATCTACATGAAAATGGGCATTTGTGAATTGTTTCCTTATAAGTTCTCTCTAAATTTGCTTAGCTCTTCTGATCCTTTTGTTAGAGAGGCACTAAATAGTTTTGTTTCTGTATCCTAATGAAGCTGGTTGCCCTTTGGGAGTCATGTTTTCTGAAAATAAAAGAAGGAGAAATTTCTTCTAGATTTTGCTACTATATTTCTTTTAAAAAAAATTGAATAAATTGGAACCATTGATATAGTGAATGATATTTTGGCCATTTAACTCTTATGACTGAATAAATTGACAGTAGTACAGGTCCTCTGGTTGCTCTATGGCCACCTGTTAGGGTCATTATCTCTTCCTCTATTATTCCATCGAAGCTGTTGTCCTTTATGAAGTTGTCATCCACTTTGTTTTTCTAATAGAGTTGTCGTTTCCTTCATTTTTTTAGTCGAGTTGCCTTCTCTATTTTCTTACCAAAATTGCCATCTTCTTTATGGACTCATCGGCCTCCGTAACCCATTGGCCTCTATAAAGGGCTGGCAGCCCCACCACACCAATGGAGTGTAAATCCTCCACTCTAAAAGCTCCCTATTAGAACCACTATCTCCTCTGCCTCTTCAACGCACAGCAGCCCCATCATAGTAAGCAACCCCATCCCTATTACAAGCAACTCCATACCCATCATGGCAGCGGCCTTCATAAAAACAAACAATCACACCATAAGCATAAGAAGAAAGAAGTGTGTCCGTACATAAAAAGAAGAGAGCGACACCAATATATACCAAAGCATTTTTTTTTACCATATTGGCGTACCACTACATGCATAGCTAGCTAGAATCAATTACCAATAAAATATCTGCATTTCTTCAAATAAAATTGAACGATTAATATTTTTAATATTTTAAAAATTAAAGAAGTATCACACTAAAATTAATTTTTTTTATATTTTTCTTTTTCTTCTTTTTTTCTCTACGTGACGATGGCGGCCACAAATTTCAATAATTTGAATAGAAGAGTTAAAAAAACTATTTATTGAAAAATTATTAAAAGTTTGTCATGGATTTAATTGATCAAGGCATACCTTCTTTTATAAAAAAAGTGATAGTAAAAGCATGGCAGTCATTATCAATTTTTTTACTTTTTAAGAGAGAGAGAGAGAGAGTATAGGAGGGTGTCATTTGAACCAAGCTTTCTTTTGCAGGGATAAAATATTATTAATTATTCCCTTGTGAGAATCACATAGTGTAATATAGTTTAAAATATTGCAATAACATTTCAAATAAGGGAGGGATAGGCTCTTATCTTTAAAGTAAATGGAGGGTGTCATTGGTCATTTGCTTATATCGGGTGAAATAAAATAATGGGATACAAGGTAATATAATAAAACATTGATCCTAAATCATTAAGTTTTGACAAAAATTGTCACAAATCAGTGATCCATCCCTACTTTTGGTTTGTTTAGAAATTACTTCTAAAAACCATACAAAAAAATGGCTTTTTCTATAGTCTATTTCAATTTCAAACCTTAATTTATTAGTGCACCTTTCTATCATCCGTTAGCATATCTTTCTAAGATTTAAATAATTGATACATATCAAATCATACATTTAACATGCATAATGAGAGCTTTCCCAAACGCCTCTGTGGCTGCACCTCTGCTCCAAATAAAACCATTATTTTTTAGTAATTACAAGAAGATTAAGCACTTAGAAAACTTATTCTCTTATCTTCTATATCCATAATAAAACATAATCTACTAGAAAAATTATTATACCAGAATATAGTCAAAGATAATGATGTAGCAGGGTTAGTTAGATAGTTTGCTATTTGATTGGCCTCTCAAAAAATAGATTGACATTTGAATTGAGAGATATAAAAGGTCGTAGAGTGAATGTCCCATGCAAACTTTTCTGACTATCATTAATCCATGTTACAATAGTGGCAGACTCGCCCTTCCAAATAATATCAGCCATAGTTTGCTCTAGGCTCTCTTGTTGCTACTGCATCTTCTGGCACAAATCGAACCAAGCCGTTGTAAGTTTAATGGAAGGGACTGAAGCTATCTGCAAAGTGATGGCTGCTACAAGTATAGATCAATTTAAAGAGTCACGAATGATAAACCCATGAAACATGAATCCACCTTCAGCTATATCCAGGTGGGCTGATCCGTCAAAATTAATCTTAATAAAATCTGAAGGAGGGAGTAGCTAGGAAATAGTTAACTGAGTATTAGGTCTAGAAGGCCCAATCCATTGTTGCCTTAGATGCTAGGAGACATTGTAAAGGATAATCTGATGGTTATCATATACTCCATGAATAATTGTTTGGCCTGCCCTATGATTTGTGTGGGATAAAATTGAATATTCTGAAATAAGTTGTCATTTCAATCTTTCCAAATGAATCATACTAAGATAATCAAGAGGGTTGGATAGAAAGCTAAAAAGCTGAACCAGGAGTTTCAAGAAGTTGAGATGACTTAAGATAAGGATCCAACATAGTAGAACATTGGAAGGCTATCTCAAATTACTTGTGCAAGGGGGCAAGCAAATAGAAGGTGATTGAGACTTTTATTTGGAGCACCATATTGGTGACATGGTGTATTTATGGATCTATAGCTAGGAAAGAAGATATTGGGAGGGCATAATGGAGAAGCTTTCACATAAAAAAAAAGAAAACGATAACGCTTTTCATTTTCTTATATGTAGACGGACTCAAAATTTTGGACCATTTGAAGTCTCTGGAAGAATAAAAAAAACAAGAAAAAAAAAAAGGACAAGTCGGCTCCATTTCGCTTTTCTTGACAAAAAAAACAAAAAAAAAAGAGGACAAGTCGGCTCCGTTTCGCTTTTCTTGCGTCAAAGCCACTTTGGGGAGATCAAGATGAATCCGCATAAAGAAACACCCGGGAGGAGGGGGGAGACGGAGAGAGAGTGCGAGCGAGCAACGGAGGTGGCAAGAGAGAAAGGGAGGGTGTGTGTGACTGGTGCCGGAGGATACTTGGCTTCATGGCTGGTCAAGCTCCTCCTCTCCAATGGTTACAAGGTCCATGGAACAGTCAGAGATTTAAGTATTGCTCTAACCTCTGCTACTACTGTCTAAGTTTCTAGTATTCCTCTTTCCTTGTTTCACTGTGCTGAGGTTGATAAAATCTTCCACTTTCCTTGTTTCACTGTGCAAGGGTGCTCTGCATAGCCCAATTAGGATAGGTTAATTATATGCTTCTTCTGTCTATGGGCTTCAAAGTCTAAGGAAACTCTAGCCATCACTCTTCTATTGTTCTGCTAATATAATATTCAATATATGCTTGTGATCCGTGCTGATATTAAAACTGTTTTGAATTTTTGCCTGCAAAATGACACTATTCAACAAGTTTACTTTCTATGCACAGTGATCTGGTTTTAGTGGGCAGCATAAGAGGGGAAATTTTAGTGGTGTTCTCTAAGACTTGCAATTTTCTGTGATGTTGCTGTTGGGATTAAATTATTTAAAGTGCAGGCGAGTTTTTCTCTAACAATGAAGTTTTATCAGTCATTATTTCATCTAAGTGGTGTTTTTGTGAGTTAGGTTTTGCATGTTAGAATTTCCATTTCAGCAACATATATGTATCCCCCATGTTTCACCTGAAAGAGAGGGTGCAAAGGAGAATTCCAATTTTTTCTTGCCCTTTTGCTTTCTTAGGTGCTGCAGATGCCCAGAAACCAATAAAATTCATATGCTTCAGTGATTCATGGCAGATACAAACACTTACTTCAGTGATTCTAACTTAAATAGAATCTTGTTGACTAGAAACTAACTTATTTTCCATTAGCCATTTCAGTTTTCTGGCTATCAACTTTTCTTCTTTTTTTTTAGGGAAGGTGGGGTGGGGGGGTGGGGGTTTATTAGAATAACCAAATTTCCTGCTTTGTTTGGATCTTGTCAGAAGATTCTTTGTCTTCCTGCCTCGCTTGACTCCCTAGCCAATCTGAAAATAGGTTGGGACATAATTGTGATAGCCTCTAACTGGGTTCTTTGTCTGGAAAGGAGTTCAGGATTTTTTTCTCTATGGGAGTTGCTGGATTCAATCAGATTCCTGCTTGTTGATTGCACCAGGATGGCCTTTAAAAAAAAAATACTTGATTCACTTGTTTGTGTGTTCTCCCTCTTAAACCTACCTCCTGTTTAGTTGCCTTCTCCACTGTTCTTCATTTTCTGTTATGCCTTTGGGCTTTCTGTACTTTCTTTCATCTCCTTAATGGAAGTGGTTCTCTCCTTCCAAGAATGTAAGAGAAAAATACTTTGAGTTTGTAACATAGAAGTGTTAGTGTAAATATACTAAGGCTAAGTGGTGATGTTGTCCAAGTTGCCAATAGATGAGATCTATTGTGAGATCATAGAAGAAACAGATCAAAATGGATTGATGATATTATGCCCATGTTGATTTTTCAAGAATAATTGGAAAATTGAAAGGACTCGATGGAGACAACAAAGTTCTCTTACAAGTGGAGAATGTGATGACTTTGTGGAATAAAAATCATTATGATGTAAAGATTTGTCTTTTAAATATAGAGAATGGAGAATGTTTTTAATCAAAGTACCAAACAAAGCAGTATTTATTTATATCTTTATAATAAAAAATTTTGGACTCTGTATACGTCTACAATGATAACAACATAGTATTTGATTTAGCATAGTTTAGTTTTTTCAAATAAAGAGCATCTCGCTAAGAGATACCAGACAATGCATTTATTTCTAATTAAACTCCCTCTGTTTCATAATGTAATATAATTTTTCTAAACATCGATTCCAGATGTTGAAAAGAATTCCTATTTGAGGAAATTTGAGAAGGCTTCTGAAAACCTTCAACTGTTCAAAGCAGACTTGCTCGATTACAACACTTTAAAAGCAGCCATTGCAGGATGTGAAGGAGTTTTCCATGTGGCTAGTCCTGTCCCTCCAACCAAAACTCTTAATCCAGAGGCAAGTCTTTTATATGCTTACATATATAGAGGGTCAAAGTTTTCTTGCAAAGGTACTTAAGATAAGCTTATGCACCTATGCAAAATAATATGACATTTATATGCTTATTAGATACTGCAATGATCATGGCTTGAAATTGTCAATGCTCATATTCATGTATGGTATTAGGAAATGCTGAGTCATTTGTTTCATACAGGGATACAATACAATGAAGGACATATAGAGTATTGATGGCCTAGAATCATATATACCTCTTTTCCCCTTTGTTTTAGAAGGGTAACTTTTTAGGTTCTATTGATTATTATACTATTTTTTTTCAATTCTTCTTTTTTTTTTCAAGAGGGAGAGGGAGAGAGATTTGGCTAAGAGCCCAACCAACTTCATTATGATCATGAAATTGTAAAGCAAAGGGAACAAGAGATCAAATTAACTTACACCCAGCTTAAAATTTAAGGATGTGCGTCATGTATTTGAGAGCATGTGATCTGAATTATTGTCTTATTCTTCTTTTTTTTTTTTTAAATCTGTATATCTCACCTTACAGTTAGAGTTGATCGCTCCTGCTGTAAATGGTACTCTAAATGTACTGCAAGCATGTTCAGAGATGAAAATCAAACGGGTGGTTGTGGTGTCATCAATTGCTGCTGTTGAACTTAATCCACATTGGCCACATGATAAGCTCAAGGATGAGGAGTGTTGGTCAAATGAAGAATTTTGCAGGCAGATTGAGGTGGCTTTTTTGATCTTTGGAGCTTTTGTTTCTGTAACTTTTGTTGTAAAATGAAACAAAGTATTTCACCTACACACAATTGAATACTTCGATTTAACATGCATGTGGAATTCTGATTGGATCGCAAACTAGCATGATGATGACTGACATGCTTCATACTTGCCATATGTTTTGTTATGCTCAGAAGCTAAATCTACGGTTAGTAGAGCAAATGAATAGAACGCAAAGAGAGTTCCATTTGTGTGGTTTACATCCATGAGCAGAGAAGTTTAGAGAAAAGTTCTATCTTGAGTCCCAAAGCAAGAAATAGTCCCCACGTATGCTACACCTAATGTCTCGAGACCAGAGGGTGTCTCAATCCCTGGCTGAGGGCCTGGGCTGAGAGGCCCTTTAGCAGTGCATCCTCTGATACAAGACACACCATAACATGGTTCATGGCCCAAATTCATCAATCACTTTTCCTGAACCACCCAGCCAGTCTTCTTTATGATGTATGTCTAGATCACTGTACTTATTTGGCATCATAGTTCTTGTAGTAAAATAGAAATCTTAATATTGCTTCTCCGAAATAATTTTATAGCTTATGTATCAAGAACTATTGCAAGAATATGTGAAGGCAGTATTTCACAAACTACCTTATGGTGTACAAGATGTCGCATGGATTATAGACTTCTAGACTTCTACCAACCATGACCAGATAAATGTCTTCCAGATGTTTAACAGTACCTTCTCCGTTCATCACTGACCACGTTAGATTTTTATCACACCCTTTGTTTTTATCAAGAAACATATTTATCAGTGGTGCCTTTCTGTTAATATAGCTTTCAAAATTTTCCATTAGATTAACTTAGGTCATCCTAATTAATCTAATGTTGTTCCTTTGCAATGATGGCTGTAGCTCATAACTTGCAAGTTCTCTGGTTTGTGCAGAAGTCAAGATTGAATGGAGAGCTTTTGCAGATGCTGTAGCTCCAAGGACTAAACTGAACTTTTATTTAAGTTGGCCTATACGTGCCCCTGGAACTCCTATGTTTCTTTATAAGATTATAAATAAGAAACATGGTGGTAAGTCCACCTCTTTTAAGACGGGGCAGCCTTACATAGGCTTTAAGTACATTGCCAAACTATAAAACCATCACTAAATGCACTTCATAAGCTTCCTACACATCCATTTCACCTTCCCCTTCCTAATTTATTCTTCAGGTGTATTTAACATGTCAAAAGATACGACCAAGGTTTTAAATCTTGTAGGATTGGACCATTATTTTTTTTTTTATGGAACAAGACGGACTGCCTCTTATCTTGTCTCGACATTTGAAATTGGTGTATTGCAAGTTGTGCTAATTGAGATGCTGGAACGATGACGGGATGATCTTGTCCCGGCACTTGAAACAGCAAGCTATCTCAGCATCCCATAGGATGCATTGAGACCTAAAACCCTGGGTATGACTACCACAAATGATGTTGTGAATGACTAGCATGCTTTATTTGCCCGCATTAGTGATATATCCATGAGTTAATTATTAGAGGTGGAAAATTCTATGAGCAATGCAAGAGCAATGCTTGTATAGGCTGGTGTGCTAGAACTGAAAGACAATCTACGTCGTACCCTTAATTTGCTTTTGCAGAACTGGTATTGCCTCTCGAAGACTATGGCAGAACATGCAGCTTGGGAGCATGCAGAGAAAAATGGGCTTGATCTGGTAACTGTTTGCCCGGCGGTGGTTTTTGGACCTTTACTGCAACCCACAGCGAGCACTAGCAGCTTGTTTCTAATCTGTGTCATAAAAGGTCCTCTATTACGCTACAGCTCTTTCTTTCTGCAGTAACATAGATAAATTATTCTAAATATTAATGCAATCTGGCCTAGATTGTAGCATTATATTTTGAGGATAACTATATTAATAAGTAAATGTCTTGTACAATCTATTCTGTGCTAGTCAAACATAGATGACAGGCAAAATTTATGGATCTGATCTGTATGGTTCTAGCTTCTTTTTTTTTTCCTCCCCAGAGATAAATATATTGTTCAAGCTTTATCCTACTTCAGTTCTACATGTCATAATTTCCACCATAGTGAACTTGAAGGACAAATCTACATGAAAATGGGCATTTGTGAATTGTTTCCTTATAAGTTCTCTCTAAATTCGCTTAGCTCTTCTGATCCTTTTGTTAGAGAGGCACTAAATAGTTTTGTTTCTGTATCCTAACGAAGCTGGTTGCCCTTTCCCAATCATTTTTCCTGAAAATAAGAGAAGGAGAAGTCTTAATAAGCGCTAACAATCAGAAAAGAGTTGATACTAGTTGATATCTTAACAAATACAATCCTATTAAAATTTGTTAGTTGTTTTAACTTATTCTCTTCATCTTTCCATGCGGTCTTCAATGTTGCTCCCATTTCATTAACAACACAGCATCCATGAATGACGTGGCAAAATGGGCTTTCCTTGATTTGAGACATTGTCAATGGTCAATTCACCATGAAAATAGGCAGCCTCACCCCATCCAGTTCTTACGCTTGTCATTCTTCCCTGTAGGCTCTGAAATCTCAATATACTGGGGGTATGCCTCTATCCCTTTGCCACTGATTTCCCTGTTACTGTCAGGTTGATAGTTTTTCAAGTCAAATGAGAACATGTTAGTTTATTTTGTCTTCTTCTTCTTCTTCTTCCTGTCTTATTGGAGAAATTGACCTGTTTTGTTGACCTACTGTTTACCTTCTTCTTCTTCTTCTTCAAATCCTTGTTTCACGTTGTCTTATTGGTCTTATTGGAGAAATCAACCTGGTTCGTTGACCTTCTGTATACTTGGCAAAATCAGAAGGTGTCAGTTGCATGGATCATCGTTTCATGCAGTAAGTCTGATTAGAGGCATAACTATGGTCTGTTTCTACTGGTATCTTAAGAGAATTCGACACCATGTAGGCTGAAGAATTTGCTGCCATGTATATAATTATTACAAAACTCTTTTAAGTTTAGATGCCTGCCTGAGAATAAGATTTCTGTGATTGGGTTTATCAAACTTCAATATTTTTTCTGTATGATTTCATAACAGGAGTTCCAGAACCCGTGAAGGATAACTTCTGGCACATTGTAGATGTTCGAGATGTTGCTGATGCATTGCTTCTAGTATATGAGAAGCCAGAATCATCTGGAAGATACATTTGTGCGCCTTACCAAAATAGTATTCAAAATTTGGTCGACTTGCTAAAGGACATGTATCCTAACTATGGTTACCAAAAGAAGTAAGTTCTACTCCCATCTTTTTATATTAGGAGTACCGTTAATATTTCCATATTAATTGAACATTATTTTCTTTCAAATTGCAGTCTCATTGAGGTACCACGCAGCACTTCGCTGACGTCGGAGAAACTAAAGAAGTTGGGTTGGAAATGCAGGCCTCTAGAAGAAACTCTTGTTGATTCTGTTGAATGCTATAGAGAAGCAGGTCTTTTGGATGAACAAGAGGGTCATGCTCATCTTCCTCCTCTCTATAACTGGGACTAAGTAGCTGTGGAATAAGTTCTGTTGATAAACTTGGTAACTATTTAAGAAGTAATTTATCAACTAAATGGTACTCTTTTTCTTTGTCCTACAAGTAGAGACTCGGTTTGTTCCTGTAAACTGGAGACAAATGAAACAAGCATTCATCATTTCATCTTGTCTCTTAATTGCATTTGTCTTGTTCTTAGTTGTAAAGGAAACAAGCCATTGACTCCTACCTTGCTCTGGGATGAAGTTGGAGATCCAATCTTCTTCACATGTCATTAAGGGTGCAACATAGAACTTGATCTGAGAATGGTTAATTGGTAATTGATCGCATTGCTTTGCCTTGGTTGGGTCAAACAAAACTATAAGTTAATTGCTAGGCTCAGAGAACAAATGATTTATACTTCCTGCTTCCTCTCCCCCACCATATCTGACAATGGTTTACATCCAAAACCATGCACAAAACCATTTATCCAAAATCCAGCTGCCTGCACACCAAATCCTATACATGTTTTCGGACTGCTTATTTGCTTTTGTAGTTCAATTTTGTCCATTGGAAATGCAGTATCTAGTAAAAAACCTACACATAAAATTATAGTTAATTAGTAAGTTAATGCAAAAAAGATGTAATTATCTTATAATTGAACTGATAGGGTGATCACTCTGACAAATAACAAATTGTTTATATTTTCTATTATTATTATAATATTTATCATATTTTTAAATATAATAGTATTTTTTATTATAATATGAATATTTGTCATATCTGTGATACTCCAAAGCTAGCATCATCATCTTCGTTCTAAAAACTTTCGACTGCCACCATATTTTGAGAGTATTCCAGCGTATTCTTTTTCTCCCACGTGACCCGTATCATCTCCATTCCGGCCACGTTCGAATCATAAGAACCTCCTCACGCCCAGTCGTCCACGTGTACCGTTCTCACCACGTCCGAACTCTTTCCAGCAGAGGTGGAGAGCTCTCATTCGAATCTATTTCTTTCACCATTCTTCTCTTTTTTCTCTTTCTCCTCCGAGCCACCCGAACACTTCTCTCTCTCTCTCTCTCCTCTTCTTCTCTGATCCTATCGAAGCTGCCGGAGCCGTACCGTCGCTGAAAGGGGAGAGAGAGGCGATCAGGTGTGAAGCTCTAATCCTCTGTTTCATTATCGGAACCTCTGCTTCAATCTAATTGTATTAAATTCGATTCTTATGGTATCTAATCAGATCATTTAGAAGTGGTGGAAGCCCTGTCGGAGGCCATTGCACCGCTCCTTGCTGCCGGACGTCGCCGTCACCAGCCGAACGGCTAGAAGCAAGCTCAAAACTTGCCGATCCTCTGCTTTCTTTTATTCTCCTTGCAAGCTAGGTTAGATCTAAGCTCAAAACTCGCCGGTCGCTGGGCCTCATGATCGGCCAGGGCCGATCTTATCCCAGCCATGGCGAGAGGACGTGGAGCCTTGAATCGGGCGGTATCTCGGCCAGTTCGAGGCCGCAGCCGGTCCACCTTGGCCGTCGCCGCCTGTGCTAGGGGATTTGGTCGGATCGAGTCGGCCATGGCCGATCTTGTTTCAGCCGTGGTGTTCAGCCATGGGTGATCTTGGGAGGAAGAAGACGATGGCCTTCTTAAGATTGTTCGTGAACCGACTATGGATTGAGCCCGGTTTAGATTGGTCCTAGCCATTTCAATAAGTTTGGACTAGTCTAAATCTTATCCTAGCTGATTTGATTCAATCGCGCACCTAATTGTGATTTAACTCCTAGCTTGATCTAAACCCTTACCCAATCTGATCCTGTTCGATTATGAGCTAACCTGTGTGAGATAGTGCCTGAACCATGATTGAGTGGGTTTAATGAACCAGAATCTGGATCAGATGTGGTTCAATGAACCAGAATCCAATTGTAATTGGTTCAGTGAACCAGATTCAAAATGTTTGGCCGATTCAGAGAACCAGAACCTGAATTACGTTCAAATTGATGAACTAGATCTCCAAATTAGATTCAATCAAAAAAAAACTAGAACCCAATTTGATAAAAGTTAGTAAAACAAAACTCATTAGTAAGACAAACCAGTGAACCCACTTGCAGATTTAGTATAAATTGAGTTGGGTTCAAGCCAATTCATGAAGGGCTTAATCCAGTTAGACCCTAATTAGTCTAATTAAAGCCTAATTAACTTACCTAATGACCTAATTAAGCAAGTGTAGGTCTAATTAGAGCCAATTTAATGAAATATGTAATTGAATTAGAAGGTATTAACTTAATTAAACCATGATTAACTATTTAAGTCTAGAGTAAGGGGTATAATGGTAATTTTAAATATATGGGCTAGGAGAGTATAAAGATAATTTTTTAATTATGAAGTTTAGTAAATAATTTTTTTTAATGTTTATAATTATAAGTGATCATTCAGTAGATGATTGACTATTATTGATGGATATTGTAAAGGAGATTGGACTAGCGATTTGGGGTAAGAATTCTTTACCTATTTTTATGTGATATATTGATTTCTTGCATACATTTTTACAACATACATCTTGCATTTGTACACGTTGTTTCATCACCATATTTTGGTTATGCATGGATACGGCTTATGTTTCGTAAATGATATCATGATTTCGAGGCATGTATAGTATAATTTATACTATAGTAGCATGGTTGTAATACCAATGATGTGATTTTAAAAACTTGATTGCATATTAGAATATGGAAAGGTGTGATGGAATAGTTTGATGTTTGGCATGCGCACTAGCCACGATGATATAGAGAGGTAGCACTAGTGGTTGGATCCACTATTATGACTATATGTTCACTAATGACTGGGGTTTGCTAGTGACCAGATCGATAGTGATGGTTGTATGTTCACTAGTATAGAACTAGTCTGCGCCTCTAGTTTGCACCTTGGATGATGGTCAGACCAGGTTTATGATATAATGTACCGGATGTGATGAGGCTGCGTGCTTGATGTCGATATGGTTGTGTGCCTGATGTTAATTCTGAAATGTTGCATTCAGTGACAGTTCAATGCTGTGGCAAGATAAAAGTTCACAAAAAGACTTTTAATATATTACATCACGGATTTCTAACATGTGTTATGGTATAATTTGCTTTTAACAGTTATGTATTATTTTTATATTATATATTTATCTATACATCCATTTCCATTTTTATTGCATATTCATAATTGTATGTATAGGTATTTCTACTGAGCTTTTTAGCTCACACCCCCTCCCCTTTTACCCTATCCGTTACTGATATTGAGGATGTGGATGTCAGACCAGACTTTGGGATGGATGGAGAATGAGATTAGACTAGCTAGATGCATTTAGTACTTTATAGTCCTATGCATATTGAGGATGTTGTTATACCTTATTAGTCATAATTCTTTTATGTTTGAGGATATTATGTGATAGGGCATGGGCCATTTATTTTGTGTGGATATGAAATTTAGCTTCTATTGATAATATTATGCTTGATGTTATATTATGGATGTTAAAGATAATAGGCCTTGCATACTTTAAAAATCTGATCTAAAGATATGCGGCTGTGTCGCGTTGCATCCTAGGCTAGGTGCCGAATCAAGGGTGCGACAATATCAATGGGGTAGAGCCTAACCCATTAATCCATGCTTCCACCATTGCTGAATTGCTCTCCATTACAATCTTGTCTGTCTAAAGAGAGCTTAATGCTGTTCTTTAAAACAATGAGCTGAATTGCCCTCCATTACAATCTTGTCTGTCTAAAGAGAGCTTAATGCTGTTCTTTAAACAATGTCGGCTAGTCATTACTGAAGTAGTATGAACATGAATTGCTGCTGCAATCAGAACACACCCATAATCCTCTAGTTTTCATTGACCAAATCTTAGTTAACCAAGATTGTCAAAATAATAATAATAATAATAATGCTTGGCTTTTATAGCAAATGAGGCTTATGATGTGGCCTTTACCTCACTTAGGACTTAGCTACTTGGAGATTATTGCCTTTCCAATGCAATGGCAGAAGGTGCAGCTTGGCAGTATGCACAAAATGATGGACTTGATCTCCTGACTGTTTGCCCAACTGTGGTTTTTGAACCATCGCTGCAACCATAAAAGGTAGTAGCCTGCCTCTTATCTACATTTTAAAAGGTTCTTTTCACTGCAGCACTTTCTTTCTCTATTGTAATGAATGAACCCATTTCAGATTTAATACATGCTCGACTGGCAACAGTTACTGTTTTATATTGTTCTAGCTTTTCAATCCTGCTTCAGTGTTAAAGGTCATAATCTCCATTAAAGTGAGCATACAGGACATAATCTACATCAAAGTGAGCAATCTCAACTTGTTTCTCACAAATTCTAACCAATTGTTTAAAGTTGTCTACTGCTTTCAGATTCTCCAACCTTAAGCCCAGGACAAATCTAACTTTGATCGCTAACATATCTTACAGGCACTGGCCATAAGAAAATAATTAATTTTTTCTGAAGTCTTCCTTTTGCTTTAATCCTATTAGAAGATATCATTTAGGCATTAATATAGAAGAACATCTTCATGTTTTTATATGATTGATGTTGTTCTTGTTTCGCTGATGGCACAGCATCAATCAACAGCGTGAAAGCAAAGGCTTCTCCTGAATGAGCAGAGCTCATTTATCTTTACTTCAAACTGTTTTCTTTTTTGAGGAGAAGATGGGGAAAGTCAACAAAAGTTTATTGAGATCCTGAATTGTGGTGAAGGCAGGACATGAAATTATATCAGCAGTGTTCAAAATCTAGCGACTTCATCAACTGAAACAATTTGCATCCCAATCTTATATACATTGTTTTAATTGAAAAATGGCCATGACAATTTGATCTCCTATGCAAAAGCAACATTAGATCTTAAAATTCAGTTTTATTATTCATTTTAAGTAGTAGGCATTTAATAGCACTGTTTGTGTTTGTCTTGAAATTCACAAGCTCAGCAAGGATATGTTTTCATATATATAAAAAACTGAAGTTCTATTCCATATAATACATTATAAATCTCTCTTCTACATGAGCAGATATAGCCTTGGCCTTCAGCGTAATCCCAGAAACTTATAACCGAGAGTGTTATTATAAGAGTTTAAGAAAGGATTCTGTTGGGTATAAGCGAGTTTAGGGTTTTGTAAGAAAGAGTGTTTGGTGGAAAAATAATTCTTGTAATTCTAGAGTTTGGTAGGAAATAATCCTTGTAATTTCAGTCTGACGGAGAAATGACCTTTGCAATTTTAGATATTTCTTTATAGTGAGATTTTTTTGCTCTAATTTGCTCGTGGATATAGGCCAGTGATTGAACCATGTTAGATTCTTGTATGTGCTCTCCTGATTATTTTTCCTTTTTTTCTTTCTTGTTTATCTCTCCTCCACTATACACAAGAGCTTATTCCTGTCGCAACAAGCAAAACTCAGCTCTACTAATGGCTTTAGAGCGTTTGAAGCAAAAGAATTTATCATTTTTCACTTTTTGTTATGTTTTTGGTTATTGAAAACCTCATATATTAGATACATGTGAAGACAAGCTTTGTGTGAGAATTAAGTTGGTTGAGTTCAGCTTTCCTGAATCCATTTTCATTGCAGGAGGTTTAACTGAATATGATTGTGTTATAGGAGGTCCCTAGCTAACTCATGAACAAGATGCAGCACTTTGTGGGTGTTAGAGATGTTGCCAATGCATTGCTTCTGCTATATGAGAAGCGAGAGTCCTCTGGAAGATACATCTGTGCATCTCATCCAAGTAGTATCTGCAAAGTTGTTGCATGCCAAAGATCATGCATCTTGACTACACTTACCAAAAGAAATAAGCTTTATTGCCTATGTTTTATTCGAAAAATTCCATTTTTGTTTTTTGATTTTTTTGCTGTTTTTCCTCACATTTCAGTTTCATTGAAGTAGACCCAAACACTCTGATGGCCTCAGAGAAATTAAAGAAGTTGGGCTGGGAATGCAGGACACTAGAAGAAACTCTTGCTGATGCCATTGAATAATGCTAAAGGGAGGCAGTTCTCCTGGGTGAGCTGGAGGGCCATTGTTTTCACCTGTCTACAATTAACACTAGCATCAGATGGATGAGTGGAACTTGTGTATTAACTATTAATAAACTGGATGAGAATGTAATCTTGCAACCCAGGCACTTTTTTCTTAGGTACTTTTGTTCATTATTTGACCTGCTCTTTGGAGTTGGAGGTGAAGAGCTTGGCTTGTTTGTCAAAGACAATTAATCATGATTAAATCCAGGGTCTAGTCTCCCTACCAGAAATGGTCTTTAATCTTATGTTGGACTCAGTTGTAAAGCCAATACAGAACTCAGATTCAGACCAATCAGTTGTAAGTAGCATTTCTTTGCCTTCTTTAGTGTGATCTTTCAAGAAAAATTTCAGTCATTATCAAATTAAAATGTTGTTCACAATTTCAGGAAGCAAGGGTTGAGTATTTTCATTGCAACTTGTTGATAAATATGTGGTCCAGGATAGGGTGAACCAAGACTAGAATTTACATACCAGCTCAGATGGGTCCCTATCAGAACCTGAGGGAGACTTCTTTGTATTTTTTCCATCGAAAGCAAGTTTCTACCTTCAAGATAACCGACCATTTAAACAACTGTCCTCTATCACAACCCCCATCATCCTAAGTGGAAGTCCCTTTCTTCATAAAATTTGGAACCTTTCTGTATCTTATGGCTTCCCAGAAGAACTTATCCACTAATAAGATTTCCATGGTAAACTTCTTTAGCATAAGAACAGAAACAGAACATAGACCACCTTAACAGTGGCCATATATCAAAGCTAGCTATGCTCAATCTCATTATAAGCATGACTTTGGAAGCCAGCAATCATATTTAGGTTGTAAGACAAAATATTTAAAAAATTAAGACTCTGTTGACTGGGTGTGATACAGTTTCAACCTGACAAACAACTGAGACTCAAGTGGGTTGAAGTTTTCGAATAACAATTGATGTCAGAAGAACATCACTGGTTCTTCAGTATAGTTACAGCAAATGAAGAAAAGGTATATCCAACAAATAGGACAGGTCAATTATGTCTGAAAACCTTAAGATATAGATTATTTTCTATAGCAAATTAATTTATTTTAAAGAGTCGTGCCTCATGTTGCCAAGGTAATAAGTAAATTAACCAACTTTTGGATTATGATTGATTGATGGTGAGATAAAGAATAAGAAAATATAGCTGCAGGCCTTTAAATGTGCAGTTCAGGGACTCTAAGAGAATAATTATTACCCATAATTTACTCTCTATATATGTACAATTTTGTTTTAGATTTTCCTTTGCCCCACCAGTTTGGCACCCTTCTGGTGACATTTAATCATTCTAATGTAAACTGAGGAGTTCACCCAAGATAAGAATACCAACAAATGTAGTTTTAAAAGGTCACTTAAAGGTTATATCAACTCATATATAATGCTGAATAATTATGTGATTAATATAAAATAGAAACATTCAGATGAGAGATACCATTAATTAATCAACAAGTATAAGTTGGTATGGCTATTTTGTTTTTGACTTTTTTTTTTTTTTTTGTGGAGAAAAAGATAGGTGAGGAGTAAGATCCATTGTAATTTGTTGAAATTATGAACTTTGCTGAAAATAGGTTTCAAAGTGATAATTGGCACCCAACTAAATGATTTCACCAACAACAGCAACTAGCACCCTTAATGACTATTAACTTACATCACCATGCAATTGTTATGACTAAATTTAATAGCCATAAAATAAATAGATTTTTTAAAAAAAATATTATATTAGGATTTCTGGTGTTTTAAGTGGGCTAAGTGGCTGCCTACTTTAAATTAAATATTGATGATAATTTATTTCAACTTCATTTCAAAAACTAAAGATCCTAAGTGGCTCAGCTTGAACTTAAGTTCAAATGCTAAGTTAGGGCCAACCAAATAAAAATTTAATAAATTAATATATATATAAAATCAAAGCAATAAAATCATTTTTAAAAATTAAAATAGATTGTCAAGGCTTATAACCAAAAAAAAAAAAAAAAAAAAAGGGATAAGTAGGGCTTTGGTGCAGCCAGCCATTTAAACCAAACAAAGCCAAATTGATTGTTTTCTTATTATTAATAATAAAGTAATCAATTAAGATAGAGGAAGCCAAGCGTATGGATCACCTCATCACCCAACCCAATTATCCAATCCAAATAAAAAAATTTTGTATAAAACATTGGACCACTGGGATTAATACGAAGAATAGAAAAATAAAAGGGCCCACATATATTTCCACTCCCCGATTGCTTTGTTTTATAGAATCGTCTCAACGATTCGCTCTTCTTCCCCCTCTGAGATCAACCTCTACGTCCCCCTCTCTCAGTCTCTATCTGATATTTTGGAGGCGGGGGAATTGCTTCAATTCTCTCAGCAGTCGTCTAACTGGAATCTATCCATGTAGTGTTCGAGTGGTTCGCACCGAATTTGCGTCCCCTGTGACCAAATCTTCTTTCCAATTCATCGAAGTTAGGGTTTTTCTATGCCCTCCTTAGGGTTTTCGTGGTCGATCACGAGATCACCTTATTCTTCTGAATTCTCCCCGTTGTAACCCTATTTTCCTTCCGGGTTCTCCGAATTAGGCCTGTTCTGGTTTGGATTCCATGGCTTTTCACCACCCGGGCCCGGGCTCGGCGTCGGGATCGGCGTCGAGCTCGAGCTCCGGGCTCCACTTTTTGAATTCCCCCTTCGGGGATACCACTTACACGAAGGTCTTTGTCGGAGGGCTCGCGTGGGAGACCAAGAGCGAGACGATGCGCCGCTACTTCGAACAGTTTGGCGAGATCCTCGAGGCCGTCGTGATAACCGACAAGAACACCGGGAGGTCGAAGGGCTACGGTTTTGTGAGTGTTTCTTGCCTTGGTCTTCATGTTTTCTTGATAATTCGAGAGAAAGATTGCTTTTTTAATCGCGTAACGAAGAAAAGATTCGATTTTTCTTTTCTAATTACCTCTTTTTATATATTTTTGTATATTTTTGTATCGGGGGATTGGTGCTGATCTCTTCAATGACACATGGATTGTTGCGGAGGATTTAGGTGACTTTCCGTGACCCAGAATCTGCAAGAAGGGCTTACGCAGACCCGAGCCCGGTTATAGATGGCAGACAGGCGAATTGTAACTTAGCTTCACTGGGGCGGCCTCGGCCTCTTCTAACTTCCGGTAATTTTCAATATATAGGGATAATTGTCCTTTTTTACAAGAAATTTGTCTCATGCTGTTGAATTTTTTTTCTTGTTCATATATTCATCATGTTTGTAATAATATGTGATTTGATTCCATTTTATATAGGTTATACTAATTCACTGATGGTATGCATCTTCTAGTTATGTGGTTAACTTTTGTATTGTGGTGACCTTTTGTGCAATCCAGTGCAGGTTGTTTTCCCTCCGTGTGAATTATCTGTTTTATGCCACTAACTATTGTTGATTCCTGAATTTAAGGCTTGCAATTTCATACATTCTGTGTTTGCACAATTAAATGACTCATCACATTGGCAGTTCTTTATTGGCAGGCACCATGTTGGTCAGTGTCTGCAGTTTGCTGGATGAGGGGATTATAGCATCTCCGTTTTCATATGCTACTGTTTGATTCTATGGATGGATCACCTCTTTAGCTGATCTTAAGTCCTGTCTTTCTTTGGCTGCATCAACATTTTCTCTTTAATTCATTTCTGATTCAGGATTTCCTAAAGAACCTTGATGGACATATAGTGACATGTATTACATTTTTTCTTGTCAAGTCTAATATACAATATCTAATGCCTCTGCTTTATGCGTATCTGATATACAGTCTCTGGACTGAATCAGACATGTTTAGTAGGGAGACAAATAGACTGTAGCAGCAAAATAAGCAATCTGAAAGTGTTGCAATTTTTGTGTATAATGAAGTAAAGAAGAACAGGGGTAACTCTTTTCTAGACTCAATATGGACTATCAACAAAAATCCACATTTCAAATACATGATCGTACACCATGACTAGAAGACAAGAATCCTATGGTATTATCTTTCTAATTTTAAAGAAGTTGGAGTAAGTTTGATATTATTCTAAGTCTTCTGGAAATGTGAGCCTCCTTAATGGATGTGTGCCCTGATGAATACTGATCGAGCTGTAAATTTCTGGTTGACTCTTCACCATTTGCTTGAGGTAACTACTTAGTGTAACTTTTCAGTATTTATTAGGAGGCAGAAATTTAAAAAACATATTTTCTTCCTTAAATGGAAATTTGAGTCTTGATATATGCTTATTAAGCTAGTATTTTGTGAATTGACTTGTCGCCAATATATCTTGTGCACCATTTAATAGTATTGCATAGTAGATGGTCCTCTATTTTTCATTGTCCCTTAGAGGAATGCATTTGTGTTATAGTTCAGTATATTAGCTCATTGCACTCTCTCAACTTTGTGATTCTCTTGCATTGCTTTATACCTTGGCATCTCATTCTCACACTCTTTTTCATTGTCTCATTAGCAATGTTACTTGGCACAACTGTAGAGTATCCAGGAGTATTGAAATGTTATACATTTCAACCTTCAAAAACCATGACTTATGGACATTTTTGTTCAACATCAGTGTGTTTGTATGTATGTATGTATTAAACACACCAAGAGAGATTATATATCTAAAAAAATATTCAATGGTTTGAATCAATAATGATCTCTCCATATTAGAAATCTACAGTGTTGGTCATGATCTACACTATTAAAAATGCTTATAAAACAAAAACAGTATATTTTTGGTGGTATTCTGATTATGCATCAGGTGGATTCAAACTCAGTTTTCCGAAAAGGGAGTTGGTTCAAGATTCAAGAAAGATTTTGAAGTGTGTGTGTTATCCTAGGTAGAAGATTTTAGCTAGAAAGGATTCAAAAATAGATAACAATCGTGATCATGTACTAAAATACATGACAGGCATGCCAATAGAAAATTCACACTATTGATAATAGTGTACTCATCTTAAAACATGGATAGGTTTTGCTTTGTGGGTCACAGTAAAATAATTTATGATGCCATTATAGCCATTTATTTCTACTCTCACTCGATGAATAGGTGGGTAACCTCCAAAATTTATGACTTTTGGTTGGTAGGAATTTTATGATGTAAATCATAACTAGCAGTGGATCTCCAATTTAGATGGGTTAACATTGATTTTTAAGTTGTTTGGATCTTTCACCAAAGATTTAATGTCCAACTTATACATTCATACATATATGTATGATATGTGTATATATTTATACTTATGCATATGCATGTATATAGGTATATATGTATGTATGTACATGTATGCTAGCAAATACTATATAGTTGGCTTCTTGAAAGTATATTATGGCCACTTGTTTTCATGTTATTATTAAATGATAAAAAAAGAGAAGAAATTTGAACTTCGATAAAATCTCCCATATACACTTGGTCAATCTTATTCTGCAATTGTGCCAACATTTTTCTTGATTCTTCCTATAATAGGGCATTGCAAAATTGTGCCAGAGGTTGACATTTTGATTGAAGTATGCAGGATATTTTTAGATTTCATGGAGTGTTATATTTTGTTGTTCAGAAAGTTTTGCAATTTGAACTGGCTAGTTAGCATTAGCTTTTGGAGCTTTGGGCCTTCATTAATGTTGATTGTAATTTTGATATTTTTGATTTTGATTTTAGTTTTGGCTTTTGTGTCCATGCTAGAGTTTCCCTTCTTTAGGAGGGCAAGAAAAGACGATCTTCTGCTTTTTCTTCATTTTTATTACCAGAGTTCCATCATGATTGCTAGTTTCTTGGTCTTTCAGGAGCAAAAGACATGTTTGAAGACCAATTGCCATGACATCTAACTTCTTTATTCTAATGTTTCTCTTCCATTATCCTTTAGTTAGCTATTTATTTAAACTTACAAGCTCATCAACAATTCATACTTTCTTATTGTTATCTGCTTAGCTATTTGACAAAGTCATACTTAGGATTCACCAAGAGTTTGGAAGGAAGGGGACAGTGATTCTCTCTCATGACAATATGCTTGTACATGTAAAACTATATTACAAAGGCTCTATTATGGCCCATTGTTGGTGCGCATTGTATGACTGCTCTCCCTCCTTTCCTTGGTAGTTTCTTTTGCATTATTGGATCACATCCAATACTTTTCTGATCTTATCCATGGTCACTTTGTATCAATTATAGTGACTTTGTCTACATTAATAGAATTTTATCGATTTTATCAATAAAGAAGGGCATAGTGAGTTGACATTTTTTAATAGATTGCTGCTATATTTTGCCAAGAGCCTCTGTGGAAAGAGTGTAAACCTGGTTTTTGTTGCAATAGATAGGGGTTCGATTGTTAAATTGGGCCAAAGTGCCAACTTTGGCCTTGATGGTTTGGAGCAAGGTCTGTTGCAGCATCCTGTACCAACCATATTGAGTTTTGGTTTGATATATAAGCTGAACTGGTTTGTACCGATCTAAATCAAGCAAAATCACCCTATACCACATTGGTACTGAAATGTACTGCTTGGTTTTGAGCAGTACAATGGCTGCGAGTGAGGAAAAAATGTTTGAGAGTCCGTGTCCATACAGGGTGCATACAGTATGGTACTGACCATGGTGTGCTATATCGGTGCGTAGTGCCCTATATTGTGCGTACTGTATTGTATTGGTATTGAACTAAGACTCGGCATGCATCTCTATGGAGTCTCGGTACGCTAAACCGATCTGCATACTAGGTGTATCGATAATGTATCAACGCGGTACTAGTACAGGATTCGAGATCCAATACCATGATAGTGAGCCATGGTATTGACTATATCATATCAAACTGAATCGATAATGTATCAATATAGTTCTCGGTATTGCTTTTGTAAATCTTAGTTTGAGCTGTAGCCATTTCCTGGAGGTTTTGGGGGGATGTGAAATATTTTAATTTCAATAACATTAGAAATATGCAATTTGTGGAATTTTTCAAATTAAGCTCATAAGTGGATTCATAATGTTGGTTCTAACCATGTCATGATAAGTTGATAACCTGCTGCATGTACTGCAGCAAGATGGCGTCCATCCCTCTGTAGAATAAATGGTGGGTTTATGACACCAAGTACAGAATCACCCAAAGGCTTTCAAACATAGCCAATCAGCATGGGTTTTCCAATAGAGAGTAAATTGCAAGTGTTCATCGTGTCAGACAACCAGTAGGAGATGTTAGGATTGGCTAATAAGAAAGTGAAGGGTTTGGGTTCAGAGCTGGACATAAAGAGCTAATAAATGATAAAACCAAAATAGGATATGTGTAAAAATGATTAGACTAATGTATCAATATCCTGCTTTATTTAGGACAATATTATCATGCTTTTTTCGGACATATGTTATTTGTGGAATTAAGGAAGTTGCTGCTTTTGCTGCTGTCTGTCATGTGGCATGTTTTGTCGCTCCAAGTTATACCCAGTTGAGGTTGCAGTTGTCTCCTTTCCTTTTTTGTTTTCAGGACTTTTGCTGATTTTTTAATGTGGTATAGCAGGAATATGGTGTAAGATGTTAGGTAAAAGAATTTAAATTGACCGGCAATGGTTGGTTGAATGGTTGAAGGTTGTTTTAGGTTGGACAGCTGGCTAAAACATGGTCTAGATGGATTTCTTTTTCTTTGAAGGAGTGGGTGAGGGTCAAAGGATGCCTTTGAGTCAGAGGAGATATTGGAAGGAAAATGGAAAACTTGTAATCACTCCAGGTCCTTTGGACTCTCTTTACGAAGGAATCAGCGGCTTCGAAATGCTCAAAACTTAATGATAGCAAAGAAGCCTTTTATTGCCTGTATATTATCAGAATTCAAACCAACTGCCTACCATCTAAAAAGAGAGTGCTGCAAAATTGTGAAGGAAATTAAAAAAAGGAATGAAAAATGAAGAATTAAATTGGCGTGGAGCATGTTCAGATTTAACTCACTATAGTATTTCATAATTGTCACATAGCATCCCAAATTGAAGATATAACATTATCATCCATATTTGATTAAACTAGTACACTAACATGTCCATTACTTTGGGAGTTAAATAGTAGAAATGTAGTCATTTAGGACAGCTGAGGAAAAAGGAAGAGTTAATAATAATAGGATTTTAGGATGCCGGTAATGGATGACCATCACCTAACCTGGGGTTTAGGATCCTAGGGCCTAAATTAAGTTTTTGTGGGTTTTTGTGATTGGATAGCCCAAAGCAAGCACGAGCTGAAATTTTTTCTGTGAAAATTCTGATATTTATATGGTGCAAAAGACTATATGGGAAATAATATGACTAGAAGAAAGCCAGATTAGTACTTAGGAAAGAAGAGAAAAGGATGGTGGAAGAAGGAGAAAAGGAGCTGATAATACCTAGTGGCCTCATACTTGTGTTTGAAGGCCCCACACCTCCATTGCACAATCACCTACCAAGAAAAAAAAAAAAAACACTAATTATTCATTAGTTTCTTCATCCAATCTCTCTCTTTGTAAAGAGATGAACATACTCTTTTAGGCTGCATTTGGTACACAGGATAGGATTGGACAAAAGAAATGATAGGATTGGATAAAGAACAGCATATGATAAAAATTATCTTATTTCATGTTTGATGAAGATCAAGATAATAAATCAAATAAGACAGTTATACCCTTAGAAAAAATAATAGTCATTGCTAAGGATAAGGATAAAAAAGAGAAAATAAAGTAGAGCCGGACAGGAAAAAAAATAAAAACATCTGTTTTGATGGGATAAGTAATATCCTCTTCAATGGGATTAGCCATATTGTGGGATAAAATTTTGTTCTATCCTCGTAAAATAAATGTGGGAAAGGATTAGAAAATTTTATCTCCATTCTAATCAGGTGTACCAAATGTACCCTTATAGATCTCCTATTCCTAATCCTTTTTCTCAAGTTAATACTCTATTAAAAAAAACAAAGACATTCCAAAAAGTACAAAATTTAGATTCTCTTCAAAGCCCATCTTGAAAGGTAATGAACTACCCAAGGTCGCCACACCAACCCATTCGGTACTGTGCTGCATTGTACTGTTAAGGTATTAGTATAGTATCAAGTTTAACTTGAAGTTTCAACTGGTAAGAAGTTTAACTTAAATCCATGTTCCTGAAGTGCATATAAATATCTACATTGTCATTAAGATCAGTGTTTTAATGATAATCTCCTATGTCACATTTAAATTACTCACTAAATAGCATGCAATTATTGAAGCAACAAGCAATGACTTATCATTTATGCTTTAGGCACTTAAAGTTTTAGGTGCAATGAGATCTGACTCTGAATTTTGGCACACTATCTGACATCAAATGGATGATTGTGCACCTGAGATGTGCTCAAGCACATCAAGCACATGCAAAGTTGAGAATAAGAGTATTGCATTAATAATTGTTTGAAATAACAGCCACAAAAATGTACTAACAACATTATGCTGCTTAGAGTCCTAACTTGTTATATTGTTCAGAAAGGGCATTTAAACAGCAAAGTTTTTTAGACATGTTGCTGTAGCTTCCTCTTTTATTTGTATTTTCATTGTACCATTAAAAAGAAAATGTTATAAAAAAGCTATTTGTACATGTGCATGTAGAGGAACACGACTTACATATGGCATAAATCAACTTTACCCTCTTAAATCATGGGCCTTGTGCGAATCAAATGTGGGGAGAAGACTGTTTGTGGTCCAAGCCACATGGACATAGCCTTTGCCTACATGTGTTTGTAGTCTTGGCAGCTTGCAAAATGTTACTTTGAATTCAAATTTTCATTGTTATTCAAAAGATAAATTTTTATTCCATGAACTGTGTCTTAATTATATGAAGCTGCTATCATGCTATTGTTGTACATAATTTCCTATCGTAATGGCCATTATAATAACCATTATTTCATTCCAAAAATTCATGTTCATAAGGTATGACTATAGTTTTACGCTAGCCGTTAATCTATCACAAGCATCCCCCCCTCCCAAAAAACAACCAAAAAAAAAAGAAAGAAAAAAAGGAAAAAAAACTGTTCTTTAAATTTTTTTTTAAAAAAAAAGAAGAAGAAAAAGGTATTACAATTCGAAGAAACTGAAGAAACAAAATTGTTTCATGTTTGCCCTTTTTCTTTTAAATTAGCCATATGACATGTTGATTTAGATTCCCATGATGCAAATGTTGTTCCTGTTGGCCCTAATTTTCTTTTTGTAGCACGTCCAAGGTCAGCAGGCCCCTATTTTGGAGGTGTTCCACGTGGATCTTACATGGGAGGTTCTGCTCAGCCCCAGCCAATTCCCTTTGGCTACCAACAAGGGTTTTCATATCCACCATATGGGTAAGTTGATTTCTGGAGCATTGTTCAGAACTTGGCTCAATTGTCGGTTTTCTGATATTAGAGTTTGTTAGAACCAATCTTAATAACAGTTGCCTTTGTTTTGAAGAATTTGTTACACTGAAGAATTGATTTTAAAATGCTAGAATATGAAGAAGTGGAAGAATTAACTTTCAGTAGCATACTATGGACTTGGATTTTAATATGTGGTATTGGAATTAGCATGATATGCAGGATTGAAATTCAAAATATGTGCAAGAGAGTTGTGAATAAAATAGAAAATCCTTCCTTAACGATACTTCCATTTTTTTTAACAAATAGATAGAATGAAAAACAAAAGAATCAAGCCAAACAGTTCATAGGGCTAAGCTAGGCTGTCGAGTTTGTATGAGGTTAAAATTAGTAGGATCAAACATACCTTAGGAAAAAGATGAGAAAAGATGATAAAGTAGGTTTTAGCAAACGAATTGCTTGTAGTGTCTGTTTTTGATGAACTAAGTTTGTTTTTTGTATCATGGGGAGAGTTTATACTTCGTGCACTTTGTTTGTAGTCCTTGAGGAATTGTTTTTATTCATGATAAATGTAGTCAATCATATGCCTATATTCAATTAAGTTGCCAAAGGTAAAACATTCAAAGGTTTATTGGCTTCTTTTTGCAGTTATACCACATATGGGCCCGAATACGTCTATCCACAGGTCAAGAATCAAAACCATTTTTTATCCTTATTCTAGTGAGGATTTCTTTCAGAACAATGAATTTGCAACCAGCTGCTTCCACTGTTACAGCATATTTTTTGCTTGCAGAGTGTCTACAGTCCTTATATAGGACAACAATACTTTCAAATTTATGGAGTTCCTGGAGCTGTAAATACTGCTATCTATCCATTTGGGCAATTGGGCCAGCCTTTCCCTGGTGGGCATGGTTATACAACAGTTCAGGGCTACACTATGCCGGCCCATCATTTTGTGCAACTCAGTGGGCCTAATGTCAATGGAGTGACAAGTGCACCTCGACCCACAATTCAAGCACCATATCCAGCAGGCACATTTCCTTTTGGAAAATCCTTTTTCCCCTCTGTTTTGTGGATTAAGTTTTACTAGTGTAAAAGGACATAAGCATGGCCAGATAGACTTTCTACATATGTCGTTATGGCTTTGTCTTTGTAGTTTGTAATTTTTCTTCATGTGGCACGTGGAAGGCATGGCAAATTGTGCAGGGTCCTAATGTATTGGCAACTCAGATTGTAGAGAAGTTATCTTTGTTACGATGGATGCCAGGTTGATATGGGCAGCTGGGGACAACATGGGCAAGGCTTGTAGATTAAAATGGTTGGCTAAGGGATTTAGGTGTGTAGATTTCACTTGGACCATACTTGACTGGCAAAGGGTTAGGTTATCAATAGGCCTCCAAGATTCATCTGTTCAGGTAGATGTAAGCAGGCAGCTGGGGACCGTGTGGTAAGGCTTGTAGATTAAAATGGTTAGCTAATGACCCCAGGTGTTTGTAGTTATAACTCAGACTTACCTGACTGGTGAAGGGTTAGGTTATCAATAGGTGTCTAAGATCCATATCTATTGACCTATAAAACCGGAAAGATATTGGTGAATATTTGACATATGCTAGTCATTTACATTTTACAAATAATTCCTTTTCTCATGTTATTGGATATTACTCCCACTTATATCATATCAAACACCATAAGATGATGCAAAAGAGAAGGGTCCTCTGCATAGATTGCTCTGTGGTTTCTGGCTTTCAAAATCTTGTTTGTGATAAGTATTGGGCCTGCTTTTCTATTACAAGTCTCTCCTCAATGAACATGATTTTTCATGTTGCAGGTGTAGCAGCACCAATCCCAGCCGCTTCCCACTTCTTAGTTACTGCTCATTCTCCACAGTTTACACAGGGCAGTGGTTCAGACCAAACAGCAGGTTGAAATGCACATCAAGGTGATAACATCTTGAGGTATGGTACCATTCTTAATCTGTGCTACCTTAATGGTTATTTGAGCTGACTGTCATGTGCGTTTACCATTTATAGGAGGTATCCTTAGATTGCAGCAGGACTAAGAACAGCAGTACTGCTACGTCAGTCGCATGCATTCTTGCCTTGCAAGCTGTCATCTTTGCATTCTAGAGGTCAGTTGGACTCCATATCCATTTATGCATGTAAATGATCCTCTTATTTCACGGGACTTGGCCTTATATAGGAACTAATGACAAAAAGTGGGATTCATACAACTAATCTCAAAATAATGAAACTAGGTTTATATTTGTTTCTATGTTCTTGCAAACTTGCATTTGTGGCATATAATCCTGTTTAATTATGACCATCATTAGATGGAAGCATTTTACCAATTCACCTTTGCCACCTTTGTGTTTTTCTGTTATACAATTTAAAAATCTCAAATAGTCCAAACAAGCCAAACAGAAACTTCTAATGCCTTGTATTGGAAACAGTTGATATGATAAGAGCTGTTTATTACTCCTAACTGGTGTGACTTGGTAAACATGTTAAAATTCTTTTAGTTTAGCATGTGTATGCTATTCTAAAATCTGATCTTTCACTTAATAACTGCTGTCAGAGATTAAGACGTACTGGGTTTTCTTTAAATCTTAATGGTTAAGGAAAAAGAGAACCTATTTAAGCAGAATTGCTTTGGAACATTTCTTGAGTGTAGTTTAGGATCTTTTTTTGAATTATTATTAAAAAGGGTTGTCTCAGTTGATTTTGTTGTTTCTTTTGATATTTTTTGCTTCAATATCATGGCAAATTGCCTTTAAATAAGGGTGGCAATAGAAGCTGATAAGCAAGTTTGGATCTTTAAGCCAACCCAATTAGCTTTATCTTTTATGAGTTATGATCAATATCTTGGTAAGATATTGAAACCACTTCTGATTCATGATTAATGCTACAAAGTGCTCTCTTCTGTGAAAGTTTATACCAGAAAGTTTGCTAGGTGTGGGGAAGTTAAAACATTCCCAAATTTAACCGACCACTTTCATTTCTCCTTACTCTCTCCCCTCTTTCTGGAATCCCTAGACAAGCTTCCTCCTCTTGACTATATTCAGTTTTCACCCCCATTCCCTCTTCACATGCTTGTAATATGGTCATTTAATTTCATTAGAATATGCTTCCATCCTTTATCGCACATATTTTTCTTGATTTGTGTCTCATAACCTTACTATTTGGATATGGCTCCATGAGCGTCCTATTGCATTTTACATTCAATGTCAGACTTTTCATCTTGTTTGCATCCATCAAACTCCTATGCAAACCATAATATAACTTCAAGAATTTAAATAATTTAACGGGCTTCCTCCGACACCAAACTTTTCAAGAGAATGTATTTATATACTAGTGTGGCTTTGTTATATGCTGTTATGTGCCTGTGGCATTCACAAAAATAATGACTGGTTATCAACATGTTGCAGGTTTTCCCTAGTCATGGTCACCAGAGATACCACAGTCATCTCGTTGCTCCGACGGATGGAGCCAAAAGCACGAGAGCTCGGATTGCTCGTCTGGCTGCTGTCAAGTGTCTGTAAAATTTCCATGCACTGCTGTTGTTTGTGACGACGACTGGTGGAGCATGGACCGATGGATCCCAAATTTGGATCCAACAACTTGGTAGGATAGATTATGGATGCCGGAATTGGAGTCCGATAATCCATAAGAAGAATACTGTAAGGTAACCATGGAATCAAAATGATTCTGTGAAATTCCAGAACTTGTATTTAGTTGGTACAGAGTCGTGTTTGTTGTGCTTCCTGGGTAAATCAGTCTTTCATTGTAGTAAAACCAAGATCTTGCAGATGCATATCAAAAGAAGGGCCTCAAAAACTTGGTGCTGGCTCATTGGTTGCGTGTTTGGAATTTTTGAGTATTCTTCCCCCTTTCTCCCAATTAGAAGTGTGCAGTTGTTGTGCGGATGTGATCTGGGGATGCTGTCTATAGTGTTCTCTAGCATTGTTTGGGCTTCTTTCGAAATATTGAATGGTTCAATAAAATAGGCTTTACTAAAGTTTTTATCAGTCTGTCCACGGAAGCTACTGCTGTTCATGAACCAGCCCGCGGCACCTCAGCAGGCCAGAGTCATCTGGAGCTTTGTTACGTATTCATTAGTTGGATGGTGAGCTATTATTAGATGCAAAGTAGCTCCATCAAGAACTAGAGAGGAAAAAATTATACATCCAAGCGCTAGGATTAGGTTATACAACGTTGACGAGCTCGAGTCACATGACCCAAGCTCAGGCTAAAATTATGGAGGATTTACCAGTGCGAATATTTCAGGACTTCATATCATACCGCACAAAATAAAATTTCACAGTAAGTGCGCTGGATTTCATTTTAATGCTATTAGAACATCGAAGCTAATGCTAAAATTATTTATTATAATTTTATATAATAAATGATATATAATAGTTATTAGTTATTGTTACTATTATTATAATAATAAATAATACTTATGATGACTCTTGGCATTATTATTATAATTATTATCCTAGTTGCCTTGCCTACCAGGAGTAGGAATCTTGTATTGCTTATCGAGCACAACCAGTCCTACTACTTGGATGTGGTTTCTAGACTTCTTCTCATTTATAGGCATACTCAAGCTCTACAAAATGAACCATAAAATGAATCAATTGTTTTGGTTCGCTGCAATACGGTAGCATTAGCGTTTGATGGTAGCGACGATGAAGAGGGCATCGAGCAGTAGAAACCCGACGAGGAGGCGTTGGGGCTCGGAGGAGGACGAAGCCCTTCGGCGCTTCGTTCAGGCTCACGGTGGCAAGACGATTCATGCCGCGTGCGGTGGTGGCGCAACGAACGCCCTTACCCCATGTTCGGCAGAAACTCCGGTCGCACAGATGACGCCGTTGTAAATGGCTGGAACGCGGCCCTCGAGAACCGCCTCTCTTCCTTCTCCGACAGCGACACCCAGGGATATAGATCGGATCTTCATCTTCCGTCGCCGTCCGCCACCGGGAGCGGGGAGGACGATCCGATGACGAGGCTGACGCTGGCATCGCCGGGATATAGATCGGATCGGCGTGAGATCCTCTCGGGTTGGTTTCGTTTCGTGCGGAGTGGCAGGCGATGACGGAGATGATTCGGAGGGAGGTGAGGAGTTATCTGGTGGACTTGGGGTTGCAGATGAGAGCGATCCATGTGCCGATGCAGCGGATTTAAGCGCCCAAAAAGGGATGGAAGGCTAATATAACTTTGCTATCTAACTTCCTTGGTTATATTATACTTTCGACTTTGTTTTTTTTTTGTGTTATAGAGGCATAAGATTTGTTCAATGATTTGGTTATTGTATTCTTAATTTTGGTACTTGATCCAGATTGTTTTTTTTTTTTTTGTTACAGGGACAAAAGCTTTGTTCAACGAACAGTTTTGTTCTAATGGAAAGCTTTGTAGCAGAAAAAAAAAAAGAAAGGTGAATAAAAATTAGTGATTTGAGAAAGATACAAGCAAGCAGGTGCTTTTTCTTGACCCAAAAAATCTTCTATTTGCGTTTGAGCCAGAATGGCCGGTGAAGGGTAAAAGTGCTCATCTATATTATTATAAAAGCTGAAAGAGTTCTGACAAGACGGTTTGCCAGGCATACAGGTAAGCTAAGTAGCTTTAAAATCTTATTATTTCATAAATATAAAAATAAAGTGTCAGTATATAAAGCATCAGAACTTTGAGATGCAATTAAAATTTCTCAAATGAAGAATCCAACAAAGAAAGACAAGAGTATGGAGGAGAGGAGCGAGCACAAACGTACCGAGGAAAACAACGTTGATGAGAAGCTTCCTGACATGCAAGTCAGTAAGCCTATCCACGGAAAAGTTTTATTTTTTATTTTATTTTATTTTATTTGAATTCTTTGTTTTCTTGGTTCATTTTGAGATGGATCAGATGGTATTTAGATCTAACGACTAATATCATTTCAACCCTCCGATGAAATATTATCAAACGTAGTAAAGTTAGTTTTTTTGTTGTTTGTTGACCGGCCAAACTCTGGTGAGTAAGAGGCCGTGTGTTCAGCTCCATAATTTGAAGTAAAAATCATTCGTTGCATAAGGATGAGCTCAAGAAGCACATTCAAAAAGTGTTTCCCGTAGAAGTTTGATCCGGATCAAGGATTCAAGGGCGCGATCTGGTTGGTCGCAGTACCTCCTGCTTGGCTTGGGCTAGAGTTTGCTGACGATAAAGCTCAGATTGGACCAGATGCAACTCTGCTCTAGATTACATTTTTATTTGGTTCAAAGTTTGGGTCAGGGACAGTGAAAGCACCAGGCCATTCTCTAGTTAACTGTCTCAAGCCTACAGCCTAATACAGCGTTATGACTGGATTTGATCAGGTCTGCATCATGTGATGATGTGAACTTCTAGCAGACCCAGATCTCTTCTTTCTCCTGGTCGGTATCTCTTCCCATCTCCCGCTCTCAGCACCTTAGAGAGCATGAAGTGCATATTAGACAGATATTTACAACCATAACCATGTTGAAAATTTGAACAGAAAACATATAATGATATAAACAGCTGCTTCTACAGTACAAGGTGTGCATCCCATTTTCCTTCAAAAAAAGGAAAGAAGGGTGCTTCCTCTTTTTCTATGATACACCACTGGATACAAGAACTGGTCTTAAGCTTCTAACAGGAACCATCAGAACAGATCATTGTACTTACGCTAGTCATTTACTTTTTACAAATAATTCCTTTTCTCATGTTATTGGATATTACTCCCACTTATTACGACCTTTTTCCTCTGTTACATTTAAACCTCCTCTGTTCCAGCTTTCTTCTTCTAATTACTCCTAGATGAGGCTTTAAATGGATCAATTGGTGGCAGGGGGATACTTGCCGGAGTCGGCTCGACTCGCCAGATGTTTCCAGCGCCGGCTTTCCTCTGCGGTTGCGGTTAGCCGGCGGATGGGTGAGCCAAAACCCCTTCTCTAATCCCGTCCCTTCTCTAGGCCTGCTGTGTTTTGTTTTGGGCTACTGAGGCCCAAGCTGGTTGAGCAAACCCAAGCCCAACCACTAGGGCCGAACCCTGGACCCGCTTAGTAGGTTTGTACTACCCTCAATCAAGTTGAAGGGAGCTTGAACCCAAATTCTTATTGAGCCAGAAGTGAACCGAAGCCCAAAGTAACCAACTAGTGAGCCCAATCGCTAATTTGTGGACTAGCTGTTGTGGGTTCAAGTCTCTTTATGCTGGGTTTAATCCACTTGAGCTTTAATTAGTCTAATCAAATTCTAATTGAGGAACATAATGACTTGATTGATTTCTTATTAACCCAATTAAACTAGTGCGGGGCTAGCGAAAGCCAAATTGGTGGACTAAATGAATGGGCCAAGATATTTATTATTTAAATTTAACTTCATTGATTTTGGTCTGTTAGGATCCTATTGAGTCAGGTTAAATTTTAAATAATCAAAATAAGCCTGGGCTAAGGAGATTGATGGTCTTCACTTAGGTTCATCAGTATATGTTTCTTTTAAATCAACGTGATGGCCTAATTAATGAAAGAGCAGCATTGGACTTAATTAAAGTAAACCCGCTTAAGCCCATAATGGGTATAAATGTAATTTTAGTAATTTGGTTAATAAGGATTAACTTAATTATGACAATGATTGTAGATGTACATCGAAGATTGATTGATGTTGAGTAGAGTTGATAGTATGGATTAGTGCTTTAAGATTTGTGCTAAAGGTTTGTGATGGTATATGAGTTGAGAATTTTGGATTAGTGTTTGAGGTAGAAATCTTACACTTATTTTTATGAGATATAACATTTTTACATACATTTCATAGCATGCATTGCATGCATTGACATTTATTTTGACTCTGCTCATATATGTTTGGCTAAAGTAATATCTTTTGGATTGATGTATGACCTTATACTATCATAGATGATGATGTCATGGTTCTATAACATGGTATACTGTATATTATGCCAACATAAGTTTTATTTTATGGATGGCTTGATATGGGCATGTGGATTAGTCACTGTGGTGTTTCTGAGGTAGCATTAGAGGCAGGGCATATAGCTGTGGATGCTCCATGTAGAACCAGTCTGGACTGACTTAATTTATAACACCTAGCACGGATAGTTGATGATACGGGGCACTAGTTCAAGTAAATTTAAGCCGAATCTAGCTTAGACACGTGGCATCAGGGGTAAAGCATGTTGTCGTGGAGGCCTGATATAGAACTAGTCTGAGCTAACTAGGTTTATGACATATGGCACTAATGTGAGAATTAATCTAGATGTATGAAGGTTGCTGGGTTAAGTTTATATACACGAAATACTGGTAAGGCTGAACCGCCAGTATGTGTCTTTGGTATGCCAATGTACCGGCAAAGTTGATACTTCAATATGTGTTGCAGAGTATATTGATAATGGCTATGTACCTAATTTTTATGTTATCGGTATAGGTGTGTGCCTGGTATTGTTGACATGCTTTTGGAATGTTTGCATCCAGTAACATAGTGCAATGTCGTGCCAAGATGAGATAAGATAAAATAAGATAAGATTTCAAAATATTCTACTATTTAATTTAATATGGATTTATAACATGCAGTATGATTTAATATTTTTATATATCCTTGTTTCTATGTTATTTTTACTTTCAAGTTCATGTATTATATGCATATTTATATTTGTAATGTAAGAATTTCTACTCGGCTATGTGCTCATTCCATCTACAATTTTTTTAGTGGTTGAGAATTATCCTGCGGAGCAAAATCCAAGGGACGGATTGGTTGAGAGAAATAGAGTAGTAGCATTTTCATCTATGGTGCTTTTGTTTTGTCTCTTAGTCATTGAACTTTGTTGATGGGGATTGTTCGCTGTAATTATTTATGAGTGGGTAATTTAGCATAGTTGATATTGTCTTTTGTGGAGGACTTTTATGGCATGTTGAGATTTTTTATTTGGATATAAATCTCTTTGTATTTTGTTTTTATTTCTGAATATCAAAGTAGCACAACGACAGTGGAGTAGGCCTTGCATACTTTTAAGGTTTAACCTTGAAAGTAGGGGCCACATTGTGTTTGCTTGAGCTAAGTACCAATTTGTGCACGTGACAAACAATGTAAGAATTTGGGTAAGGCTATAAGACTGTTGCAGTTGAATGCATTTGTGAAGCATATACCAACTAAAATGTCAAAAGGAGAAAAAAATTTTGAGTTAAAAGAAAATACTATTTTGAAGTTTTATCAATAATTTGCTTATGTAGGTGGGGATTCGGTATTTTTTTGAGTCTCACATGTTGATCGATTGAATAGAGTTTCAGCAATTAAAAGAAAGACCTGTTTCCTTCGTTTCTTCAAATGGAAGGAGTAGAGATAGAATCAAATCAATTTCTAAAAGACAAGGGAGACGCTGATGATCTTGGGCAGCAGATTGAAACCTTATGTTAATGGAATTCATAAAGTGCAAGGGAGCAAATGATGACGTTGGACAGGTGGTTTCCAGTTCCCTCAAGAGACAAGTGGTTTCCAGAAAGTTTAGGCAAATCACTGTTGTTTTATGACATTTTGAAAGTAAATAGTATTCTGCACACTGCTAACGTGTTTTCTCTAATGGAACTCTAGTGTTGAAACTGGAGGAGCCATGTTAAATATGATCCGACATGTAGCTAGAGCAATGGCTATGCTGCCATCGTATAATAAATTTTTATGTATATATTTTTTCATTTTAAAAAAAAGTTATTATGATTGAATCTATGAAAAGATGCACATTTCTCTATGTTTTGATATAGCTAACCAATAGAAAATATCAATCATCCTACCATATCAATACACTCAAGCCGGTCGTGTGATAAGTTATGTATGATAAGTTATTTTTCCAAATTTATTCCAAGAAGAAGAGGTTTAATCAAGCCTTAAGGGGTGTTTGAGAAGTAAGGTTTGGATAGACCTTCTTTACCATGAGGCACATGAACTAAGCCAATTACATATGAAAGCAAAATCTAGCAGACACCCATGTTTCTAAGTCTGTGGCTTTGGATCTTGCATGTGATTGGCCTAGCCTACATGCAACATGGGAGTTTAAGATCTATTCAAGAAGCTCTTGTTGACTCCATTAGCCATTAATATGAATAAGTGGGCCCCATAGGATTCATTCCCAACCAAATCACTGTAGAAGAAAGATGGGATCAAAAGCTTGATAAGTGATGCTCAACAGATTCCAGAATTATGTATTCGTTAGTTGGATGGTGAGCTATTATTAGGTGCAAAGTAGCTCCATCAAGAACCAAAAGGAAGAATGCACACACACACACACACACACATCCAAGCACTAGGATTAGTTTATACAACGTGGATGAGCATAAGTCACATTGACTAAGCCCAGGCTAAAATTATGAAGGAATTCCTAGATTTACCGACGCGAGTATGTCGGGACTTCATATTTTACCGCACAAAATAAATTTGATAGCACGTGGCGCTGGACCCACATGGTTTCCGCTCAAAGTCCATCCACGCTACCTCTTCGTTTTAACGCTATCAAAACATGGAAACAACATTAAGCCAATACTAAAATTATTTATCATAGTTTTATATATATAATAAATGATATATAATAGTTATTAGTTATTGTTATTATTATTATAATAACGAATAATACTCATGATGTTTCTTTGTAATGTCCCAAGCCCACCTACTAGCCCAATTAATCCGTTAGTGGGCTGAAACCACGTGGCCCAAAAACTCGAGTGGAAGTTAATGGGTAGCAAGTGGACTTGAGTTATAAGCACATCACACATCTCTTTCTCATGCAACGTGGGACTAAACTTTTAAGGTATCACAATCTCCCCACCTTATAATGCGAGGTCCTCATCGTACGCCACAAGCTAGACAGAATCTATCCCGAGTCGGGTCATTGTTGCAGCAATGATGGCTCCACGCCATGGCGGGACTCTACCACCGCCCTATGGGTAGCCCTTTTCTTATGCCCACCAACTTCCGCACAGCCATGGTGGGACTCTACCACCGTCCTATGGGTAGCCCTTTCCTCTTGCCCACCAACTTCCTCACACTCGGGTCGACTCTGATACCATTTGTAACGCTTCAAGCTCACCTGCTAACCCAATTAACTTCTAACGGGCCAAAACCACGTGGCCCAAAAACTCGAGTGGAAGTTAATAGATAGCAAGTGAACTTGAGTTATAAGCACATAACACATTTCTTTTATATCCAATGTGAGACTAAACTTAGAGTATCACAATCTCTCCACCTTATAATACGACATTCTCGTCACACGCCACAAGTTAGCCAGAATCTTTTCCTCATGCCCACCCTAATAGAGAGGATTAAGATGTCTCAGAAGGAGGACCGGGAGTTACAAAAGATTATAGAAATGGTAAAGACCAGTGCTCAAACAGAGTTTCGAATTCATGAAGATGGTTCACTGAGATTCGGGGATAGAGTGTGTATACCAAAGGATAAAGAGCTGAAAGAAGAGATATTGAGTGAAGCACATGATTCGGCCTATACTATGCATCCTGGAGGTACCAAGATGTACCGTGACCTGAAAAAAAACTTTTGGTGGACTGGCATGAAATGGGACATAGCCCTTCATGTTGCTCAGTGCTTAGTATGTCAGCAAGTAAAAGCTAAACATCAAAGGCCCGCTAAACCATTGCAGCCTCTTGAGATTCCTTAGTGGAAATGGGAGCATATCACTATGGACTTTGTGACTGGCTTGCCGAGAACCTCTCGGGGTAGTGATGTTGTATGGGTGATTATGGATCAGTTGACCAAATCTGCCCATTTCTTACCATTTAGGGTTGGATTCTCTTTGGAGAGGTTAGCGGGCATGTATATAGAACAAATTGTGAGGTTGCATGGAATTCCAGTGACTATTGTATCTGATTGGGATAGTAAGTTTGTATCCCAGTTTTGAAAAAGTCTTCATAAAGTGCTTGGCACCCAGTTGAGCTTCAGTATTACTTTTCACCCACAAACAGATGGACAATCAGAACAAACCATCCAGATCTTGAAAGATATGCTGAGAGCCTATGTTATAGACTTGGGTGGTGCATGGGAAAGTTATTTAGCTTTGATTGAGTTTGCCTATAATAATAGTTATCAAGCAAGTATCCAAATAGCTCTTTATGAAGCGCTGTATGGAAGAAAATGTTGATCTCCAATTTGTTAGGATGATGTTGGTAAGCAAAAATTTTTGGGACCAGAGTTAGTGCAGCAAACTGTTGAGAAAATACAAGTAATTCGAGAATGTCTTTGCACAGCTCAGAGTAGGCAGAAGAGTTATACTGACAACAGAAGGAGGAAACTAGAATTTCAGATGGGTGATCATGTGTTTTTGAAGGTTTCTCCTAGCAAGGGTGTGATGATGTTTGGACTTCGGGGTAAACTGAGTCTGAGATATATTGGTCCATTCGAGATTTTGGACAGAGTCAGAGATGTAGTGTATCGACTAGCATTACCACCAACTCTGTCAAATGTGCACAATGTCTTTTATGTGTCAATGCTGAAGAAATATATTCCAGACCTAAATCATGTCCTAGAGCATGAGCCATTGCATCTTCAAAAGGATCTAACTTACAATGAATATCCAGTGCAAATTGTGGATAGAAAGGATCAGGTTTTACGCCATCGTACTATACCTTATGTGAAGATACAATGGAGCAACCACTCGAAAAGAGAGGCCACTTGGGAACTCGAGTCATAAGTAAAAGATAAGCATCCCCAATTCTTTAAAGTATCTGGTAAGAAATAAAAAAAATAAAAAAAATAAATTTTGAGGATGAAATTTATTTTAAGGGGGGGAGAATATAAGGCCCGTGGAATTGGACCGGCCCAAAGTGGGCCAGCCCAATCCCACCCACGCGCACGATTGCGCGTGGAAACAGGGGAGGAATCCCTCCTCCCCTGCGCGAGTTCTCCGGCAAAACGGAAGGAGGCGGCCTAGGGTTTTACTGGGCCGCCCTCCTCTACACAAAGGGGTGAAACCTCTTCGCCGCCAGGAAAAGGAGAGGCCGAGAGAGAGAGAGAGAAAAAGAGAGAGAGGGAAAGGGGGAGGAAAAGAGGAACCCCTGTTCCTCTGCCCTTTTGCCGAGGAGCACCGCCGTTGAGGTATCATCGGACGCCGAGGAGAGGTAAGTCCTCAGCGAGTCATCGATGGAGGAAAGGGAGAGGGCGTTGATGGTGGCCATAGTAAGGGGATCACGGGGAGAGGACAAAAAAAAAAAGAAAGAGAGAGAGAAGATAAACCGACGATGCCGGCTGTTGTCGATCGCGGGTCTGACCACCGTCGTCGCCGAAGGAGGTAAGGAACCCATGGCCGGCGGCCATGGGGTTCCGATGGTATAGGTGAAGAGGAGGGGTGTGATGTGCTTATAACTCAAGTCTACTTGCTACCCATTAACTTTCACTCGAGTTTTTGGGCTACGTGGTTTCAGCCCACTGACGGATTAATTGGGCTAGTAGGTGGCTTGGGGCGTTACAAATAGTATCAGAGCTGACCCGAGTGTGCGAAAGTTGGTAGGCATGAGGAAAGGGTTACCCATGAGGCGGTGGTAGAGTCCCGCCATGGCGTGGAGCCACCTTTGCAGTACCAATGACCCGACTCGGGATACATTCTGGCTAGCTTGTGGCGTGCGACAAGGACGTCACATTATAAGGTGGGGAGATTGTGATACCCCAAAAGTTTAGTCCCATATTGGATGGGAAAGAGACGTATGATGTACTTATAACTCAAGTCCACTTGTTACCCATTAACTTCCACTCGAGTTTTTGGGCCACGTAGTTTCGGCCCACTAATGGGTTAATTGGGCTAGTAGGTGGGCTTGGGGCATTACATTCTTGGTATTATTATCATAAATATTATCCTTTTGTGTATTATTATCATAAATATTATCATGTTGTCTACTGGAAGTAGGAATCCTACATTGCTTCATCGGGTACAACCAGTCCGATTCGGATTTGATTTCTTAACTTCTTTTCGTTTATAGGCATACCCGAGCTCTATAAAATGAACTAGCTGCTTTGGTTCGAAGTAGCATTAGTGTTCGATGATAGAGACGATGGAGAGGGCATCGAGCAGTAGAAACCCGAGGAGGAGGCGTTGGGCCCCGGAGGAGGACGACGCCATCCAGCGCTTGCTCCAGGCTCACGACGGCCATAATTGGATGCTTATCAGTAACGGCATCCCGGGGCAAACGGCTGATTCGTGCCACGTGCGGTGGTGGCGCAGCCATCTCCCACCGAGTGGTGGAGCGCCGCCCGTTCACGAAGGCGAAGAACGAGATCATCGCCTAGGATCACCCCAGGTTCGGCAGCAACTTCGGCCGCACCAATGATGCCGTTGTGAATGGCTGGAACGCGGCCCTCGAGAACCGCCTCTCTTCCTTCTCCGGTGGTGATTGCAGGCGATCTCCCATGACTCCTAACCCTTCAGCATCAATCAGCATCGATTTCTTCAACTCAACTCCGCATCCGCCGGCGGTGATTAGGTCTTCATCTTCCACTGCCGCCATTAGAAGCGGGGAGGATGACCCGATGACGAGGCTGATGCTCACATTGCCCGGATATAGATCGGATCGGCATGAGGTCTGCGGCAAGATGGCGGTGTCGACGGCGACGATGGCGAATCCTCTCGAAGATCGGACGGCGAGTAGCAACGCAGGATTGGATTAGTTTGGTGCGGAGTGGCAGGCGATGAAGGAGATGATTCGAAGGGAGGTGAGGAGTTATCTGGCGGAGTTGGGGCTACTGACGAGAGCGAGCCATGTGCCGATGCAACGAATTTAAGCGCCCAAAAAGAGACAGAAGGTTAATATGGGCTCGTTTGGTTCATAAGAAGTGACTTTGAAACAGAAATAGAATGTCTAAAAATTAAATTCCTAGGCATAGAATGTTTAAATTATCATATTTGGTTGATCATGAAAAATAGACATTTTTCTAAGAAAGAATGAAGCTGTCACGTTTGGTTGAACAGTTTCTTTCCCAGAAAAATAGTGCAGAATATCAATTATACCCTTTAGTTCTTAAAACTTTTTTTTTTGCCATATAACTTTTTATACCAAAATTCTGAAACTCTCTAAAGAAACATGCCTAAAAAAAATACAACAGAAAAAAAAAATTTAGGATCAAAATCCAAATTAACACAACAACAAGCATCAATGTATAAAAGATCCCAACTAATTTCCGCTGATCTGTGAAAAAGGATATACGACAGAAAGAAGGGTATATTGGAAAGAAAAAAGGAAATACGCTGCGGTGAAAAAGTAAATCTCATGGTACCGATGGAATTTTATTTTTCATAAAATGCAGAAATTTAAATCCCTCCTTCCCTGCGCGAGTTCTCCGGCAAAATAGAAAGGGGCGGCCTAAGGTTTTACTAGGCCGCCCTCCTCTACACGAAGGGGTGAAACCTCTTCGCCGCCAGGAAAAGGAGAGGCCGAGAGAGAGAGAGACAGAGGGAAAGGGGGAGGAAAAGAGGAACCCATGTTCCTCTGCCCTTCTGCCGAGGAGCACCGCCGTTGAGGTATCGTCGGACGCCGAGGAGAGGTAAGTCCTCAGCAAGTTATCGACGGAGGAAAAGGAGAGGGCACCGATGGTGGCCATAGTGAGGGGATCACGAAGAGAGGAAAAAAAAAAAAGAGAGAGAGAGAGAGGAAAAGCCGATGATGCCGGCTGTTGCTAGTCGCGGGTCTGATCGCCGCTGTCGCCGGAGGAGGTAAGGAACCCATGGCCGGCGGCCATGGGGTTCTGATGGTATAGGTGAAGAGGAGGGGTGTGATGTGCTTATAACTCAAGTCTACTTGCTACCCATTAACTTTCACTTGAGTTTTTGGGCTATATGGTTTCGGCCCATTAACGGGTTAATTGGGCTAGTAGGTGAGCTTGGGGCGTTACAAATAGTATTAGAGCCGATCCGAGTATGCGAAAGTTGGTGAGCATGAGAAAAGGGCTACCAATGGGGCAGTGGTAGAGTTCCGCCATCACATGGAGATACCCTTGCAGTACCAATGACCCGACTCGGGGTACGTTCTAGCTAGCTTGTGGCGTGCGACAAGGACATCGCATTATAAGGTGGAAAGATTGTGATACCCCAAAAGTTTAGTCCCATATTGGATGGGAAAGAGATGTATGATGTGCTTATAACTCAAGTCCACTTGCTACCCATTAACTTCCACTCGAGTTTTTGGGCCATGTGGTTTCGGCCCACTAATGGGTTAATTGGGCTTGTAGGTGGGCTTGAGGCATTACATTCTTGGTATTATTATCATAAATATTATCCTATTGTCTACTAGGAGTAGGAATCCTGCAGTGCTTTATCGGGCACAACCAGTTCGATTGGGATTTGATTTCTTAACTTCTTTTCATTTATATGCGTACCCGAGCTCTATAAAATGAACTAGCTGCTTTGGTTCGAAGCAGCGTTAGCGTTCGATGATAGAGACGATGGAGAGGGCATCGAGCAATAGAAACCCAAGGAGGAGGTGTTGGGCCCTGGAGGAGGATGACGTCCTCTGGCACTTGGTCCAAGCTCACGACGACCATAATTGGACGCTCATCAGTAACGGCATCCTGAGGCAAATGATCGATTCGTGCCACGTGTGGTGGTGGCGCAGCTATCTCCCACCGAGCGGCGGAGCACCGCCCGTTCACGAAGGCGAAGAACGAGATCATCGCCCGAGATCACCCCAAGTTCGGCAGCAACTCCGGCCGCACCGATGATGCCATTGTGAACGGCTGGAACGCAGCCCTCGAGAACTGCCTCTCTTCCTTCTCCAGTGGTGATTGTAGGAGATCTCCCATGACTCCTAACCCTTCAGCATCGATTGGCATCGATTTCTTCAACTTGACTCTGCATCCGCCGACGGTGATTAGGTCTTCATCTTCCGCTGCCGCCACCGAGAGTGGGGAGGATGACCCGATGATGAGGCTGATGCTAGCATTTCCAGGATATAGATCGGATTGGTGTCTTCATCTTCTGCTACCGCCACCGAGAGCGGGGAGGACGACCCGATGACGAGGCTGACGCTAGCATTGCCCGGATATAGATCGGATCGGTGTGAGGTCTGTGGCAAGATGGTGGCGGCGATGGCGGCGAATCCTCTCGAAGATTGGACGGCGAGTAGCAACGCAGGATTGGATTGGTTTGGTGTGAAGTGGCAAGCGATGAAGGAGATGATTCAGAGGGAGGTGAGGAGTTATCTGACGGAGTTGGGGCTACTGACGAGAGCGAGCCAAGCGCCCAAAAAGAGACAGAAGGCTAATATGGGCTCGTTTGGTTCATAAGAAGTGACTTTGAAACAGAAATAGAATGTCTGAAAATTAAATTTCCAGGCATAGAATGTTTAAACTATCATGTTTGGTTGATCATGAAAAATAAGTATTTTTCTGAGAAAGAATGAAGCGTCACGTTTGGTTGAAGAGTTTCTTTCCCAGAAAAATAGTGCAGAATATCAATTATACCATTTAGTTCTTAAAACTTTTTTTTTTTTGCTATCTAACTTTTTATACTAAAATTCTACAATTCTCTAAAGAAACATGCCTAAAAAAAACACAACAGCAAAAAAAAAAAAAAAATCTAGGATCAAAAACCAAATTGACACAACAACAAGCATCAATCTATAGAAGATTCCAACTAATTTTCGCTGATCTGTGAAAAAGGATATACGACAGAAAGAAGGGTATATTGGGAAGAAAAAAGGAAATACGCTGCAGTGGAAAAGTAAATCTCATGGTACCGATAGAATTTTATTTCCCGTAAAATGCAGGAATTTAAATCCCTCCTCCCCTGCGCAAGTTCTCCGACAAAATAGAAGGGGGCGGCCTAGGGTTTTACTGGGCCGCCCTCCTCTACACGAAGGGGTGAAACCTCTTCGCCGCTAGGAAAAGGAGAGGCCGAGAGAGAGAGAGAGAGAGGGAAAGGAGGAGGAAAAGAGGAACCCCTGTTCCTCTGCCCTTCTGCCGAGGAGCACCGCCGTTGAGGTATCCTCGGATGCCAAGGAGAGGTAAGTCCTTGGTGAGTCATCGATGGAGGAAAGGGAAAGGACGCCGATGGTGGCCGTAGTGAGGGGATCATGGGGAGAGGAAAAACAAAAAAAGAAAGAGAGAGAGAGAGAGGAAAAGCCAACGATACCGGCTGTTGCCGGTCGCGGGTCCAACGGCCACTGTCGCTAGAGGAGGTAAGGAACCCATGACCGGCGGCCATGGGGTTCCGATGGTATAGGTGAAGAGGAGGGGTGTGATGTGCTTATAACTCAAGTCTACTTGCTACCCATTAACTTTCACTCGAGTTTTTGGGCCACGTGGTTTCGGCCCACTAACGGGTTAATTGGGCTAGTAGGTGGGCTTGGGGCGTTACAAATAGTATCAGAGCCGATCCGAGTGTGCGAAAATTGGTGGGCATGAGGAAAGGGTTACCCATGGGGCGGTGGTAGAGTCTCGCCATCGCGTGGAGACACCCTTGCAGTACCAATGACCCGACTCAAGGTACATTCTGGCTAGCTTGTGGCGTACGACAAGGACGTCGCATTATAAGGTGGGGAGATTGTGATACCCTAAAAGTTTAGTCCCACATTGGATGGGAAAGAGATGTATGATGTGCTTAGAACTCAAGTCCACTTGCTACCCATTAACTTTTATTCGAGTTTTTGGGCCACGTGGTTTCGGCCCACTAATGGGTTAATTGGGCTAGTAGGTGGGCTTGGGGCGTTACATTCTTGGTATCATTATCATAAATATTATCCTGTTGTCTACCGGGAGTAGGAATCCTGCATTGCTTTATCGGGCACAACCAGCCCGATTTGGATTTGATTTCTTAACTTCTTTCCGTTTATAGGCATACCCGATTTGGATTTGATTTCTTAACTTCTTTCCGTTTATAGGCATACCCGAGCTCTATAAAATGAACTAGCTGCTTTGGTTCGAAGCAGTGTTAGCGTTCGATGATAGAGATGATGGAGAGGGCATCGAGCAGTAGAAACCCGAGGAGGAGGCGTTGGGCCCCGGAGGAGGACGATGCCCTCCGGCACTGGGTCCAGGCTCACGACGACCATAATTGGATGCTCATCAGTAACGTTATCCTGAGGCAAACGGTCGATTCGTGCTGCGTGCGGTGGTGGCGCAGCCATCTCCCACCGAGCAGCGGAGCACCGCCCGTTCACGAAGGTGAAGAACGAGATCATCGCCCGAGATCACCCCAGGTTCGGATTATGGCCGCTCATCAGTAACGGCATCCTGGGGCAAACGGCCGATTCGTGCCGCGTGCGGTGGTGGCACAGCCATCTCCCACCGAGCGGCGGAGCACCGCCCATTCACAAAGGTGAAGAACGAGATCATCGCCCGAGATCACCCCAGGTTCGGTAGCAACTCCGGCCGCACCGATGATGCCGTTGTGAACGGCTGGAACGCGGCCCTCGAGAACCGCCTCTTCCTTCTCCGGTGGTAATTGCAGGAGATCTCCCATGACTCCTAACCCTTCAGCATCGATCGCCATCGATTTCTTCAACTCGATTCCGCATCCACCGACGGCGATTAGGTCTTCATCTTCCGCTGCCGCCATCGGGAGCGGGGGGGACAACCCGATGACGAGGCTGACGCTGGCATTGCCTGGATATAGATTAGATCGGTATCTTCATCTTCCGCTATCGCCACCAAGAGCGGGGAGGACGACCCAATGACGAGGCTAACGCTAGCATTGCCCGGATATACATCGGATCGATGTGAGGTCTGTGGCAAGATGATGGCGGCGACGGCGGCGAATCCTCTCGAAGATCGAATGGCGAGTAGCAACGCAGGATTGGATTGGTTTGGTGCGAAGTGGCAGGCGATGAAGGAGATGATTCAGAGGGAGGTGAGGAGTTATCTGGCGGAGTTGGGGCTACAGACGAGAGCGAGCCATGTGTCGATGCAACGGATTTAAGCATCCAAAAAGAGACAGAAGGCTAATATGGGCTCGTTTGGTTCATAAGAAGTGACTTTGAAACAGAAATAGAATGTCTAAAAATTAAATTCCTAGGCATAAAATGTTTAAACTATCATGTTTGGTTGATCATGAAAAATAAGTATTTTTTTGAGAAAGAATGAAGCGTCACGTTTGGTTGAAGAGTTTCTTTCCCAGGAAAATAGTGCAGAATATCAATTATACCCTTTAGTTCTTAAAACTTTTTTTTGGTCATCTAACTTTTTATACCAAAATTCTGCAACTCTCTAAAGAAACATGCCTAAAAAAAATAAACAGCAAAATATATATATATATATTAAAAACAAATTGACACAACAATAAGCATCAATTTATAGAAGATCCCAACTAATTTCCGTTGATCTGTGAAAAAGGATATACGATAGAAAGAAGGGTATATTAGGAAGAAAAAAGGAAATACGCTGCGGTGGAAAAGTAAATCTCAGGTTACCGATGGAATTTTATTTTCCATAAAATGCAGAAATTTAAATTCCGTGGAAACAAAGTATTTTTACGGACGAGTTCTAAAAGCACAAACCAAATATTTTAATTTGTGGGAAACAAAATTCTGCGATCTCTTTTGCCATGAACCAAATGAGCCCTATAACTTAGCTATCTAACTTCCTTGGTTATATTATATTTCCGACCTAGTTTTTTGTGTTATAGGGGCATAAGCTTTGTTCAATGATTTGGTTATTGTATTCTTAATTTTGGTGCTTGATCCAGATTGTTTTTTGTTACAGGGACAAAAGCTTTGTTCAATGAACAGTTATGTTCCAATGGCAAGCTTTGCAGCAGGAAAAAAAAAAAAAGGTGAATAAAAATTAGTGATTTGAGAAAGATACAAGGAAGCAGGTGCTTTTTCTTGACCCAAAAAATCTTCTATTTTATTTGCGTTTGAGCCAGAATGGCCGGAAGGGTAAAAGTACTCATCTATATTATAAAAGCTGAAAGAGTTCTGGCAAAAAATCGACGGTTTGCCAAATATACAAGCATACAGGTAAGCTAAGTAGCTTTAAAATCTTATTATTTCATAAATATAGAAATAAAGTGTCAGTATATAAAGCATCAGAACTTGAGATGCAATTAAAATTTCTCAGATGAAGAATCCAACAAAGAATGGCAAGAGTATGAAGGAGAGGAGCCCGAACGTGCCGAGGAAAACACTGTTGATGAGAAGCTTCCTGACATGCAAGTCAATAAGCCTATCTACAGAAAAGTTATATTTTATTTGAATTCTATTTTTTTCTTGGTTCATTTTAAGATGGATCAGTTGGCATTTAGAGCTAACAATGATTTGTATTCTTCTGGTTATTATCGTTTCAATCCTCTGGTGAAATATTATCAAACTTAGTAAAGTTAGTTTTTTTTGTTGTTTGTTGACCAGCTAAACCCTGGCTAACAAGAGGCCTTGTGTGGGAGGTCACTGCCATGATATGAAGTAAAAATCATTCGTTGTATAAAGATGAGTTCAAGAAGCACATTCAAAAAGTGTTTCCTGTAGAACTTTGATCTGGATCAAGGATTCAAGGGTGCGATCTGGTTGGCCGCAGTACCTCCTACTTGGCTTGGGCTAGGGTCCATCAGATCAAGAAAAGATTGGGTTTTCTGAGGATAAAACTCAGATTGGACCAGATGCAACTCTGCTTTAGATTTCATTGTATTTGGTCCAAAGTTTGGGTCAGAGAGTGCAAGCACCAAGCCATTATCTTTATCTAGTAATTGTCTCAAGCCTGCAGCCTAACACAGCATATGACTGGATTTGATCAAGTCTGGATCATGTGATGATGTGTAACTTCTAGTAGACTCAGATCTCTTCTTTCTCCTGGTCGGTCTCTCTTCCCATCTACTGCATCCTGGACTCGCCGCTGCTAACACCTCAGAGAGCATGAAGTGCAAATTAAACAGATATATTTCTAACCACAACCATGTAGAAAATTTGAACAGGAAATATATAATGATATAAACAGTTGTTCCTCCACTTGGTAAAAGGTGCACAACCCATTTTTATTTAAACAAAAAGAAGAAAAGAAAAAAGAGAAGTGTGCTTCCTCTTTCCCTATAATATACCATTGGATACAGGAACTGGTCTTGAGCTTCTAACAGGAACCATCAGAACAGATCATGGCACCTCTGTGACTGACAGTGATTTAATGAGAACATGCAAACCCAAGACAAGGTCTTCGTTATTTTCTCTGGAGGAATGAATTGAGCTCAGAACCAGGAGGAAAAGATACGCAGCTAAGTGTCAATATTATAGAAGTCTCAAGCAAAGATCAGCATAACCAGCTCTGATTCTGTGCTTCTCAAAGAGCTCTTGGAGGGCCATAACAAACTGTGCATGAACTTCATTTATCTACCCACATCAAGAAACAAATAAAAGTCAGGTGCCCAATGGAGATCCTTGCTTATAGATACATGGTCCCAAAGACCTTCAGGAAGTTTCACACAAATATAAAAAGGTCATCTTGAATATTTTGACAAATAAAAAGTGTGTTGGTGTTTTTCTCTCACCTCTTCAATGGTGGGCTTAGGATTCCTCTTGAGCTCAATGGGTTTTCCCACCACTACATGCATTGGATTTCGAAATGGTATAGGTGATCTACAAAGACACAAAAGAGGGAATATTATGGAACATGCAACAGTATTACTAACAGGAATTCATATACATGCTGAAACTTTCCCTCTTGTTGTGCTTAAATGCATGAAATTAATGAGTAAGGTAAGATCCATCAGATACCCGAATCTTCCCCAGAAGACTATAGGAGTAAACTTGATTGCTCTAGCAATCCGGACAAATAATTTTCCACTGGGCTTCCACCACTTGTAAACATAACTCTGCCACCAATTGAACAAATAAGATAAATATGAACTTAGTTATAAGGGCATGGATATATCCACAAATTCCCATTATCATACTCACAGAGAATGCAAGAAGAATATGCAGTAGTTTGTCCATCTTAGAATAAACAATTTGAACACACGAATTGGTTGGTTCTTTTGATTTAATGGACAGAGGTTACATTCTCAAGCTATTCATCATTCCTAACACAATCGATTATTGAACATTTTCAATCTCAATGGGTGTATTTATTCATCTGATTTTCAAATAATCATTCCTAACACAATCGATTATTGAACATTTTCAATCTCAATGGGTGTATTTATTCATCTGATTTTCAAATAAAGGCTGAAAACTGATTGGCTTGAACTACAAAGACATCAGAATACTGGTAGATATGCATGATTACCACTTGTTCTATAGTGGGAATTCTTAAATGCATGTAAAGAAAAAGAAGACAACTCACTACCTGACCAAAGCAAAAAACAGGAACTATAGGCCGGCCAGTCTCCATGGCTATGCGTACAAATCCCTTTCTTACTTTAAGGAAAGCAACCTATTAACCAAACAGAACTCACTTGTAAGCCAACCAAATGTTGTGTTAAAAGTGAAAGCATCCATAAAAGATTACTGATACACAATTTAACAGAAAACATTCTGGAGGAAACTACGACTCCCAAGGAGCAGTGATGCATGCAAAGCATTTTCAATTAAACTTGATACCATAAAGAAGAAAAAGTGAGAAGTGTGTTGCTAAATGTTTCTCCTCTTTGTTTCATGCTTAGTAGCATGAAACATCTATCTAGAGTGCCACACCCACTTCCTTCAAGAATTATAAGTTAAACTTAGATGAAAGTTCTAAGGAACATCCAGGCTTAAGCAACATTAAATGAACAGTCAGAGTTCCTTCTAGTATGATTCAAGATTTCAAGTGTCATGGGCTGGTGCCATGCCATCCTGCTGGCACTGGAGAATACATTTCATGCCAGGCCAATGCTTGCCACATTTGGCAGGCCCAGGTACCAGTTCCCATAGGTTAACAGGGGTCCTGGCATGTAGCCATTCCACATGCCAGTCAGGAGAGCTGGCACAATACGTCGTAACTAGGCATGGTCACCATAAAACTTTGAATGGAACTAAAGCTGAGCACTTGAATTTACTCTAAGCATGTTAGCAATCATTGCTACATTGTTGATTTGAATAATATTACACTTGAAGTTATTGAACCTCCAGAATTTTTATACCTGCTGCTAAAACATAAATGTTTTTCAAACTCATTGCATCATGTTTACGATTAAATTGGGTCATCCTCATCCAAAACAAACAATTTTGAACAAACCAATCAGCTTCCATACTTCATTCTTTTTTATTTTTGGATGAAAAACAATCAGTTTCCATACTAAACATACAAACTTGATCTAATGGTTATAACTGGCTGGGATCACATCTTGATGAGTATCACCATTATCATTATGTCCAACATGTGCTATGCAAATGTCATACTATCTGCTTTAGTAATTCTTTATGAGAATATGATCCTGGCATTTTCGCCATTTTTGGATTAATGCTTAATATGTAATGTGGGATATGATATGATAGGGAAGGGGGTCAAATATACCAAATATGTAATGTGGGACATTACATATTTTCTGTTATTTTTGTAATGATTTTATGAATCATAAGAAGAGTTGGAAGGAGTCTTGAGCCCTCTAAATACCCCTTGTATTGGCCACCTCGGGAGATTAGTTGAATGAATTTAATCTTCTCTCTCAAAATTATATTTGTTGTTTTGTTGTGAATTCCTCTTGCCTTGCCTGCTCAAGCCAGTGGCCATCCTTCAGAAGGAAGTCAGAACACCATTTAGCATATTATATGGCAAAGAACCGAAATTAAGGAAAATGTCAAAGAAATCAATTGAACTTTATACATACAGCAGTTGAAACAGTTGTGTGGTCAAAATGGCCCAGATAAGTAGAGGTGGTAAAATCTCAAACTAAACAAGTGTTGCATTTTTATTACCTTTTCAAACATATATTGTATCTTTTATATCTTGTCCTACATGTTTTTTATTAAACATATTTTTATCTCATTATTTCAGCTTAAGATTGGCTGAAAAATATTTTATAATGGCAATTTCAAGTCTTCTTTGCTTATGAGAGCCCTTTAGTTAGTCCTTTGTTTCAGCTGGCATCAACCAGACTTGAAGATCCTTACAACAATCTGTTTTTGAAGCCCCTTCTGCCCTCCTTAGTCTTCTACACATTTTTTCTTGTCAAATGTAAAAGGAAAAATTATAGTGAACATGCTAAGATTAACAAAATACTAGAAGAAGCCGATATAACATTAAAGTTGCTATGATGAAGACATAAGCTGCATGGGAAGAGAGTGGAGTTGAAACATTAATATGAGCCTTCTAGCTTTTAAAATCAAACAAATAAAACTTTGATATGATGCTACAGTATTAACATAAAGGACAATTCATAATAGTTAACTTCCGAATCTTTGATGTGTTTTGAAGTTACATTTATCTCCATGCTTCCTCAATTTTGCACAAATTGAGCCATCTTAATTCTGTCATGGTTTCCTTCATTCACCACCAACTCATAATTTGGACCTTTGTTGTTTTCCCTTTTTTTTTTAAACCCCTGAATCATAACCAAATATTCTAGTTATAAGCACCTACTAGGTAAAACTATCTATTGCATGGCTTAAATGCAAAATTATATGAGGATTTATTACTTAACAAATAATGCATTTGCAGTGCTATGTGTCACCTCTCGGTCACCAAATATATTAAACTGACAGCATCAACCAAACAAGAAAAACAGATCATTCTTAATGAATAGAAAATATGCCGACAAAGCCAGGAGATACAACTTCTGATGAGCCTTCCACCATTAATGACAACTATAGCATTTCATTTTAATAGATCTGAATCAATGTCATATTAACATAACCATGAACCAACGCATATTTATCTTCCATCTCAAGAACATTAGAGTCATGTAGCTCTTGGAAACCCGAAGAGGGATGGCGCCTTTACCATTGAGACAGAGGACATAAACAGTGAAGGAAAGGCAAACAAAGACATAAATGGAGTGTAATATTATGAGCAAGGTGCCAAGACTGACCTCTGTATCATGGTCCATATGAAGAATCTCTTGCACACCACCCGGGACTACGATGCAACTATATCCAGCTTCCAAATATGAATAAAAGTTCTTTCTTGATGCAGGAACAAGCCCCAGCCATGTCCACAACTGCCTCAGAAACGGAGTATAGAACACCTGGCCAAATTATCACAGCCAATGCAACAAAATTCAATAACAGAAGGATCTAAAGAAGAAATCGATAACTCCAATCACCCAACCTCTTAATAAAAATACAAATCATGGAGCAGGGAACCTACAGCGCTGCTCGCGAGGACCTTGACCTTAGGCAGAGGCATGAAACCCGTGAGGTCGGCAAGAGCAACAACGCCGATCGGTAACACCGAATGTGGCTCAAAAGCAAACACTGCATTGGAATCACTCTCTCAACTACTTAAGAGTATTTCACCTCTAAGTCTTAACATCTATAGCAATATCCTTTTTGGAACAAAAGGTAGATCATAAACGTAATGATCGAAGGAAAGCTTTTGTAAATTTTTTTAAACTTTTAGTAATGTCAACCAAACTTAAAGTTCAAAAAAAAAATAATAATAATTACTGCCCATTAAAAGCCTGGTTTGGATCAATATATCTTCTTTTGAATAAAAAAGAGTCAGTGTATGCCATAGATGAATGAAAACCAAAAAAAACAAGGGGGAGCTTTATCAATGCATCAAAAAAGTTATACAGAAATCTAAAATTTAAGGAAACTAAAATGACTAAAATTTAAAAAATTCAAACAAAAACAACTTGGAAACAGCTCACCATAAGCTTGGTTAGGATCAAAGGCCTTTATATCCTCCACATGAAGGGTCACAGGGAAGTACCCAACTGCATACTTGCAAATCCACCTATTTATTCAGAGAGAAAATTACTTATAATACCAAAAAGACAGTCAAAATATAACAAAATGCATTTGTTTCGATAAAAATCGCACCTTGATAACTTCCGACCCCATTTGTTCTTATCATTGAGAGGAATCGCAATAAAGAACAGCAGAATCCCAAAGATCCTGCAACGGAAGGGCAAGAGAGGTAATTACCGGGGAACTAAAGGGCCAAAGTGGGAAGACGGAGGGGAGAAAAAAAAGGCAAGGGAGAGGCACGGACGCGGCGGAGACGCGGGCGGGGAGGAGGAGGAGCGCCGCCAGGACGACGGCGATGTTGAAGTGGATCAGGCCGAGCCAGAGGGCGAGGGCGACGGTGGTCCAGATGACGGAATATTCCGTCCCCCGATACACCGCCGCCTCCCCGGCGGAGGCTCCGTCGGCGGCGCTGACGGCGGGTTGACGGTCTCCGTTAGCTCCGGCCATTCTAGAAGACGCTTCCCGCACGCGCGCCCCAAGAGGGCAAGTTCGGCGGACGTTTCGATGGGCCGCGGAGTATATATCACCAGAGTCGGCGGACACGTGGCACGAGCTGACGTCGGCTGGATCGAAGACGACAGAGCTCTCCAGTCGCCACCGCGACCGAGGGGTATCCAGAAGGTGGATATGGACCGTTCGATCTGATCATTTAGGGACGGTACAGATTGGTAGGGTTCACCGGTCGGAGGACACGAATCACGACAAGATGCGGTATAACTCTGCCCTTTGCTTAAGATGGCATTGCTAAGGGGATGAAGTTACGTAATGATTGGTGTGCGTATATATATTACATGGTGAAAAGGGTACAGACTTTATAAGGGGGTGGGTGTGAAAGTTTTCAATGGCTGCAGGCCATGTCATTTATATTATATTTATCAATGTCACGCTATCATGTGCTAGCTTTTAATATTAGACCAGTGGAGCCAACCAAGCACCGCTTTCCCAGAAGAGCATTTTGGTAGCTACCTTTCAATTGGGAGGACACTCGACAAAAGTTTGTGTCCAGGGCTTGGTTTGGTGCAGCAAATAAATTTTTCTCCCTTCGTTTCTCTGAAAAAAAAGTCACAAATTCTGAGTTTAATTTAGGTTTATCGAATTCTCCTTTTTTTCTTTTTTCTTTTTTTTCTCTTTTATAGATGGTATTAAGAGGGTAGGGATTTGTCCTCAACTCATAAAAATGAATTCTCTATATAATATTAGATTTTTTTGTTTCAAGCATCGATCTTTATCTTGCATTTAGAGTTCTGAGCAATTTCTTTTAGCCTGCTGCACTCCAACTCACACATGAAATGTTGAGCATTGTGCAACCCTATACAAGTATATACAAGTAATTCTACATATATGAGTTATATTAGATGATAGTTTAGGACTGATTATTATTTCTTGTTTATAACTGATGATAGTAATAGTTACTGTTGACCCTCTAAACCCCCTCCCAAACAAGGCATTAATCAGAGATTGTTCATATAAATAAGCATAATAAACTAAGAATCTAATAGAAATCTTGAAAACATAGCTTCCACGTTCAATCCATAATATAGAGTCCTGTTTATACTTCTGATGTCATATTTCACAGTTAAGACTTTTGCATCCATACCCACAACTTGGAAGCATTCATCATCACATTCTTATTAGCTATTTATTGATAAAATTTAAGTGTAAATATAAATACTATTTTTTTGTTTCAACTCAATATATTGATGATCAGCCTTATTAGATATTGCCAATAAGATAGGCCATGGTTTGCTTCATAATACCGATTGAAGGATGCTAAATCAAACCGCTAGATACTTTTTATGGGCCTGGCACCATGATTTTAGCCTAGAGAGAGAGAGAGAGAGAGAGAGAGAGAATCATGTCATGGCATAAGTTTCCATACTCTTCAAAGCTAAGCATTCCATCTCGATCAATATCAAACCTCCTGAATCATTACCGGGACAAAGATGAAATAGTGGGCACGATAATGCATCGCCCAACGATGCAACAAATGGAATGGAGCTGACGTTGAGCATGGCCATTTGGATCTTGGCACCACATCATTGCCCTTCACATACAGTATCAATACCAACCCTCCAACCTCGTCATGCTGTCATCTGAACATTTATTTGATCAATAATGTTACTAAACCCATATTGAACAGAACATAAGAACCATTTTTCTTTTCTATCCATCTTTCGTGAGCATTATGATTGCATCACAACAAAAGCAACGCCTAGTCGGTCCCAGATAGAACAATAAAAAATTTTCTCCAGGCTATAAATCTTAACATAAACAAAGGACATGTTAGAGAAAACACCTGACCTTTAAGGGAACTGAACTTCTATTCAATGCATCAGTGTAATGCCTAGTATATTAAAATAGACCCAGTTTGAGGGTTTAGATTTCGAATGCCCAATCCATAAATATTAGAAAGTTTTATAAGTTCATTTAATCCTTACTATTTACAAAAGATGCACATTATTCCTCAGGAGCCAGCTGACATCAACAACATTCATGAGTCAAAATTTAGTGCCAGCAAATCTCATGTAGATCAAGATGAATGAGAAATCATATTATAAACTTGTTTGATAGCTTAAGGTACAAGGTACTTCACCAAACAAGACTACAGCCTTTAAATAACACCCTAATTACTAGTTCAGAAAGCAGGGTAATTATTTATCAACAAAAGAATATAATCAATGTCTCGGTCAATCATGATAAATTAAGATAATAGTTTATAACTTAAGCTACACCTTGATAAGAACCACATTCCTCGATAAAGAGGACAATTTTCTTACACCTTGATAAGAACCACATTCCTCGATAAAGAGGACAATTTTCTGAGACTCAGAATAGTTTATAAGAATCACATCTTCGGAGATGTATATCTCAAAACTTTGCTCGAACTAATCTAAACTTAAATTTGATGAAACACTCATTTCTCAATGAATTCCTTCATGTTCTTCAACCATACCAAGTACTCCTTCTCATCCTTGTTCATCATGTACTCATGCAAGAAACCAAACAGGGAGCCCTTGATACCCCTCACTTCAAGGTACTTGTGCAAGGCCTTCTGCAATTTCTCATCCAAATCCCTGCAACCAAAGAGTAGACATTAGAACACAGACTTTCCTTTTGCCTTATCTCAATATACTTCTACTCTGCGACATCAGATTACTTGACTCCTGATACAAACATTTACAATTTCTCGAGGAATAATTATACTGATTTTGATTATTGAAAGTTTCTGCCCCCTTCTTTTCATGACCCAAAGTGCATAAAATATACTTTTAAAATGTTTGGCAAGTATTGTCTATAATTCATGGTTTGGTGTCTGTAATACACTAAATGCCCTCAAATCTTATCAATTTCCTCAAAATAACCATCTATCCTCACTGGTTATTTATTTTCAGTTTTCCATATTTTTCTAACGTTGCCTAATCAGTGCCACAAGTTGGATAGTTCAGTGGTCAGATACCGCTTCTTTGGGGTCCTTCCTCTTCTCATCAGGCTGTAAAATCAACTCCCATTATCCTGAGAACCTGCACAATTTCCAAAACTCCCTTTCTTGTTCCACAACATATAAATGCCTCTTGATGTCATGTTTCATGAGATAGTTTCCAAAAAAAAAAATTTCAGTACCAAACAGCATCCACCCAAAACCTTGTCTAATAAGTATTGATAAATAGCATGCAAATTCACATCAAGTTCACACTAGTACACTCAAATTACTAAATAGTTCAAAAAAGAATATGACAAAGGAACTTACGAAAACTCAGGCCCTTGATAAGCACCCTGATCATCAACAGCATCACGTTTCTTCATGGCCATGCTTTCTATTTGAAGCCCATCATCACGAAGGTTGCAGCAAAATTCCAACAATGGACCCTCTCCTTTTTCAATAGATACAACCAGAGAGATAGATGGTTGGAAGGAGCTCTCATTGTTGTCATCCTCACTCCCGTCTTCATCATTCTCATTGAAGTCTCCCTCTGCATCAAGATTCATCACAACAGTGACTTGGATGTTCTCACCGTCTAATTCTCGTTTAAGGATGACTGCCTGATCCCCAGGATTATCAACAATCTCAAAGGGAAACCCATCTGGCAATTCGATTTCCTGCAAAGAGAAACTGAATGGATTACTTTGACATTTTAAATATTACTTTCAATGTGTATGATGGGCAATTCCAGGACTCAGCAAGTAGTGAATTTGTCCTAGTCCTTCACTGGAACCAAAGATACTTGGACAACTTGAAAAGCTAAGCTGAGTATGGTTATCATCAATTAGGCTGCAATATATAGAATAAATTGAAGCACAGTATACAAACGACCTATTAAACATTTATGAATGTTAACATTACTAACCACCATAATGCATGCACTCACGATATAGTTTGACCCCATGAGTGGATGCAGATAATCATTCATTTGTTGAAATGGTGTCTGGCAGTAGTGCATGAACAAGAGACATATCGTAAAAACTCTATCAAATTGCATTATAAGCCCATCTCAATATTGTAACCATGCATGTATTCATGTACACAATCTGACAAAAGGCTTTATTAATATGAACTTATCCAAAAAGGTGCTCACACACACACCCAAAAAATAAAAAAATTAAAAAGCTATAATGCCTTTCGTCATCAACTGAGACATTATAAGGATGACGCTTCTGTGCACTTTACAATTTGCAATATGTAATTAACAATTCCTTATTTGGTCGCAAACAAAAAATAACCACAACTAGTTATCCTATGACTTGAACAGCATCAATAAAATGAAAATGAAGACTGCAACAATAGAGGGCAATGAACTGGAGTCATGAAATCAAGTTGAACACTAAAGAGACAAGGAGTTGGGGACACTGAGGCCAATAAATAATTAGTGAAAGATCCAACACAGCTTTAGAATTATAGAAATAAAAGGTCCAGTTGTAAGCAAGAATGATCATAGGATGCCCCAAATAAATGAGGATCCAGTTCATAAGGAAGGGTGACAAGGCAAGTTAGGATGAACAAACTACAATCACTTATGTAACTCAAAAACCATTTAAATTAAACCATTAAAAAAATAAGGGTCTACATTTAAGGAAAAAAATTCAAAAATTAAGAATAAATCCAAGCAAAAAACACACCAACTTGGAGTTGTTATCAACTGCCGAGAGACAACTTGAAGTTAACCATTTGTCTTAAATTGATACAGATCAATTAGTTTCTGCTATCACCACTCATACACAGCAAAAGGAAAAAAAAAAAAAATCAGCACCTCCATGTTCCCAAATCAGGAACCTGACCCAGTGTTATCATGACTGAACAAAAGATATGGAATCCAATGCCTCCCATATTTGGAAGAACTTGACGTTGAGTTACCTACAGGCATGCAAGTATTGCTCTCCATTATTCACTGGTTCAAAATTCAATAATGAAGACAAATCACATGGAAATGATATCTTAGCTTGGTTTTGGATCTTTGGACCCTATGCCTGCCATACTTATTTAATGACATTAACATTTTGGCTACTCTCCATCCATCTGACTGACCATATGATGACATAAGATAGTTAAAATAGTCTCATCTACTCTCAACAAACTCCTTAATTGCAATATGCATCAATGTCAACATATAAACAAGGAAATATCCCCTTCTTTCCACGAAAATATAGAAGTTTCTTATTCTATAATAACCAATGTAGAATGCCCATCATCAATATGAAGGCCATCAATATTCTCAGTTTCAACGGAAAATTAAACCTTCAAAATTGTTTTGGCCAGCCATCCATAATAACTGACACCACCCAAAGTCAGGCTCCTGATTAAGGAATCAGTTCCACCCAATCACAACCTACAACATTTTGATTCCAGTTAAAATAATTTCAACTGACGGTAGAAAATGGAATCAGTGTCCAGAACTTTAAATCTCACATTGGCATGCCACAAATGACTCTCCCTAAACCAAAATATAGAACCATTTTGTGATTGTGACTTGCAACTCTCACACTAATATAGAACCATCCAGCTCTTATCATCCCATATTATGATTGTGACTTGCAAGTAAAAACTCCATATGCTCCATGGCTATCTACCAAGTTGCTATTCAAGATATGCCGGTTAAATGAGTAAATCAAGTCTACAAAACATTGCGAGCCTAATCAACATTTTGGCAAGCCCTAGCTTTTCTCTCACACATATCGTCACAATAGCAGATAGCAGAGACAGCAGAGACAGCAATTCAAGCATCATAAGTCTCATTCTCCTACATGCTGTGATTCCACCTGAGACAGAATTCCACTGTATACTCCAATATCGTAACCCACGAGTAACAAATTTTGTAATGGGAACAAAGAAATAAAGTGAACATAATTTAAACTTTCTTTGCGTTAATAGGAAAGTAAAAAAGAAAGTTATAGAACAACAGATATTACGCCCCATGACAACAAAATTTGAACTTGACAAACATTTTAACAGCAAAAATAAGAAATTGATACGAAAGCGATCGGAATGAACGAAAATAAATCCACAACAATTCTTTAAAAAAAAAAATTAAGACATGACTCGTAGTTTTTAGCTACGAAAACATTATTTTTGAAAAAATAAAAGAAAAAAGAAAAAACTCTTCGAACAATCGATGAGGGTGATACGATAGGAAGGCATTACCAGTTCGTGAGGGTCCGATTGACGGACGCAATCGATCTCGGAATCGAGGACTTGTTTGAGATTCGCAACCGCCGACACCTTGGACGAGGCGAACCGAAAGGAGAGGAGGGAAGAGGGTTCCCTGAGACTTTGGGGAATCGCTCTCCGGATCGGATGGGAGCAGGGAGAAGAGGCGAGGGAGGAGTAAAACAGCGGCTGGCGATGACGGCAGAAGAGAGAGGAGGATCGAGAGAGGCGGAGCGCGCGGCGAAGGAGAGAGGAGGCGATGGAGGACGACATCTTTCTTCTTCTCCTCTCCGATGGCCGAAAAGCTAGGGTTTTGGAACCTTGGAGGCAGGGTTTAACGCGGAGCGGCCTCTTTCTAGGGTTTAAGTCATTTAAAGCCTATTTGAACCAATAATTTCGGTGGAAATGAAACTCCACTTCATAGTTTTGATGACTTCCGTGATGTAAATACTAATTCTTGTATTTAAGATAAAGCATAAAACTATGAAATTAAATTTCAAATCTTTCATTTGAAGCTAAGATAAAAATAAAAATTCATAAAAAAAAAAATTTATCATATTACCTTTTTTTTAAAAAAATAATTTTTAAAAATCAAAAATTTACCAAATAAGAAGACTTATGTTTTGATGATTCAAAACAAAATTCAAAGGGATAAGAAAAATCAATTAAAAATTCAAGTGAAAATCACAGAAAGAATGATTAATGTGATTTCAATATAATATTCAAATGCATCCTTACTAAACTACACTAATATTAATTCACAAGAGAGAGAAGGATATACTTGGTTGCATAGTCAATTTCAGAATTGGATCACCTCCGCTATCCTTGAATTCGTATAGTTCACGAATCTTAAATATGTATAAAGTAAAAAAAAGATAAGGTGACTTCGAAATCCATATGAATCTAAGAATGAAGAAGATGATCAAACCCTATATATATATATATATATATATTAATTTTTAAATATTATTTATTATAGTGACTTTTGTATAATAATTAGTTTGCGCTAAATATTTGGTTGAAGATTTAATGAATCAAAAAATAATGATTATTCACTTAATCCACACTCTTGATTTTGTCCTGCATTTTTAAAAGTAAGTGAAATAAAAGAATATGTGTTATAAAATTTTGTAACTTATATATAAAATGAATATAAAAACTAATAGTATCAACTATACTAGTGCCTCAAATATCTAATAAGAACATATTTGAAGATTAAATTATAGTAAAATATAGCATCATTTACACCTATTTGATACTTAGATCAAAAAGCACTAAAACATATGATTACTCGATTTTAAACATTTCTTATTTAGATCAAGCTTTGTAGTTGAGACTTTTGATTTAAATGGTCCACCACTGGTTCCATATTATCAAATCTTTTATTAAAATTTAATATTTAATATGTAGACCATCTCTTTGTACAACTAAATATTTTTAATTGATGAAAAATAAGATACCAAAGACAAAACTTCATTCTCATTGGTTATCATCAATTAAAGAATTGTTAGTGGATAATTTCAACAGAACCACATCCAGTGACTGCAATTAAGATCTAACCCAATCATTTAACCCAAATTAAACAAGATTTAATTGATATTTTTGACCATGCACTTGTTACATATGTATTAGATATACAAATGGTGGTTGATATTAATTCAAGTTACTTCAATAATTTTTTAATTTAGTGCACCGCCCAAGTTTGAAAATTGTGATTAAGAAAATGGCATTTATCAAATAATTTCATTTATGAGCTTTTTAAGTTCCCCACACAGAAATGCAATGGCATTGAGAAAATAAGAATACAAATGGGGCAGACATAGGCTAAGCCCTAATTTGGCATCATTGTGGGTAATCAAGCTTTTATTTATTGATCTTTAAGCACAGATGCTTTTAATAAAAAGTTATTATTTGATAATTATATTTCTGAATTGAAGAATTTTGACATATGTTTAGCAATCAAATTTAGAAAGTACCTTTAATATCAAAAAATGATAAAGAAAACATTATATAATGCTTTTAATTATCTAATTGTTTGTTTTAAAAATAATTATTATAAAGTATTCTTAATTGATCAATTATTTACTTTGATATTTTAATCTAAATAATATAATAAAGAATAATTTTTATATATTCTATAAAATACAATATTATTTTATAATATCATCATATTATAATTATATCAATATAATATAAATAATAATATTATATAACATTATATTACATTATTTATTACATTATTATAATAATATTAAATTATTATACTATTTTATTATAATAATATTATGACAATAGCATCACATAACATTTATCATAGTATAATCATCACATTACATTAGTATTATTATATTATATTTAATAATATAATATATTGTAATATATTATATAATCATATTTTAGTTATAATAGTATGTAATAATGATATTTTAATATAATTATATTATATTATATTATATCACATTATCATAATATATTACTATAATAATTTTATGTTATAGTATTAAATGTGATGATTTTTGTATTTCGAACCCATGATTTTATAGTAGGGCTATAAGTGGGCTTGGCTTGACTTGTGGCCCACTAGTCCGATCCAACTTTGAGCTAGGGTTTAGGCTAATTTGGATCGAATTTGAGCTCAAAGTTGGAACTAAAAAAATTTCGAGTTGGGCTTGGACTATTACTTGGCCTAACCAAACTTAGCTTGAAGCCCATAATTGAAGAAAGATTAAAGCATTAGCCTTAATTTGGTACAAATCTAGTCTAAATATGGCAACAATAACATAGCCTTCATTCAAAACTAATTGGGATTAGCTGTATAAATCCTTTTTCTCTATTTTGCTTGATTAGAATTAATTATTTTTTAAGATTCAAAAATATCATATTTCTTTATTACTTACTCTCATGTAATTTTTATTTTACTTTTATTTTTTATATATGTATTAAATCATTTCTTTACACTAGTGCATCTCTCGGTCTACATTCAAATGTTCAAACTATATAAGTTATCCTTCTCTTAATTTATCCTTAATTAGTGCCACCTTTACTTTTTTTATAAATGACTTTATTTCTTATTTTTTATTTCTTATATTATAGTATATCTATCTTAACACTTTTATTTCAACCATATTCATCTTGTATAATTTTTTAATTATACAACATTTCATATCATAAAGCATAACTGTTCTTATGGTCGTCTTATAAAATTTTTTATTTAACTTGGCAAGTATTCTATAATCATATAATATTTCGATCATATAATATTCTAATCATAAAATATTTCAGTTGCACTTCTCTATTTCATTCAACATGTTTTAATCCTCTAAACAATAATTTTTAATCTTTTTTTATTCATATGAATAATCGATTCTAAATATCAAAAATAATCACTTTTAAGAACTTTATAGTGCTCAATTTTTTTAATCTATATTCATTTCTATTTCTAATCATATTAAAATTATATTCCATGTATTCTCTTTGCCTTACTTAACTTAAATTTTTAGATTCTAATATATTTATCCATAATTCTAATTTATAATTAACCCATGCCTTAGTTTCATCTAAAGGTAATTACATTAGAAGTATATGAACTTATTTGAGGTTCTCGATTGAGTTCTTATACCTTTTTTTTTGTCACTTGAATATACTAACTCGTAAAATTTTTTTAATCAAATACATTTTTAACGATCGTTAATGATGACTTATGGACAATATGATGATCATCAACGATAACTTAAATATACTCTTTTTTTTAATTAGTACACTAACTCATAAAAATTCTTCAATGTATTTTAACTTATAAAAGTTTTAAATCAAGTATATTTCTTTTAGTTCAACTAGCATTTCTTGTAAATGCATGATAAACAAACCAATTAAAATTTTCATATATAAAATTCTATATGCAATGACTCAAAGGAGAAATACTATTATCTATTTGTGCATTAAAAAAAAAATCTCATGCATGAAAAGTTAAGTAGCAAAATAGTGACTTTTTAGTTGTTTAATTAATAGTGGATGAATTAACAAGAAAATTACATCTTAAGTGTCCATCTTTTTTTTTATAATGTAAACTTTTTGATATGTTATTAATACATCTCTCGACAAAAAAATTTTGCCCTTTCCCAATACAAGGTAGATGTGTAACTCTCAAAGGTTACCTAATTCTGCCACATAGAACTAGCTATTAAAAAGATGTTAAGGGATAGCCTGTATAATTCTCCTACTTATATTTGTTGGTACTTAATTAAAAAAATTTTATAAGTCAGTATACCCAATTGAGAAACTTTTATAAGTTAGTATACTCAATTGAAAAAAAAAAAAGTATACTCAAGTTATTGTTGATGGCCATCATGTGGTCCATCAAGTTATTTTTAACAGTCATCAAAGAATATTCTTAATTGAAAAACTTATATGAGTTGGTATACTCAATTGAAAAAAAAAAAAAAGAAAGTATAAGAACTCAATTGAAAATCCCAACTAAATTCATATACTTGTGATACAATTATCCCTTTTATCTATTAGTACTATATTATTTCTAGATAACATATACCATAAAATATTATCCCGAATATGAGTAACAAGCTTATCCATAATTAAAGTAAAAAGATAAGGATTGAGAGTTAATCTCTAATTTAAATCTATTGTAATCAAAAATTCATTGGTATTATTGTAAGTAGTTTTTATACTAATAACAACTCTATCATATATGTCTTTTATTACATTAATATATATAACAGATACTCCTTTCTTTTCTTACACCTACTATAAGACCCTTTTGGGTGCATTTGGATAGCTGATAGGATTGGGATGGGACCGAATAAGATCAGCAATCTTGAGTTTTCTAATTTGGGATACTAATGAAATAGTGAGGCCTATAGTTAAATAACAACTTGTCAATCCAGTGTTTACTCTTCCAAATATGGGATTGAATTGGGAATCCAACCTAATCCAATCCTATCGATGAATTAAATGCACCCCAATTTAGGAACTATATCATATACTTTCTCTAAATTAATAAAAATCATATGAATTTTTTTTTTTTAACTTTCTTAAAGAGCATAAGTATTAATAACATTAATGGATTCATCTCTTAATATTAATTTAATCAAAATTATTCTATCCCCTATTCTCTTAATATTTGCAACCTCAACTTTTAAATTCTTATCTTACTCCATTTATTGAGGGATAACAGTAGAGATGGGGAAACTTGAAGCCTATGGAGAGCCATTCCAATGAGGATTCATTTGATGGGATTAAATAAGGATAGAATGGGAAGAAATTTTAAAACTCCACCAAGTTTGAGGATGGAGATGTGGATTAGGGTCTCCATCTTCAAACCCATCCTCAAAATCCAATTATTTTCTTCGAATAATAATAGGTGCAATTATACAAATTTAAGCCTCCTATTATACTCTAAATATTGGCTTTAAGCTCTTAAATTTAAGCATTTTAATATATTTTATATATTCATCAATTTATAACAAATTTGGACTTCAAATTATTTTTTATTACAATAGAATGGGATCCAAAGTGGACAATAAATTCTAGAAAAATAAAGGGGGATTGAAGACTCCTTATAAGGAATGAGAGATCGTGGGTACGAAGATGGGGGTAAAATCATTCCTCATTTAGGATTGAGGCAGAGATTGAGATGTAGAATATATCTTCCACCCATATCTACCTCATTATCGTCCTTAATTTTATTCTTATCATTACTTATATACCAAAGTAAAGTTTATAACTATCAATTTCTTTGATTTTTTTCTTCTATATACTTAATCTCTTGTAAGCAAACTATATTAATTCTTCTTTTATTCATTATATTTATTAGTTCTATTAATTTTTCTATCCATGACCTCATATTCTAAGTTGCTAAATATTTTTTATTTCTTTTTTTCTTTTTTTTTATTTTCTTAGATTAACTTCTTTATAAATACATGTTAGTGTAAGAACCTTTACCTTCTGCGAGCACCGATGCGATGCATCACTTTTCAGAACCACTCTACCTATCTTTGCAAAAATTTTTACTATATTCAAAGACCAATATAACGCATTGCAAGTAGGGGATACTCCAATAGTTTTTTATATTGTATTCATATTTATAAGGTATAACAATAGTTTTATATTGACTGCCAACCTACCATAAGCCTTCTCCTTTATCCAAAATTTGGACCAGCTATACACAAAACTTTACGCATAGGTCAAGTTCTGAAATCTAACTTAAATTCAATCCCAAAATCTTAAAATATAATGAATCTCTTAAATTTTATAGCATCAATTGTATGAGAATAGCTAGCCAACTTTCTAAAGTAATTAGATATAATTAATTTAAATATTAATTATCTTGCATGAGCGCTTAAAAACTAAAATTAACTCTATTAATTTAATTTTTCATTCAAATAAAATATTGTGAGTTGGTCTAATTGGATTGCAAGTCGAGCCTAAGCATGAGCCTAAGCTTGAGTTGGGCTCAAAGCCTTAAATTCTTAAAAGGAAAAAGATCATGCATGAACTTAGTCTGAAGCTTGAAAAATATTTTCAGGCTAGAGCTTGGCGTAACCTCACTTGGTGCACTTTCGAGCCTACCTTAAATTCTAATGAAGATAGATTTTCAAAATGTCTCAATTAAAGATTTAGCTCAAAAGCTCCAAATTAAAACTATTGAAGCCTTTATATATATATATATACTTTTGAAAAAGGTAGAAAGCGGTTTCAAAATTTTACCAAACATCTCACAGTCATCAAAAGCTCTCTTCAAAACGCATTTTGTCTTTTTAAAAGCAACATCGAGCAGAGACCAATCCACAAATCATATTCATAAATCTAGCCAAAGGATGCAGAACAACAATATAAGTTCTCACCATCTGGCCGGTCCAAACCCCCTCCCCCACCTCCACCTCAAAAGAGGGTTCCGGGCCTTAGGAAACCTTAGGTTCGTAGCAATGCAGCACGGATGCGATGGCATCAAGCTTCTAACACGGTTGCAAATAGTCTTTCAAAACTTTTCTTCACATACAACAGTACAGCACCACCAAAAGGCAGATCAAATAGAACTCCTCAACATGGGACAGCAAGAGTTCTTCCATTTTTGATCCTTACCAGAGGTTTGGCAGGCTTCCTCCACATAATACCCCACCTACATATAGTCACTGAAATCAAATCTCAAATTTCTTCACCAACTGCATGCAACTATCCAACAACAAAGATTCAAATTTCCTCTCTATACTGTTGTTTTCTTTCAGCATATGAACAAGTTCCATACAAGTCTTCAACACCTCAGAAATAGCTAAAATCATCATTCTCTGATGATTTTAAGAATTTTCTCATAAGACAGAATGTTTGTAATGTTATTTTCAACTTACAAGCACACTGATGGATTCATGGTAGTAACATTACCATCACCAAAGCTGGATGCCAACCAAAAATGGAGATATAAATAAAAAGTTAAACATGTGAAATTTCTCACCTCCCTACCAAACGCTCAACAGATTGGAAAAGGCCGATTGGAGGAAGAAGGGGGGAACAATGCAACACAGGGTTTGGTAATGGTCCATTATGGAGGATGGTTAGTGGTGCAACTCAGAAAGGTGGCTGGCTGCCAGTGTGGGAGAAGCCATCATGGACAACACCTCTGACACAGAAGCCATAGCACTCAAAAGCTGCTTTCAAAACATCCTGTGAACATCCAGGCTTCACAATGCTTTTCACCTGTAAAAATAAAATATAGGAGTGCAAGAATTAGAACTATATTTGCAGGATAGCCATGCATAAGGCTGAGGCAGTAACCTATATAAACCAACACTCCAGCGCATGAACAAGGTTTCACAGTTTGTCATTTTGTTCAAGGCAGCTCCAGACCAGGTTTTATGGTTAGTGAAGGGACTACAAGATGAGCAGTGTGTTGGCAATCAGGCTTTATGATTCAAGTCCACCAATAGGACTGGTCTTTCAGTGGTCTGAATGGCTTATTATTTAACCAAGTGATAGAAGTATATGCATGTATTGCAGCAGAAAACTAGGACCAAAGAAACATGAGGGAAAATTGTAGTTGATTGAACCCAGGGAAACAGAATTGGGTGCAACACAAGGAAAACAGTTTTCTGAATAAATTTGAGAAGTTGGAGTTGGTTTGTTGAAGGTTTAAACATAAAACATCGCATGAGGTAGCCTGCAATTGTTACAAGGCCAACATAATTAGTGCTGGCAATATAATAAAGGGATGGTTTGGAGATTAAAAAATGACAATTATAAATGTACTGTTAACTTGTCCCGGTTTTCAGGTTAATCATCATGAATAACTTGAGGGTGGGGGAAGAAAAGGTAAGCAGTTAGGTGAGAGCCGCAGTCAAGGGGTAGGACAAGTTCCAGAGTAGATGCCACATCCCTAGAGGAATGGTTCTTTAAAATTATGTACATTTAATTTCTTTTATTTAATTTTTTTAAAAACCAATTTGTAAATTAAAAAAGTAATAAATAAATTTTTTTTTAGTAGGTTGGTTGGCTAAGTTTGACAACTTTAAGCTCAAACTATATCAGACAAAATATAAAGATAAAAATTAAAGACTTTTTTTTAAACGATTAGAAGATAAAGAATATGATAGTAAGAGAGCAATGAAATGATGCGACCACAATAACAAGCCACTTACCTATCTACAAATAAAATATATAATTTATTTTATTTAAATAATATTAAAAAAAATTAGATGGGTTGACGAATAAACCATCACATGAGCCATCATATAGGCCGGCATACGTTTGTCATGCGAGTTGGCACATGGGTTGCCTCATGGGCTTATACATGGATCAGCATATACGTCAGCATACTGACCTAACTTGTGGGTCCATCCAGCCCATGAGCTAAGCATGGCCCATCCCAAGTTAAGCTTATGGATTGTGCCGGGCCGCCAAGGGGCTCATGGGCACAGTTCAGCACGGCCTATCAACCCATGGGCTAGCTCCTGTAGCAAGCATGTTCCCATATCTCTCTTACATTCCATTTGTATTTTATTTCTAACAAAATCTAGAGAGTACAAAGACATGCCCAAAAAAATGGAAAATAAAAATAGAGGAGAGAGACAATTCCCTTGTCACATTATTTTCTTTGCATGACCACATACATAGCAAATGCCAAGCACCACTTATAATCTTTAAAACATATAAATTGGAATGAAACGAATGCCATGAATTTTGAAAGAGGAAAATATGAAACTAAAAGCATCACAGTACCACACACACAATATTGATAAAGGGAGGATTTCCTTGTGATGGTTGAATGGATACTTTGAGTGCATAAACTCTTCATTTGGGGAAAGGCCTCTATATATATATATGTTTCATTCCATTTTTTCTATGGCTAAAAATATTGTAATACTTAATCAAGATTTAATACAATCTCCATGCAAATGCATTCTCTCCAAGTCTTCAAATACTTCTGTTATCATAAAATAGATACGTGCAAGGCATCTTTATATATTAAAAAAAAAGACATTTAGGAAAATAAAATAAATAAATAATGAATTAAGAAGACTAGGTTTAAAATGAAGAAGAAAATGCAAAATAAAAATATAAAATATAAGTTAAAAAATATTATCCAAAATTTAAAATATAATTAATGAGAAATTTAAAAAATAAAAAAAAATAAAACACACACGTTTATGCTTGCTAAATCAAACAAGGATCTAAAACATGAAGATCAAAAATATGAAGGAATTAAAGAAATATCAAATATAGTAACTAATAAAAAATGACAAAATATAAAAACAACACTATCAAATTATATATATATATATATATATATATATATATATATATATATATATATATATATATATATATATATTTATAATAGTGTGTTAATTTTAAAAAATAGAAAAATATTATATAGCCATATCATCCATGTCATGGTCATGTTATACATTATAGGTGATTACTTGGGATGGGTCATGAACCAAACCCTTTTTTCTGCAAACGGGTCTGAGCCAGCTGGTGGATCCGGGTCCAATCTAGCCGCCCCGCTGAACGACCAATGAGGCTGTAGGAAATTCGACGCATCTAGAACCTTCTTGCGGGCGTGCTACGTCTTTTTATAGGCGGCCCCTTGATCGGCTTCCCCTTCTCCAAGCATCCGCCTCCGCCGCAGTGGAAGGGTTTATCTAGGGTTTTTTGCCTCGCCGCTTTCATCCCATTCTAAAGCCCTAGGCTCTTCTCTCTCTCTTTCTCTGCAATGGCGATCGGGTCCGTACTGGTGTCGAGGCTGGCCAGGTCCAGGACCGTGGCCTCCGGCCTCTCCTCCACACTGTCTCAGGTCCGTGGCCCAGCTACTCTTTCTCTTTTTTCTTTCATCCATTTCCAGTCCTTTGTTTTGATTTTTTTTGAATGTTTGCAAGTAATTTTGATGTCTGTCTGAAGTATCCTGATGGAAAGTTCCAATTTTTATTCGCTGGATCCAATCTGAACTTTATGCGGAGCTTAAAAAGATTGATCCCAAAGTTTTTTTTTTTTTTTTTCCTTCCGATATCTGTTAATTAATAAAGTTGAGTTTTTTGTGCTAGATTAGGAGGTTTTTTTAAAAAAAAAATTTCAAACCCCTCAAAATTGGATCAATTTTTAAGCTCCACATAACGTTTAGATAGATTCGATGAATAAATTTGCAACTTTCCATCAGGATTTCTGCCGGTATGAATGAAGGCTTAGATTATTCATTTGGAGGAGCCGGAATTTATCTTATTAAAGACTTTATTCAAATCGATATTATGTATTGGCGAAAGAAATAGAAAAATTTAGTCATTCGTAAAATTTAGATGTTTGATCTTATGGTACGCTTTGTTAATGTCAATTCCATGTATAAACAGTTGTCAAGATTCTTGCTGCTGATTTGATTAAAAAAAAAAATGGAAATGGCATATTGAGTGATTTATTTCTCATATATTGCTAGTTTTCACTTAAGGATCCTGAGCCCTAAATAACAAACTGGATGTCTCTTTGCCTGCCAAGGCTGAGAGGTTGCTCAAGTTATTATCTGGTAACTTTATTAGCTCGTCTTTCTTAATATCCTTTCAATTTCACTCTTCCTGGAGCAGAGCTGGAGAAGATGGATTTTGTTGTTAGGTTCATTTTTCAGGCACAGATAGGAGAAGATTTACATATATTTGCTAGAAAAATTACTTAAGATTTTTTTTTTTTGAAAGGTTTGTTTTTAGCCAAACATAATTCAGATAACTGATTTCCAAGGTCATTCATGGATCGGAGGGAAGATCATCTCTTTTCTTTACTTGATTGTTAGTGGCTTTAGAAGATCGCCCTTTATAAAATCTTATTTAATGATTTCACTCACCTTAGCTTCATTATTGTGTAAATCCAGGCTTCTGGTCTTCTGAAGGCATCACATGGCATGTCTCCTCTATCTCAAAGATGGGCAGCTGCAGCAAGGGCATTCAGGTCAAAATATGTTACTCATTCCCCCAACCTTACTGTTTTCCTTCCCCTGTCCTCTGTTGGTAGCTGATTTATCTTCTCTGGTTGGTTTTTTTAGCTCTAAACCTGCCAGTGCTGATGTTATTGGGGTGGACTTGGGTACAACGAACTCTTGTGTTTCAGTTATGGAGGGCAAGGTGTTTTTCTGCTTACCTTTTTGCCTTTGAATTCTATGCATGCATCTACTTGAAGAAGTGACATGATTTTGATGTCGACTTGATGCTTCCAATATATTTAAATGTTGAATCATTTGGTGCAGACCCCAAAAGTGATTGAGAATTCTGAAGGTACAAGGACAACACCTTCTGTTGTAGCCTTTAATCAGAAGGGTGAACTTCTTGTCGGTACACCAGCGAAGCGCCAAGCCGTGACAAATCCAACGAATACCTTATTTGGCACCAAGCGCTTGATTGGAAGAAGATTTGATGACCCTCAGACACAAAAGGAGCTGAAAATGGTGCCATACAAGATCGTCAAGGCACCAAATGGAGATGCTTGGGTGGAGATGAATGGACAGCAGTACTCACCCAGCCAAATTGGGGCATTTGTCCTCACCAAAATGAAGGAGACGGCAGAGGCTTATCTTGGTAAGACTGTTTCCAAGGCTGTCATCACAGTACCTGCCTACTTTAATGATGCTCAGCGTCAGGCCACAAAGGATGCTGGGAGAATTGCTGGACTGGATGTGCTGAGGATTATCAATGAGCCTACAGCTGCTGCTCTTTCATATGGAATGAATAACAAGGAGGGATTAATTGCTGTATTTGATTTGGGTGGTGGGACTTTTGATGTCTCAATCCTTGAGATCTCAAATGGAGTTTTTGAGGTATGCTCTTGTTTTGGTTCTGTATCCTTTTCTATGATAGTTTTGTTGTTTGTTCCATTTGTATAATGTGAATCTGTGATTATCTGCTTTTCAGGTCAAGGCTACCAATGGAGATACCTTCCTTGGTGGTGAGGACTTTGATGGTGCGTTGCTGGACTACCTGGTCAGTGAATTCAAGAGAGCTGAAAACATCGATCTATCCAAAGACCGATTGGCATTGCAGAGGCTCAGAGAGGCTGCTGAAAAGGCAAAAGTGGAACTTTCTTCTACTATGCAGACAGAGATAAATCTTCCATTTATCACTGCTGATGCTTCAGGTGCTAAGCACTTCAACATTACACTGACCCGATCTAAGTTTGAAACTTTGGTGAGCCATCTGATTGAGAGAACACGTATCCCATGCAAGAACTGTCTAAAAGATGCTGGAATCACAGCAAAAGAGGTCGATGAAGTCCTATTGGTTGGTGGAATGACAAGGGTTCCAAAGGTCCAGGAAATTGTTGCCGAGATCTTTGGCAAAACTCCGAGCAAGGGTGTGAACCCTGATGAGGCAGTTGCCATGGGGGCTGCCATACAGGGTGGTATTCTGAGGGGTGATGTTAAGGAGCTTCTTTTGCTCGATGTCACCCCTCTCTCCCTTGGTATCGAGACTCTTGGAGGGATCTTCACCAGGCTCATCAATCGGAACACAACCATTCCAACCAAGAAGAGTCAGGTCTTCTCTACTGCTGCTGATAACCAGACCCAGGTTGGGATCAAGGTCTTGCAAGGTGAGAGGGAGATGGCTGCTGATAATAAGCTTCTTGGAGAATTTGAGCTCACAGGCATTCCTCCCGCTCCAAGAGGCATGCCTCAGATAGAGGTGACCTTTGACATTGATGCTAATGGAATTGTGAAAGTCTCAGCTAAGGATAAGGCAACATCCAAAGAGCAGGAAATTACCATCAGATCCTCAGGTGGGCTATCAGAGGAAGAGATACAGAAGATGGTAAAGGAGGCAGAGCTCCATGCACAGAAGGATCAGGAGAGAAAGGCTTTGATTGACATTAAGAACACTGCTGACACAACAATTTACAGCATTGAGAAGAGTCTGGGAGAGTTCAGAGACAAGATACCAGCAGAGATTGCACAGGAGATTGAGTCTGCTGTTGCTGATTTGAGGGCTGCAATGGGTGAGGACAATGTGGACAAGATCAAGGAGAAGATGGATGCAGCTAACAAAGCTGTCTCAAAGATTGGGCAACACATGCAACAACAAGGTGGAGGGTCCACATCTTCAGGATCAGGATCAGAGGGAGGAGACCAGACTCCTGAAGCTGAGTACAAGGATGCCAGGATGTAGGGTTGCAAGCTGAGTACAAGGATGCGAAGATGCAGGATTATGCAACAGTATTCTTATTTATATTTTATAATTCGGTAGACAAGGTTGCTGATTTTCTCTGATTTGTTGTAGCTGGTTTTGTTTCTCTGGAGAGAGGAGAGAGGAGAGAGGAAATTTATTACCTTGAGATAAAAACTAAGTTCCGTATTGTCTTTTGATGAAAAGCTGAAATTGCTTGGCATAGGAATATTTTTACTCAGTCTGAGGTTTATTGGAATGTTATGTTTTTTGTCACAAATATTTAAATTGGCTTGCTGGTAGGTGTTCTGCTTCGTTGCATTTTAAAGTCAGGTGATGTCTTGTAATTTTTTTTTTCGTTTTTTTATTTTTAAAAGTGAAAATATGAAATCTGATGTAATTTAGATGTTTGACTCTCTTATTTTTATATTTTATTTTTTAAAACAAATTAAAATTTATAAAAAAAAGTGCAAGTGAAATTTTTTTTTATCTATCATTTATAAAATTATTTTTTTGTAAATCATGAAACTATTTCTATTTCAATTCTCATGATTTATTTTCTCTTCTATCTTCCTCAAAATTTCCTCCTCCATGACGCCATTAACGTTAGGCAATTTCATTCTAACTCCTTTTTCTGTTCCAACTATCCAATCTTCACCTAGGAGGAGACCCTGAGGTTTACTAAAAGCATCAATAAGAGCAAGGTTTGTGATCATTTAATTTTAATTTTTTAAACTTTTATTTACCAAGCAAATCTTATTATTTTTTATCTTGAAAATTAAAAATAATAGTGATGATTTTGTTTCTATTGTTAGAAATTAAAAAAAAATGAAATTTTTATTTTTATTTATTTATTTAAAAGTAAAAATGATAAAGATACCAAACATAATATAAAATCAGAATTTAAACAATTATTGATAGAAACAAATCAATCATAGAGAACTGGATTCCCGACTCATCCATCCTTTAAAGATGCCAAGTATGAATGACTTAACATAGAGTGTTCTTTAGAGGTGACGCAGCATGCTTATCGCAGCATGCTTATCTCAAGATAGCCAATTCATATCCTTGATGGTCATGCCCCATTTGCCATCCATCCAAAACTCACCATCATCATCAATCCAAACCAATAGAATTCCTCAGCCAAAGGTCATTCAGGAACAATTTAGCAGCTAACCAAATCACAACAGGAGCTAAGAATCAAAAAAGTTCCCTGAAAGAAGAAACATAAGCTATGACCAAAATCGTGCTCGGATGAACTAACAAAGCAGGCACAAACTTCAAGTACGGAGATCCATTATCAATTAATATCAGCAAACAAAACTCTCCTCATACCAAAACAATCAGCTCTCAAAGTACATTGAGTTAAAGCACCATCCTGGCCAGAAGAAAAAGGAATTCAATCAATGCAATCTATAGAACAGCCAGACCTGCAGCAGCCCATTTTCATTTAAAACAATGACAAGCCACCCCTAGCAGGTAACAGCTAAATCAGATATAAACTAATAAGAAACAGTTAATTAAATCTTAAAATGCTAGCAAGGGAAAGGGTTTTTTGTGCAACCATCACCTCTATGAACAAATGCCATATGTTGGAAGATATGCAAGGAATGCAAGATGCCATTACTTGCTAGCTGCAGTGGAACTGAGAAATGTATGGTAAGAAGGGGCAACTTTCCGTGGCCAAGCTCAGAGATTCTCTTTTTTTTTTTTTTTCCAAAGAAATTGTCAAAGAATTCCATTTAAGTTGTTATGGCTGCCACTGTAATGGGCATACAAAGTTATACAACCTTCAAATGAGAGAAGCTATGGTGAAGAAGCCAGCATATGTTTACTGGGGAACGAGGGGATAAAAGCTTGCCTCTCTGTTCCATATATGCAACAGGTCTCACATGGTTCAGGAAGCTGAAACATAACTGATATGAGAGGAAAAAAATGTGCCATCTATATTCCAGTCTACCCGTGATAATGTTTCTTTATTTTCATTCCATAGATTTTCATTCCATAGCCAAAATAGCCAAAAAAAGAAAAGAAAAAAAATCATCCTACTTTCAGTTCAAGCTACATAAGCTAAAGTACAAATTATTCTGCGCTGCTGCTGTTATAACACTACTCCAGACCACAATTATGTGCAGTATTCTTTGATAATAAAACTTCAATTCATCATTGACTGACTTGGAAGATCCCCTAAACAAATTTTATCCACATCAGAGCCAGCAAATCATGCTTCGCAACCAACTTAGATGGTATTCTTATGGCAAATATGACAATTAAAACTTGAGGTTACATTCTCTGTCATTACAACTATGTTAAACTCTACTCATGTCAAGAACCTTCTCATTCTGATCTTTGGGGCTCTCCTCCGCATCATTCTGCGGTATCCCTTAAATTTCTTCCTTAGATGCCTCCTCAACTAGGATTTTTGAAAGTTTAACTTTGATGGGTCAGGGATCATATGTGCCAGGTTTTGTTAGCTTTAGCAATCTCCCTATCTACCAACCAGTTGTAAAGAGGTCAAACAGGCCGAACTAGCCTAGGCCTGGCATGGCCCACCTAACAAACTGTGCCAACGCGATGGCCCATCACGGGCTGGCATAGCCTGGCCTGCGGCATGTTTCTCAGCACGGCCAGCACTAACAAGCCGGCTCACAACATAGATTATTGAGCTGGCATGTTAGGCATGCGAGGCCCGACATGTCAGGCCCGTTGGGGCACACATGGCTCAATGGGAAAGGACAAAAATGCACACCCCCCCCCCCACCCCCACCACCAAAAGCCAAAAATAGCTAGTTTGAGAGGCATTTTCATTCAGTTCCCAAAATACCCTTTATAACTGCTACAAACAGCTAGTTTTAAAGGTTATTATGATCTTTTGGTTAAGAAGATTTATTTACCTTTCCCAACGGTCATAAACAGCTAGTTTCTCAGATTATTTAGCCCTCCAACTGTATAATCCTTCTTCCTCACCCCACATCAATCGAAAAGCTCTCTAAAGCTTTCTAAAGCTCTCTTAAGCCCTTCTTATTTTCCTACAAACCTTTCTAATTCTCCAAAGCAATTCTAATTTCTCGCTAGTTTCTAGTTAATTATTTTAATCTCTCTCTAGTTTTTACTCTTACTCACCATCCTTTACAATCGACAATGTCTTATGTTGATAGCTCTCGTCAACCCCATGACCAAAAGTTCGAGTTTGACACTAACAAGATGGAGTATGGGGCACACTAATTACAAAGTGAACCCAATGTCCCTCAGCCTACTGCTAGCACCAATGCCACATCAACACCAAGTCCAAAGCTAGATGTAGGACTTTTGGAATCTAACTGCATTTAAACATCGAGGATATCGCCAGCAAAGGGCTCCGTGCAGTCTATAAAGTCTGTAAGAAAGACTATAACTGCAACACTTTCAAAAAAATCGATCATTTGACCCAGCACTAAAAGAAACATAAGAGTGCAGTAGTTGACACCATCCAATCTTAGATCAAAATGAACTAAGGTGTGTTAGAAATATTTTCTTATTCTTAAAAATTAAATAAAAAAAAATTATTAAAATTTATGGTAGATAGTGAAATGCCTTTTACATTTGCCAAAAATTCAAGACTTAAAAGATATATGAAAAATGCCTTAAATCCTGCATATAAAATTTTTTTCGAATACTACTAAATCTGATTGTTTTAAAAAAATTTATGATTATAAAGAAAATATAATTTTATATTTTAAAAATTTTGATAGTAGAATGTACTTAAGTTTGATATTTGGATAAGTACTATCGAATTATCTTATTTTTATGTGACCATGCATTTTATTGATTGCAACTAAGTTATACAAAAAAGAATTCTTAATTTTAAATTAATTAAACATCCATACACTGCAACCACCATCCACGCTCATATCATGCAAATAGTACATGAGTACCATATAGATGATAAAATTTTTTCAATTAATTAAGATAATGCATCTAATAATAATGTTACTACTGAATTACTCAAATCGCATCTGCATCCTATTTTATATGAAAATTATGTCAAATTAAATGTGCATGTTATAGTATAAATTTAATTATACAAAATGGTTTAAAAGTTAATAAATCATATAGGTAAAGTTAAAAATGCTATTAAATATATACAATCGTTAGGAGCTAAAAGACAAGAATTTAAATCTTTATGTATTGCCCATGGATTAAAATATAAATAATTTTTGTTAGATGCAAAATAAAGATGGAATTCTACATATTTAATGCTACAATCATATTTTGAATATAAAGATATTATCACTATGTTTTATAATAATTACTTCTCCGATGAACCTCTATTAGATTATCATTGGCATAATTCTAATATTATTATGTAATTTTTACAATATTTTTATGATGCTACTAATATTTTATCCGGTACTTATTATCCTACCTCTTCCCTTATTTTGCAACAAATATATAATATACTTACTATTTTTCAGAATATAGGAAAAGTGAAAATTTTGAAAATATAATTTTACCAATGGAAATAAATTTAATAAATATTGGGAAGAAATTTCATACTTTCATTGTTTAAATTTAGTTATGGATCTTAGAGTTAAATTATATGGTTCATATATAATATTAGAAGTAATTTTTAAAAATATGAATTATGAAGTAAATATAAATAGATTTAAAAAAATAAAAATTTATTAAATAAAATGTTTCTATTATATGATCAAAAATATGATAAAAGTAAAAAATCCTCTACTTTAGGACTGACCTTAGGTAACGTTAATGTTTGATCTTTATTAAAAAACAAGAACCACCGCTTCATCATCTTTATCTAACGACTTAATATTTATTTGAGTAATGATTTTATGAACATTCTAATTCAGAAACAAAATAGATAATTTTGATACTTTGACCTGGTGGAGAGTACAAGAAAATAATTATCTTGTGTTCTCCATCATGGCTTATGATCTACTAACCACTCTAATGTCTACAGTAGCATCGGAGTCTGCTTTAGTGCAAGAGGATAGGTACTCAATAAAAGGAGCCAATTGAAGTCCGATACAGTGAAGATGCTTATTTGCATCAAGGACTGATGTGACATAAAAGAGAGGATGCAAGGCCAGAAAAATAATGATGAAGAGTCCCCTCCAAACACTAATGAATAGAGTAGTAGAAAACTAAAGATGAAAGACAACATGACCCATCACGTCCTGGAAACGGTCCTAAAAACTAGACGAAATGAACGACCGAATGAGTCACACCAATAGCAATTCTCCAAAAAAGATAAGTTCATCTAATTTATTTTATTTGATTTTCTCAAAATTAGTTTTAAAATCATAAAAATAATAATAAATAAAAATTTGCTTGGCAAGTTGGCCCACCAATGCCTACAACGTAGGGCTCAGGCTATATCAGACCAAAGACGAAGATGAAGATCAAAAAATTGAAAACTTTCCTTCGAACGGCTAAAAAAATAAAAAGAGGAACGAATAAGAAAACAATGAGATGCGACCGCGATAACAACTCATTTGCCCATCCACAAAAAAGATATGTATATAATTTATTTTTTAAAGTAATATCAAAAAAATACATGGGCCGGCATGCAAACCGATATGCATGCTAGCCCATGGGCCCGACACAGCCCACCCCAAACTGGGCTAAGCCAACCTCCCAAGTGTGGCGGGTCATGCCAACATGGCCTACTATAAGAACCGTGCCGTGTTGGCGGATGGGGTAGGCCCATTTGGCACCTTTGATCGGGTGCCTTTGCTGAAGTTATTGGAGCTTGGGATGGGATAGGCCCATTTGGCACCGTTGTTGAATTTACTGGAGCTTGGTATAGGCTGCATGAAACTATCAAAAGGTTTTAGGGATCAAGCATCATCCTTGAAGGTGATTCCTCTATAGTGATTTCTTGGCTTCATGGACAATCTCATTCAATCTCATTGTCAGCATCATCTCTTACGAACTTAAGCTCTCTGATTGCCTTAATCCTACAATTCAAAGCTTCCCATGTCCATAGAAAAGCTAATTAGATTGCTGACTTCTTAGCAAACTGAGCAACTCTTCATAGGCAGTACCAATGCTGGAGCACGGAGTTTTTCTCTCAGCTCAACCACTTGGCCATAGCAGACAATCAAGATGTTCTCTACTTGAGGTGGTAGACCTTTATTTCTATAAAAAAAAGAAAAAAATAAAGAAAAAGGCTACTATTTAATGATGTTCATTTGGTACTTCAGAGAAGACCAATATGCCAGAAAGTCTTGATTGCCCATACTAAAACTGCATACACCTCAATATCCAAGGTGGTGTTTGAAACCAAGGTGGTGCAAGGGATCAAAGATCTAGCAATTTTTTTCTACCTGAGCTTATGTATTTGTGCCTGCTTTCTTCAACTAAAGTGAGGAGATGGAAGGCTGGTGGCTACTTCTCAAAGAAGTTGAAAGATAACCGGCTAAATTTGACCTTCCACAACGAAATCTGGACGTCCCTACAAGATCCCAGTCTTGGTCCCTCCTAAATTAGAGATGCAAACAGTATGCTGTTGGCTTTGGGAATAAAAACAGGCATAAAATTTTCTTGTCCAATGCAAGAGTGCTCTGTGTAATAAAAACCTAGAGGTGGTGACTTTTCACTACAGCCAAAATGGGACTGGAAATCCCTTTAAGCCTCTGTGTAGAACTGGAAAGGCTTGGAAGCAGCAATTAGAAATAATCATTTGCATGGCAGTATCAAATAAGAGAAAATAAGATATCGAACAAGGCATTCAATAAAGGGGTCATATTGGATAATGGTACAGTTTCTGTGGATTGTTGGACTTATGTGCATCAGTAGTTGTTGAACATGGTGTATTAAGAAGCACCTTTGCTTTCTTTTTCTTTTCTCTATTTGTTCACCCTCCTGATAGAATGTTCTGTCACCAATCAATGAAATTCTACATCCTTTGCTAATGTTGTATCTGTTGCTTGTTAAAGGAAGATTCAATAGAATACAAGCAATAGAATATAAGCATCATGATTCCATTTATTCCATTTGAACCAACCTGCGAACCTCTAGAAAAGGGTGGGTAAAATTGGTATTTTGAATAGTAGATTGAGCTACATTCTCCACTTAACCTAGAACAAACTACTCCGGACCAGAGAGTTGAGTTATTCATCAAAGTGAAGAGGGTCAGAGTGAGTTAACGCATTTAATCTGGGCTATTTTATTCCGCAATCAAACACAGCCCAGGGAACTTGTAGAACCACATCAAACTTCTAATAACTCACAAAATTCTGTATAACTAACTATCCCTCACATATCCTTGCTTCATATCAACTGCTATCACTTTAACTTCAGTATCATCACAGCTTGTTAATTATTGCAATAAATAGCTTAATTTGAACTTTGTAAACTAGATCATTAATATATCTTGCAACATATATATATATATATATATATATATATAGAAAAGTTTTCTCAAGTGACACCTGTTGAGATAGATCACTCCTGGGAATTTAATTTTTGTCTATTGGTTTCCTTGGAAGCAAACACGCATGGCACAGACATTTTTTTCCTAAACTTTTGAAGGTGTTTTCAATGGCCAATCCAGAAACTTTAATCTTGACACAACTGAGTTCAGAAATATAAAGAGAATGTTTTGATTCAAAGAAAATGTTATAGCACCACCCAAAAGTCTAAGAATATATAACCTTGGATGTGAGCAAAATCCAACATGAAAGGTCAAAACATCCTATACTCAAGCACCACACCTATCTTCCAAGGATGGCAATTGACATTTGAATTGTTTAGCCTTCCACCTCTCAGTCTAGTGGATCCAAAACTGTCCATCAAACTTTCGCTGAATTTATATTATGTGAATAACAAAGCTTGTCATATGGAACAAATGCCTAAGGAGACAATCATCATTCCTTTGACAAAAACCTTTCGACATTAAAAGGACAACAAGATCGACCAAGTACAGAACATCTTGAAATAAATCATTCTCCAATCGGATCCTCTTTAGAAATAAGCAGCTTACTGAACCCCAATATAGATCGTCCCTAAAAACCCAAGATTTTGTAACTTCTCTTGTGACTTTTGTAAACAATAAGACTGATAACTCTTGAATTGAGTCAAACTAAAAACCTGTTTTTAGGGCCCTGTAACGACATGCATGAATTGCAATAATATCAAGAGGGAAGACTCATAATCTACCCCTTACCCTTTAGCCAATTTATAATTAACAAATATTTATAAATGCATCACATGTTTGACGTGTACCATATGACCAACCCAAGCCATAAGAATGCTATATAAAATTAGCCAGAACCCTTTTATGTTGAGCAGAACCTTTTTATGTTGAACTGCTGTACAAAAACCTTAAACATACGTACCTGCTAATGTAAACAATAAGGAAAAAGGCAAAGGAATAATGGCATTATCAAATTGATGTCATACATGTCAGGCAATATATTCATCTATGTGATGCCCGTGAGATTTATGGGCATAGTGAAACACTTTGACTTCAACCCCCATGTAGTTTTCCACATAAAAGAAAAATCAGAACCAATCCTGTACTGCTTGGATATCTACTATTTGACATTCAACAAGATCAACAAATGTTAATAATTGAGCTATTCCAGGATATGCCATTTTCCCATGAACTGGCTTCAACTAAAGGTACAGAAAAACAAGTAAAAATAGAAAAACAAGGTTCTAAAAAAACAAACAGAGAATCAAAAAGTGATAGAAGCATCGTATAACATGCCTAAAGAGGTTATAGCAGAAAAAATTGGTTAGAGACCACACCTAGTACATGTAAACAAACATCAATCCAGACCATGGCAAACCAAATAGAAACATAATTAAAGTACAAGGTATCTAAGTTCTCATTCAGACAGTGAGATCAAAGAGACCATTTTTGAGGTTCAAGGAGTGCAATCAAAATGTCTGGACCACAAAGTGTTTCGACAATAAAAACAACAGAAGGCCAAACAGAACTCCTCACCTAGGTCACCTATGAATAGAAATGATAAACAAGATACTGCAAGAAATTCAACCTAATCATGCATGCTTCTCCTCTCTTTCCCGATTCCACTGCTCAATCCTCGCCCTTCGTTCCTCACTTCCTTCCCTCACTGGGCTCCTTGTCTGCCTAGGGCTCCCATGTCGCCGCCTTCCCCCATCACTGTCATACCTTCCAGGCCTGTCTCCATTCCTCCGCACACTTCCATGGAAGTCCCCACGGTCACGGTAGTCTCTATCACGAGGGTCTCTTCGATGGTGGGGGCTTGGACTTTGGCTACGGCTCCTCCCACGAGACCTCCGATAACGTCCAAATAGCTTCCTCCGCAACTCTCTACTGATCTGCTTCACATGCATAAAATTGCAATACCCACCACGGTTGCAGCTATTCTCCTCAAACTGCCGGCAAGTGGCCTCCCGAAAGTCTGTCACTGGTGAGAAGTCCACAATTATCGGGCGGCCTGAATAGAACCTGCCTTGAAGAGCCCTAACCGCAGCAGCAGCTTGTTCCTCTTCCCTAAACTGGACATAGACATTCCCGATCATGTGATCAGCGAGGTTATCACAGACATTGAGACTCTCAATCTCACCAAACTTGCTGAGCTCCTCAAAGATGTCCTCATAAAAGTCCTCAAAGTGCTCCTGGATCTTTCGGGGGTCAATAGGCTGGCCCTGTGCATCAATTCCTGGGGTGATCATGTCCGGACGCTGATACATATTAGACAGGAGAAGGGTGGGAGATATTGTGGGGCGGTTGTGGAGACGGGAGCACCTGTCTCCATGGCGGCATGCTCCAATCTTGAAGTAGAATGGGCAATTCACCCTATCCTTCTCGGTACCAAAGATTGAAGCCAAGTGCTCCGCCATCAATCCTACCCAATAGAAGTAACCCTAAAACCTCCAGAAACCCTAGATGGCTGTAACAACAATGTTAGATTCAACCATTTCAATTTTTTTTTAAAAAAAAATCTAACTTTTTTACACAATTGAAAGAACAACTTGTAAAGAAAAAATCAATATAGTTATGTTCAAGAAACTGAAAGTGTGGTTTACTAAATCCAGCTCTAAAAGGTGTACAGTAGAATCACAAAGCTAGCAACATTTTGATTCAGAAGAGAGCCATTTGCCGATAGGAAAAACTTTGGTTTTTTTTTTTTTTCTCCGAAAAAAATCTCCGTAGAATTTAATATCACACCACCGATTGATTAGGGTTTTTTGAATTGATCAAGCTTAATTGAACTAAAATACCAAACATCCAGTACCAACCTGGCGTCAAAAACCCTAATCTCTGAAATCTTCTAAAAAAAATGAAAAGGAAAAACCGAAATGAACAGCTCGAGTAGGGTCCAATCTCCACGATCTTCTGAAAAACCCTAACACCGAAGCATTTAAAAAAATCCAGAAAAAGAACAAAAAGGACACCGACAATTAGCGTTTTCTCTGACTCGAAAGACTCCACTCAGACTAATCGAAGACCCGAAGATATGATCGCAAAACCCTAGCAGTCAAGCCTCCTCAGCTCTCAACCCTAATCAAAACGAATAATTTAGGGGAAAAATTACATAAATCAGAGGAGGGAAAAAGACGATGCTAGGATTTGGAAAGAGCTGACCTTGGGGGGTTGGAACGACGAATCGAATCGCAGGTGGTTTCGCCGCCGTCGAGACTGTTCGAGATGGAACGACCGAGCGAGAGAGCGTCGGTTTTGGGAGTATATATGAAGCGGACCACCCACGGGAACCTTCGGTAACCTAATCGAGGACCGTCCGTTGGCGCTGATGGATCGATGCATCACCGTCTGTTGTTGTTTCTGGTGAATTATCGTTTTACAACGACTTGTGTTAATGTGGGGAAATAATTTGCCGACTTTAGTTTTGAAAGCAGTGGAGCGGATATTGGACTTGTAAGGTTGTTATTTAGAATTATGCGTTGTTAGTTGTCATGCATAATTGAAGGAATTCTTGCTGATCAAACCTCATCATTTATTTTGATAGAGATAAGATTAAATTGTATGATCAAAATATAAAAAAAAATTAAAAAATATTTTATATATTTTATATCATTAAGATGCTAATTTTATTTTTTAAAAGTTTTTTTTATTTTGATTAGAAAGTATTATAATCAAACATTCTAGAAAGTATCCCGATGTATGTACAAAATAAATAATGAACAGGTCGTAGGAAATTATGTTTAGATAAAAAATATAAAAACTACAAAAAAAAAAAATTATGAGTTATATTGAAAGGAGATATTGATAAAAAGTATTATTTTAGATCACTATCTTTTCATCTTTTATCAGTAGAGATGGAGGTTTTTTGCCAATCAAAGAAAAGTAAATAAATTAGTGAAATTAGTGAATTAGCGTATTGATGGATATATAATATCTTCAGCACTACTGACAATTCAAAGGAAATAAAAAAAAATTAAAGAATGGCATCTTACTTAACTCTATCCTAAAGAAATACTAATTTTTTTTTTTTCGGTGATTGAGGATCATTTACAAGAGGCGTTCAAAAGAATAAAAACACCAATCCATAGTTATAATAATTCTTAATTCAAAATGGTGAACTCTATGATCAACAAGTCAATCAAGTGCTTGATTGGCTAGCCTTATATGAGAATTTTTTTTTAAAAAACACACGAGACAGTTTAACCTTTGGACTCCATGACTTGGCTAATGAGGGTGATATGATCAATTGGAGTTGAACCTCTCTTAATCCAACGTACCATTATTGAATACTCTTTTCCAGCCAAACATCTAACTCTATCGATATAACCACTATTATCATCAACTACTGCTAAGCAGCTATTAGTTCTGCCATCTGTGTTGAAAATGTAGGAGATCAAATTCATGAAGCAAATTTGAATCAAATTTGTCATAGCTGTCTATGTTTTATGCAATGACTATGATATATAGTATAGGTCTCGCTGTATCATGATCACGATGAAAAATATGGATGGTTGTGATTTGGAAACTTACCTCTTAAATTTGCTCTTAAACTTACAAGCATCTCAACCGAGCATGAGAACATAGGTTGAAAAAAACTCTCATAATTAGTGTATATAAGAAAAGGATCCCTAATGCAAGCTTTAATCCAATGTATTGTCATCCAAAATCAATTATGCCAATGGATGAGATGTATTTTTGTTCAAATAATAAAGCACCTTTCAACCAAACTATCCACCTTCCTGTATGAGAAAAAAAACAAAGCGTAAAGGGTCTTAGAGTTTTCCTTCGAAAAAAATCATCTGATATTCAAATTAACTATAATGGATAAGAAAATAATCCTAAGACTCTAAGACGAGCTATTCAAGATCCAAGTAAAAAGAGAAAATTCCTCCACCTATACGAGGTTTTCAATTGCTTTAATAAACATTTAGAAGAGGGATCCTGACTTTTACATTGGATGGCTCTAATTATCGTGACTCAACGTTGCAACCATGATGGAATCTTTTTTAAATAAATCGGCTGATTCTTTTTTAAACTAATTTTATATCTAACAAGTAGAGTCCTAATCAAAGTAGGATAAGTTTGTGGTTCCAAAAGAGAAAATCTTTTCTAATAAGACTCTCTTTCTTTATATGGATGTCCGCACGATAATTAATTACTTTGTAATAGCCTATGGTTCCTCTACATGTCATTATATGATAAGCCAGCCAAATCAAACTGCATCATAATGCAAACAACCTGTTGAAACTTGCTAGACTTAGCTAGTTTTTCTCAACTTGATAGGTTTTAGTGGCTTGGGTAGATATACCTACTTGCTAAGATATATTGCATATTGGCACCATTTTGTAATGGAAGTTTGAAATGATGGGATTGGACTCATTCATATTATGATTGATATCACTCTATTCAAATTTTGCATCAACATGTTTTAACTTCTCATTCTTTTGCAAGAATATTGGAGGGAAAGTTGGTCAACAGGAAGTCACTCAACTTTTTGATGTTCCTTTGAAAAAATAAGAAAAAAGTAATTTTTAAAATGAAAGAAAGTTGTTCATAATTTTAAAACACATATCGTTGACATAATTTTATAATAATAAAAGTATTCTCATAATGATAATAAATAAAAGTCTCTACTCTTCCATCTTCATAACAACTCTGCAATACCTTTACATTGTAAAACTTCTTAGATTGATCCCAAATCCGCTATTGGAGGTTTCTAGACCTCAGTTGCCACCAATTGTTGTTCTTCATTGGTAAGGCAGTAGCTTGCTCACTCACGATCTTGAGGTATAAATGAAAAATTAGTTACTTTTCTAGAAAATTGAATTGCAAAGAGGCATATAAAAGCTGCTTTAAAAAAAAATAAAAAAAAAATAAAAAAAAACTTTCTACTCAACTTTTTCAAACATAAAAGAACAGTAAAGACCCCAATTTCCAATGGGGGTATAAATGAACTTTTGCTTGTAGAAGATCCATTGTTTGTATTCCGTGTTATTAAGATAAAGAAATTTAATATCTTTATTGCTGTTTAGCACATCAACTTACTTATTAATCTTCCACTGATTTGGACTGTCCTCAAGAGTAAAGCAATTACTATCTCATTTGTAGAGGCATGAAACCATCTACTGCAACTGCATTTGTAGGAGGAGGTTGTCAAATGGAGTAGTTCAAGTTATTTTTTTTTTCAGGGTTGACAGACCTGAGTCAAATCCCACCCTCAATCCATTTTTGCCCAAGATTCTTTCTGACCTAGTTCTATAAAAAATAAAAAATATATATATAGAGAGGGGTGTTTAGTGGATGGATTGGTCATCATTCCTTTCTATTCATCAGAAATTATATCACACCATGCCCAATCCCAATTTCTTTCATTATTTTTACAGCTAGCTACTGTAGTTCACCACATTTTTGAGGAAACGCATGACTACATCTTAACATAGTGCATAGTGATGGCTCTACAAGTAAATAATAAAATAAAATTCAGGCACTGATGTGAAAATTTGATGAAGGAAAGTTTCTAAGTTTTCTGAATATTTTTACCTGTTATGATCCTTGTACTTGACTTTTATCTGTTTTACTTTTCAAGGACAAGCATTAGCTGTGAATGTACACTTGCTTCTGTCCTGTCTGAATCATCATCTACTGAATTCTTGGTATGAAAGTCTATATCATATCTTTATTTATTATATTTATTTATTTCTTATGCATGTATGCATGTGTAGAGAGAGGGAGATTGCATGTGTACATATTGTTTCAAAAAACCAAAAAAAAAGTTCTAGAGTTAATTGCAGGATTCTAGGTCCGTTTGTGTGGATTGTTTGAGCTAATTGTGAGACTCTAGATCCCGTAAGTTGAGATTGTTTAGCCTAATTGCAGGGTTCCTGATCCCAGATTACAGATTGTGGAGCTTTATCTCCTTACCAATGCTAATATCTCAACATTATCTCTGTCAAAGTTCTGATTTTTATTGCATCGCTTGTGTTTCTCTTCTCAATTTGCCTTCTTTCAACGGGAGAGAGAGTAGCTAGGCTTTTTGGTTGGGTCATGTTGATAATTTCATCCAATTTTTAAGTAATTTTTCTACTTTGAAATTGCATCAAGAAAATGTTTTTTTACAACATTATTTGGAATCAATAGCATGAAATCTACCAATTAATTGTTTTGCCTATCGCCCGTCAGCAAAAATGAATGCTTGCAGGAAATTTATGGTTATTAATAGAGAACTCATGAAACTGATAGGAATGACTGAAGACTTGAAGATGGTTGTTTTCCTAGGAGATGGAGAAGAAAGATTTTTTTTTTTTTTTTTTTTTTGTAAATTATTTAATTTTCTCTTAGCATGTCCATAGTAGGTGATGGGCTTGTAGGATTGTTTCTGAAGTCCAAATTAGTAACTCTATGGTGTCAATTTATATTTATCAATGTATATTGATACAAAATAAAGTTGAATGGCTTAGGCTCAACTTATGAGCTGGTTATCAGTTTCTGCAAACAAAGTTGAGAAATGATCACTATGGAACTACATTAAAGTTGGGAAGATGTGAAACGATCACTATCAAACTACACCTTTAATTCTAACTAAACTGTTATAGTTTCTGCAAGTTAATCAGATTTGAATTCAAATATGCACTTCAGATGCTGTCAACCTTACTGAGTTAAAACTCAGTAAACAATGTAACAGCTAAAATTATAAGCAGCGTTGGAAGGTTATTTTTGCAGCCTTGAATTTTATTTGTTTCTGCTTGGTAAACAAGTAACATAAAACCCTTTTTTTTATGGAAGAGTGATAGAACTTCAGAAAAGTCCATTCTTCAGTTGTACCCTTCCATTTCAAGTATGATAGCACTTCCATCCCTATTAGGAGATACTGTACAGAAGTGAGAGAGAGAGAGAATATGATCATTGCATAAGGGACACCAGAAGGTACCTCTAAAGAGAACAATTTGGCTTTCTTTTTGAAGGTCAAGGTAAGATTTAAGATCAAATATAATGGGAGAAACAAGTTAGGGATTAGGAAGATGCTGGTAATGTAAGACAAGGAAAGGATTCTAAAACTGGCTCTAAATATCTTTCTAATCCTTGACTTTTATGTATATAACAGCTAGTTTTCATAGCTTAAAATGTGACATGTCTCATTAGATCTGTTTATCACAAGTAGCTCATATTTGATGACAGACTTTTAGATGATCAGGATTCAGTTTCAAACTTGTAGAAAGCCATGTACTTTGGCATGCTAAGTAATTAGAGTTACTTATGACACTACCATGGAAGACACATAAAATTAATAAGAAAAATGTTTGATGTTTAAGGTAATTTTGACCTGACACAGTATTTCTAGAAGACTTTTATGAAAATGAAACAAGCTAATATCCCAAGTGGCCTACACTAGCTGGATGCCTTATGTAAATTTATTTATTAGTTATATAGGAAGCCTGTAGAAAGAGTAGAAGAGCATACTTCAGTGTCCTTTAAAATCTTTAAAATTAGCATGAATTAGAGTCTGCCATTAAGAGCCATATCAGGCAGTTATTGGATCAGTAAAAGTATGCTAAAGACTGAGTAGTGCCAATCATTACCAATACATATTGCTCATCGATTAGATGCCTACCAACTTCCTCGATGCAATAAATATCAAGGTATGCAATGGTCAGTTGGTATTTGGCAAGGTTGGCAGCTAAGACATATCCAGACCTCAAACCACAGCTGTGCCCCTGACTCTGACCCACCCAGTCCAATGTGGCATGACAAGGGTCCAAACACATTATGATTGACCTTTTATTCCACTCAAACAAATCTTATGTTCCACCTTGTATAGATAAGAGATTTCAATTCTTTGACAGTTCAATTTGGCACTGAACTTTTGGAAATAAAAGTTTCAGCTTCTTTGCAAATCTTGAGATGCTTCGCTGTCAAAGATTCTATCATGGGAATAGCCAAAAAGGAGGAGGAGGAATACTCTGACAGGTAAAGGAGGGTGTTATTGAAGATAAGGGGGCTCACCACATATAAATGTTTGAAACATTCAGCAAATACATAGTTTCCTATAGCAGATATTAGTTTTTAAATTCTTTAGATGCTTTTAGCACTAGGTTCTAGTGTGTTATTTAATAATCAAATCCTTCTGCCATCCCTTCCTCTAAAAAAGGAAAAACCCTTCCAATTTTATTTGATTTATCCTTGGTTTAGTTAGAGCATTTCTGGCAGCTGACTGTTAATATGTAGTTCTTTCAAAGATTTTGATTAATTTTTAAGGTCAATCAAACATTTGCTAATTACAATAGTTTGTGAAATAACAACTGTTTACCAGAGTTCTAACATTGAACATGGAATGCTTGAAGTGTTTTCTGTTGTTTTTCAATTCACTAACTGTTGCCATGATGTTATGGAGTTTCGATATTGTATTCAAATTTCTGAAATATATTCTGCTGTGCATGTCTATCGAACAGTTTCATAAACTTAGTCCATCAAGAGAAGTCTTTCTTTACTTGTACCTTTCAATGTCATATTTCTCCTATCATTATGTTCACATATCTATACATATCTCATACTTTTCTTCACTTTCCATCCTCTTTTTTCTTCTTCTGCTTTTAGACTGAATTATGAATGTCTATCATATGCAACAGCTCTGTGCTGTATGTTTGAGCACATCCATGAACAAGTCACTATAGTTGCTGATTTTTTGATCTCAGCATAGTTATGTTCTGCAAGTTTTCACATATCCTGCAGAATTTTTTTTTTCCTTCTCTGAAGTTGGCACTTTGTTAGACTTACACTTGATTTGTCAATCTTACAGTCCGATTTGCTTCTGACAATAGGAAATTCATGTGGTCAATATGAAAATGGTGCTAAACACTGGTTAATCTGTGTATATAGAACTTGAGAATTTAATTGTGCATGTGGTCGATCCTCAAAGATATCAATGTTTTCTGCTGCTTACCTAATGGGATTAGAAAATGGAAAACTTGTGAATTTCAAGTTTTGTGGTACAACTTGTTCCTCTTGTCTTATTATTCTGCAATTAGCTGTTGGGTTGTAGTACTACTGAAAATTTATTAGTAAATTTCTTTCTTCATTCTTTAGCAACATGGTTCTGCTTCATCTCTGAGAATTTGTTAAATTCTGCATTTGTTTTGCCTTAGTTCTGAAGCCTCCCTCAGGAGCAGTCACTATGATTTTCTTTCCTCTCCATATTCAAATTCTGATTGGCTCTTTTTCTTATCTTCAGCTGCCGAGACTATATGAAATCAGAAATCCTGGGATTCTTATAGAGGAGTCTTCAGACTGTAAGCAACTTGTCTCCAAAGAGAAAGGGAATGGCGCTTTGTTTGTTTGCAGTGATGGCACATTTTTAAGAGGAATTTATTCTTCTTTCCTTTGATGGATCATTTGTATTTTGATTAAAAAGCAGGCCTAAACCAACCAACTTCTTAGTCACTAAAGAGTTTCCATTGGTAAGGCAGGAAGGTTACACACCTCCAAATAATAGCCATCAGAGAAGGATAGAAACTCAAAGTATCTCAAATGAACATAATATAAAAGAAAGCATCATTGCAACTGCCATTAAGTTTTCCCTCTCATAATACAAATAGCATATCAAAAGTTAAAAATGGAAGTAATGAAGAAAAGCATTGCAGAGGCGTATCATTTCTATGATTTCCATTCGATCCATGGTAGAAAAGTAGCTTTCCACTGCATTTTTTTTACTTTTTCGTACAGAGTATCATTAAAATACTCCTAGTTGATTACTTTTATTGGAGTGGTAGAATCGATGTGTTACTAGAAAGGCTGCAAGAACACATGAAGTTGCTGGCTTTTCCCATGGAAGCAGAAGTGGTTGGTGAAAACGTGCTACTGTCTTGTGGAGGCCAACGTGATTAGTGGTTAGAGGTGACAATTAAGCATGAAAATTGAAAGAGTTGGCCTAACTGCAGAGATGAAAACCTCCATCCAAACTTCCACAATGAGTACTGCAAGTGGAAGTAAAAGGTTATCATTGGTAGGTGAGAAAAGAGTGATAGAGGCCATCAGAGATACATATAGGCAACCAATGGTATTAATTTTTTTTTTCAAAAAAAAAAGCCTGCCCTGTATGTGGGGAAGAAGTGCAATGCAAGACATCCTCTGTCCCCAATGTCAGCCTATTCTTTCCTCTGTTGCCTAACTGTCACCATTATTACCATCACTACCATTAGACTGGTATAAGATGATTCACGTTGGGAGTTTATGCCAGAAGCTCTCATCCAAAAAAGCAAAACTCGAGAGGGAGTTGGTGTTTACAATGGGGGTCTCCTCAGGAAAGGCCCCTAAGCGTGGCTTCCTCTTTGTTGCTTCCACCACGTTCTTCACCATAGCGCTCTGCTTGGCCAACGATTCGCCGCACTCCAGAGAATACGCACCATCACTCATCAGCAACAGTGGGGCTACCACAAGCAGCGCCACAGAGGTTGCTGCTATGCATGGTGGTATTCACAAGCACGAGCGCCAAGGTGGTGGTGGTGGTGGCGGCGGCAGCGGAGGAGGTGGAGGTGGAGGTGGAGGTGGAGGAGGAGGAGGAGGAGGAGGAGGAGGAGGACGTGGTGGTGGTGGTGGTGGAGGTGGAGGTAGAGGTGGTTGGGGTTATGGCTGGGGATGGGGTGGCATGGGTGGCGGTGGAGGTGGCGGCGGCGGCAGCGGTGGAGATGTTAATGGGGGGTGTTGGTGGAGATGTGAAGAAGGTGGGGAAGAATGGAGTGGAGGGAGATATCTTGGGCATGGAGGCAGGGGAGGAAGAGGAGACAGCAGGCCAAGTTACAGCTCAAGCTTGTACCGCGTAGGGGAGTATGCAAGGTGTTCCGAGAGAGGGCGGTGCGGCGGGATGAGCCTGCTGTGCCCCATGCACTGCAACGGTCCGTGCTTCTACGACTGCCAGAGCAATTGCAGGGCTCACTGCCGATTCTAGTGAAGAAGAGATTAACAAATAAAAAAAAAGGATGCCAAAGCTTCGTGTTTGATGTGTGCGTGCATGGTGCTCCTTTGCGTTCTTCTTCCACTTGTTGGGTCATTAGATGACTGACTTTGGGTAGTGTTTTCTTTTGTGGTTTGGCAGCCACATCATTGAAACCATCGGAATTGATGGATTGGTTTGGGGTATTTGGCAGTCACCAAAGTGTTGGGTGTGTGTTTGTGTCGGTGGCAATGCGGTGTCTTTAGTTTGATGTCAGTAGCAAGGGGTCTGAGTGCAAGGGAAACTGGGAACTTAATCTTTTAGGAGCAGGATTTATATAAACCCTTGGACCATGCAATGATCCAGAAAAATGTAGCAAGACATCATCCTGACATTTTTTATGGTGTAATTTCATCACATGCATGTACAACCTTGTGACTTACATAGGCTCCCTTATTTGATGAGAGAACCTTACGAGATGTTGATCAATTTTCTCATTGATCAATTGATCTATATTCTTTTATTTTGATCTAAAAAAGTTGAATGCATAAGTTATATTTTTAATTTTTTATTTACCTATCAAATTAAGAAAAAAACTTACTTGAAATTGATTCTTTATCAATTAAAAAATATTTTTTTCTCTTTCTTAAATATTCCTTCACAATAAAGATTTTTTCTTCTATTATTACTCCTCAATTCTTCTACTATTACTCTCGATGTATTTTGAAAAGAAAAAACAAACCAAAAATTTTTCTTTGGATAATAAGTTTATTAAAAATAATAATTTTTAGAGGAGAAAATTTGATATAGCATTTTATCCGACACATAAGAATATAGTATACTATGGTTAAAATAAAAATGTTTTCTTATAATGTATCGATATTTTATAAAGAGATATAATATTATTATGTAAATAGTAACTATAAAAATTTATTTTTATTTAAAAAATAAAATTTATATATGATTAATGCATATATTGAAAGTATAACTAAAAATTTAATTTGATAAAAAAATTGAGTTTCAATTATAAGAGGATAGTATATAATTAGCATATGAAGTAGATATAGTATAAAAAAAAAAATTACCAAAAAGATGAATAGGTTTTACTAACTTAACAGAATATATATATATATATATATATAAGAGTATAAATAACACATATCATAGTTACTTACTATAATAAATTATTTTTTCAGATAGCACTTATTTGAAAAAGTATCGTAGATAACTTCGATACTCCTAAAGAACTAACCCTGGTAAAGGGCCCCTGAAATGACATGGCAATGTCATTTCAAAGATAACCCATTGAATTTTTCCTTTTCTCACTACAAGAATGACAGACTTTCATACTTCAAACCACAAGAAGGACTTCCAGGATGAGTTACTTTGCCTACGATTATAATTCATATCAGAGCTAAATAAGTTATCTCGCTTCTATAATCATAAAGTTTATGCTTTTAAATGTCTGCTGTTGAACTAAGGTGCACGTATTGCTTCCAAACTATTTAGTGCGCACACAAACCTCAACTCCAAGAAATCACAGCATGCTAGAAATCTTTGATACCCAAATCATGATGTTGTCTGTTCTACAATTACTTCCTCTCAGCTTACTCAAATCCGGATAAACGTACCGAACAATATCTTCCAACTGACTCTTGCTATTGTATCATCAGGCAAATAACTTTTTGCATCACTCCAAGTCGAAGCCATACACAACTTAAGTTCCCAATCCAACGCCCTCAAATGCGACACCCCGTGCCTGAAACCTCATCGTTTCTTAATTGTGATAAATTTACTGCACTAAGTCATCATTCTCAATTCCAAACGACAATAATGACAGCACAATTACCACAGATCTTTCATAAGCTCAGTTATTTAAAAATCACAACTCAAAACCTCAGTTCTTTCAATCCAAACTTCTAATAAGCCAGCTATCAGCGACCTCCATGAAATTTTCTACCATGTTTAGATCATTTCTCATCCAAAACTGTCTCAACCTCTACATGGAACAGCCCATCAAACCTAAGGGATCGTCAACCAAACATTAAGGAAGCAATGCTAGATTATGGATCATATGAAGCATGTAGATGAGCCCATAGCACACTAATGCATTCATATCAAAGTTAGATTTACAGAAAGGTAGATCTAGGTGGAGTTATTCTAGGTTAAAGACGCAACTTTGTTGGAACTTCTCAATCCTAGTTCACTAAATTTAACCATAAAACAACAAACCATAACCCAATTATATTGGGCCAACATCCAAGGTTAACAGTACCAAATTTCAGCTCCTGTGACAAGCTACATAAAACAAAGGTCCAGTATTCCAGCTTATTTGATCTTTGCCACATGATATTAAAGAGTACCAGACATCTCAGCAACATGAGAGTTCTTTGAACTGCAAAAATCCAATAACTAATATAAGAAAAAAGAAATCAATTGGAGAATAATGGTATCAGCATAATATAGAGGTCAACATGGATCAATTGAACGAACCTGAAGCAGAAAGTGGAAAATCAACACAGAATTTCTACTATTTGCTTCCCAAATTTGCCACTACAGAGAACCTAAACCCCTTTATTATATATCAGGCTGTTCGAAGGGTGCGCGTACAAACAACTGGCCATGCAGGGTGACGACTGCTGATGTTTGGTGTGGATCAATTCGTGACGGCAAGGTAATAACCTGTGAAAAATATCATGTCCTATTGAGAATATATGAATTGATTGAAACTAGGTTATCACATTAAGAAAACTTATAATCACCTTTTTAAAGGGAGTAACACCCCATGGATTATCAGGCTGCTCTGGCTCACCAGATATAACCAAGCGACCGGCAGGATCTGATTGAACATGCACCTGAGTTCATCCATGATTAAATAATAAATTCACCATTGATTGACACAAATACCATTTCTATTACTTTTTTTCCTTTGACATCAAGAAGAATAAAAACAAATGTAATTTTTCCTGCTCATATGCTACATTATAGAATGACAAATGGGCACAAAATTAATGCAACAGGATCATTCCATGGCCACGCAAGAATGCATTACTAGTTCCGAAGCAAGGAGTTGCATGCATCCTTACCTCTTCACGCAGAAGCCCAGGAACTAAAGCATAGACTTCAAAGGAATCTTTCTGCGCAAAATCATATAAACATTAAGCAAAAAATCTTGATTGAAATAAAATAATTAGGCAATGTCTAATTATCTTAGATATGGCTGCAAAAGTACAAGCTCTATTTATTCCCTCCCAAATACATTCCCTTTGGACACAGTGATTTTATGAGCACCAAAGTAGATTCAGCTAGAAGTATATTTTATTTGAAAAACTCACAGCTCGACGGACGTTGATCTTCACCCAATCAGCAGGAGCCCCAACATCAACAACCATCGAATCCCCTCTGCCAAAAGAAAATTCATTTTAACACCACACAGAGAGTCAATATCAGAGTGCTACGCACAAGCAGTTCAATAAATGAGATATATTAGGAAAACTGTAATGATTACGAAACTAAAGATGTAATTAAATTGGTAACTCAATGTACTTGCCCCCCAACACACACACACACACACACACACACACACTATATATATATATATATATATATATATATATATATACAAACACACACACACACACACACACAGACACACACACACTCTATATATATATATATATATATATATATATATAATGTTATGGCCAACATAAGCAATTTTTGTACGTTTTTCAAGACATGGCAAACCCACTGAGCACCAAGAGATCTGATGCTAGCTATTTTCTCTGCAACAGCACCAAAATCTGATTTACACCTAGGGAAAGTTCTAAAATAAATACAGATTTAAGAAAGAGAGAGGAGATTGAATCCACAGTACTAGGGTGACTTCTTTAACCATAAATTTCATCAAAGATACAAGATATGGAGCAGGGGCCATTGCTTGGTGCAATGATAAAGGTGTAAAGGCTTGGGCTGACAAGTGCCATGCCATGGGTTCAGACTCTTGGGCCAGCCAATGTGTAAAAAATTGTTATGGTTAGGTTTGTCTCCAATTCACTCTCACCCAGAACGTGGATTATCAGGTACATAATTGGACAATGGCCAATCATTTAAGACAGTCCATCATCCAAAAATTTAAAAAATATGGAGGCAACTCATAAATTTGGTCCATACAATAAATTTCAAAACTCTTGATAAGATGAAGCAAAAATATCTATAATATATAAGCATATACATGTCCAGTATTACATTAGTATCAAGTGTATGCTAGTATACATACTGTTTATAATCACAGTGATGCATTGTTAGAGTTAGCACTACTATTATATATCTTGTATGATCAATAAGAAAAAGGAATCAACAAAATCTAATTGGAGCCTTATAACAAAATATATTCATAGTTTCAACTATCTTCCAGTAAGAACACATTAACGTAACTTTATAAATGCTCTCGTACTAAGTGACAGATTGCCTTTCCAGGGAGACAACTAACCCTTTCATATTCTGACAGACCTGCTTTATAAACCCTTTTTGGTATTAACAATACCATCCTAATCCCATAGAGAAGTGCCATGTGCCTCTCCTCAAGACCTAGATATTAAACATAAATTTGGGAAAGCCTTGAACATAATCCAAACAAAAGCTGACCTTTAAGTAGTTGTTTCCTTCCTTTGCAATGTATCATCATTGGCATTTATAATAGATTGAAATTAAATCATAATAAATTGGTCAGCATAAAAGGTAACTTAATTATTTTAAAGAGTATCATCGAGAAGGTTTGTCTGCCCACTCTATCTCAAAGGAAAATAAATCATCAAGAAATGTAGATTTTAATGGTTTTAAAGGTGGCCGCGATATATTGGCAGTCAGGGGACCACATAACACATTTTATGCTGGTCGCATATGTGGGTGCATACTACTATTTTAAACATTTAAAACATAAGTGAAATACATTACATATGATAATAGCAACACTTTTACAAATAACAGCAATATTAATAATAGTAACAACTAGCAATTAATGCTTACTTAGTACTTGATTCTTTGTGGTGATAGTTATAGCATAATTACCATATCTAGATTGTTAATATACACATTACTGGCTCAATTGAAGCCCATGTCTAACCCAACCATTAGCTTGAACCTACCTTATTTGCATAGGCCACATAAAGGTAGCCACATATGTAGTTGCACAATGCTAAAAGTCACAATGCAGTCACAATACATAGGCTGCATATGCAACATCACAATTCTAATCCTGCTATATATGTGACCACAAAGAACTAAGCAAACTGTCTTTATGGCCCATATGCATCCTGACCGCATTTAGTAGCTGTATAAAGGGCATGCAAGTGCGGTCAAGGGATCTCATATACATATGCAACCTTATGCACCACATTTGAGGAAAAAAAAATGGTAGATGTATAAGAAGCTTCCATGACAACAAATGGCAAAACTCAGATCCCTTCAAGGTTAAATCTCCAGGGTTTATTTCCATAGACATTTCTAGAGCCACCATCCATCATCATCAAGCTTTGGTAGCTCATGTGCTTACTCTAACACCTAGTCAAAAGTATGAGCTTCAGATTTGTTCAATATTCCACACCCATTTTCAGTCCAGCTCAGACGATGACCTCAATGAACAGTTGATATCATTGGAAATATTTATAAATTAGCATGAGTACGAGATTTTTTTAAAAAAAAAAAGCCACAACTGAGATTTTTATAATTTAAAAATGGGAAAAGCAAGCTTGAAACCAAGAAAATTTTCTTTCATCAAGTGGTGAAGATTCCATCATGATACAATTAGAATAAAATAGAATTGACACCCTTTGGCACCAATAGAATAAACAAAAAGATTTTCTCCATGTACACATCTAGGTTTCTTATCCCTTTCTATTAAAACTAGTTATATACTGGAAGAACTCCAACTTAGATGTACAACAAGTTCAATCAATAAGGTTGCAAAAGCATTGGCACTTCAACCTTGACTGGAACACTAGGATTGGCAGCTAGACCATGCTTATTATGTTGCCCCTCCCTTGGATATAACATGTTTTGACCCAAAGTCAACCTAACCCACACTAATGTGGGCCAAATTAGGTAGGTAGCTCCCTGACCCAACTCAATCCAACCCACTATAAATTGCTAATTAGATGAAATCAAATATGACGATTGACACAATAAAGTTGCAGTTTTTTTTAAAAAAAATCATGACATATAGCCTTCTAATGAAGTAGAAGATATTCCTCGTTCAAGCTTGGATTTCCATCCATTATTGTAGAATGATCCTACGTTGGTCAACCAAACCATCTTTGCGAGTGGATTTGGTGAAACAACGATGGATGGACTTTTTAAGTCCTTGAAGTTTAACGCTGTATGCATGCTTATTAATTTGTTTCTCTACATTCTAGATTCTTTATATTACCTATACCTCAGGTCTACAAGGACATCCATGACTGAACTTGCCATATATCTTACCCCAAAATTTACCTCTTTGGCCCAACTCAAATTCACCCAAAAGATCCATGCTCAGATCTGGATCTAAAAGAACTCCACTCCAGTCCAATATTCCTGTTGGATGTTAAGAATAAAATTGACAACTTGACCCAGCAATACAAAATTTAAAAATGGGTGGTCTGGGTTAGATCTAGATGTTGGACCCAGATTAAATAGGGGTACGCATTGGAAAATTATCCCAAGTTTGCTAAGGAATCCTTGAAATTCAAACTCCAGCCAATTTCAAAATAACAAGACTTCATGAAGGGATTATAATGAAGCTCAAATCTTTCACTATGCCCCATTAAAAGTGGCTAATAAACCATATGACAAAAAAAGGTACATATCTCACACCAACCAGAACAAAAGGTCAACATTAACTTAGCGTAAAGGATCTTAACTGTGGTTTGACGACTTTTGTCTGTGCAACCTTGGCTGCACGATCCAGGCTAGATGTTTTCTTTCTCTTCAGTATATCTAAACACAATTGAAAATTTTGTAAGTTACCATAGAGATTGATTTAGTTGAGAAAAAGCAGCTAAACCAATACTTTTGAGATGTTGTTTATCACGCTTCAGGAGAGGCATTGAGCTTCTATCCTACAAAAACAAATTAATTGTGTTAATATGTATACTAAACAGAACAACAGAATGTTAAAATAAGTATGCCCAACAATAGCCAGCATTACTGATACAAACCTTAATGATTGGGTCTCCAACCTCACCATTACCAAGTAGGCGATGAGAATGCCAACCCTGCATAGCACGTTGTGCAGCATCCCTTCGGGCTCTACCTGAGCCAGATGACTGATTTCCAGCTACCTGCAAACCAACAAAATAAATTAACTGACAAAGAAATTTCACTGACCCCTCTGCAGAAGATTATCTCAGCTAGTTCAATAAGCAGAGAGCATATTTCAACCAAAAAAAATCAATATCACAATGCAACATAATCCATAAGAAAGGCATACAAACATTTCATGGATAGTGAGAATCTAACCACAATAACAGCTCATCATACTATAGATTGTTTTGGATAAACAATTCATACACATGATTATTTAACATATATTAAAAAACAGGAAAACATTACAAGTGGTCATACTTGCTGATATTCCCCCCTCAACCCCCCCCACAACACCTCCCAAAAAAAAAAAAAAAATTCCTGGTAAGGGAATGGTGGTGAGTAGCAACATGCAAATGACACCAGAAAGAACAGGCTAAACTGCTAAAGGTCACACCTATAACGTAGATTGGAAAAAGGACTTGCAAGGCTGAGTTCAGACATCTTAGTTCACCAATGAATATTGCATGATAATCATATAATTCCTATGAGGATTGCACTCTTTCACCAACATGTACCCCAATGCAATAGCTTAAATCCCTAAACTTCTTTTCTTTTTCATGAAGTATAGAGAACCTTGGATGTTTGCCACCTTCCTGCATTAGCTTAACCTACATGACTAATAAGCTGGCATTCCTACCAGCAAGCTGGTCTTACAAGTTCCATGTAAGGTCCCAAAATTGCCTTGGTCATTTCCAGACCAAGTTATAAGGGGTTAGAAGATCAGGTTGAAAATCCATCACAACAAATTTTTGATCTTTGTTAAATTGCACCTCGATTATAGCCCACACATAAAAGACACTGTAAAGCCTTTTCAGTTAAGATAAAGGCATGATTAAAATCATTGAATAGAAAAACGATCTAAAATTCATTTGGAGTTACAACATCACAATGAAAACTCACCTGCTGATCAGAAACCACAGCATCTGGAAGGGAAGAAATCGGCACTTGGAGCTCACCCGTGCGGATTTTATGTTTCTCATACTCAAGAAGTGCCTGCAATTTCATGGGAAAAGGACATGGAGATGAAATAAAGGAACATGATTAACCACAAACAAAAAATTGCTAATTAGTATATTAAATACTTTCAAATCACTTATTATCTTCAACTCTGACATTATGGAATTGCTGTATTTTAACCAACATGTCACCAGTCAAGGCAGAAGCAATAAAATTCTGACTACTAGCAGATTGGAACAAAGCAAACTTCTCCTTGTGATTCTCATATTGGCATAATTTGATGAAGAGTGAATATCAACATGGGTTAAGGGCGTACTTGATAATATTAATTAACAATAATGTAAATAAAGTACATGCGACACGAGTTCATGGCTACCAGAAATAGTTTAAGCTTCATACATGATAAGAAGCACTTGATTTTTACAAAACATACAACAGGTTGGTGTATTTCAACTGCTGTTATTAAGGGCTCTGGATGTCTCTCCGTATCTCTACTATAAGATTCCCCATTATCCTCAATAAAAGATCTTCAACCTGCTCTTGCAAAGAAGAAAAGATTCTCACTAAAGAAGGTGGTAAATGCTGAAAGAGAGGCATCTTATGGAGCTTTAAAATGGGACTGAAGGCAGGAGGTATAAACCTTAAGCAAGTTCTTGACGACTACACAATGAATGGTTTGGCATTAGCCTTCTAATCCTTGAACTTCTGCACTTCTCATAAATTTGGCAAAAAGAACTATTTAACTTGGAATTTTTTTTCAAAAAAAAAAAAAAGATAGAAAGAAGTTCGAACAATGCGCCAGCATTTTGCAGCTCCAATTCTATCAGAAACCAATATAAAAGGCCATTGCAAATAACTAAGTGTCATATCCAAAGACATAAAAGTATCTTTCAGTACAATAAAATGTAAATAAAAATAACATACGGAAAGAAATTTTGAATTTTAATCTCATTTCCCAAGGAAAAGGATGAAGCTAATTAGTTTAACAACACTAATTATAGATCCAATTTGTAATCTTCCAGTCTAAGCATTACCTTCTCATAGAAAATCCGAAATGACCAAGACACAGTAGTACAGGTCCTGCATGAAAAATGACGTCCGTCAAGGAATTGGCTAATTGATGTAACAGATAGAAACTTGAAATTATAGTAATTGCTACCATATTCACAAGTTATGCATAGACTCCATGCACTCATAGAGCTAAAAAAATGGATGAGTTAAGACAGCTTTTTAAGGCATTCTACAGCAAATGTTTAGAGGTTAGCCACAAAACAGTCAAGCAAAGTTAAACTCTAATGACACAAAAAAATGCTGTCAGTGAGTAGTAATTAAATTAGCTATCTGCGAAGCTTCTCCTTATGAGACTGATAGCAATCCAGGGTAACATTTACAGAAGATCCTGTGGTTAACAAATGTAGATCAATAACAGATACACCTCTAAGAGAGCAAATGGATTTCCTCTTGAAATATGGTCAAGGTATAAGGCTGGGATGGGACAACTAAATGATGAACAGCATGCTAAGGAGCTTTAACTGACTCAAGTTGGATCATCTAACATGTTTCATGCAGCCTTCCCAGTTGAAAATCACATCATCACAGACCCACAGATTAAAATTGATATTATATGAGGTTCACTAATTTTGAAGTTCCACATCACAGTTCCAACAATCAAAAGATCCATCAATATCAGAGAATCCCATGAAAGATCCAATTGTGAGGAATGGTTCCAGGAAAGTACCCGTGCCAACTACCATCTTACCAAATTCCTATCTCAAGAAAACTTTGACACAACAAAAAACTTGGAAAGCAATAGCCTATGACTCCCTTGGGCCCCACTCTTATGATAAGCTGTCAAAGAATTCCTTCCAAACATGATCAAGGGAAGGAATATCAGATAGAGTTGGCTTTTTCTATAATTCCAAGATAGCAAAAAAAAACCTGGTGATTATATCTCCTATATTTGGTCCAGAAAGTGGAGTGAAAATATCATTCAGCTAACCTACACCCCATTTGGATTTAGAGACTCTAAGAGAAGAAAAGAGAGAAATAAGAACCAAAGTCAAAATTCCTGTTTCCTTACAAGAGAAAAGAAGAGGAAGTCCAAATCTCTCATTTGGATGGTTAAATAAGGAAAGAAGCAAACAAAATGGAAGAACAGGTTTCTTCCCCCTGATCCACCTTTTTAATCTCCCCAAAGTGGAGAGCTTTGGAGAGGAGAATTTTTTTTGTCTCTTGCTAGTAAGTTCTCTCGTCTGACTTCTTTTATTTTCTCCTCCACTATGTGTCTAAACAGAGCATCAGAGAGGAGGAACAAGGAAGCGTCCAGCAAAGAAGAAATTTCTCTTGTCACATGAAGTGATGGAGACATATTAAGATCCCTTTTTATTCCCTCTTTTCTGACTTCCTTACAAGGAGATATATGGGTCAAGTAGGATTATTCTTGTAGCAAAATTAAGATGTAGATGACAACACACAGATGTTCAGCTTAGGACTCGAGTTGACTTCATAAAAATGCACCAATGATTGTCAAGTTTTGACTTATCTATCTGAAGATTTGTATTGGGCATGGAAGATGACAATTTCAAACAATAAGGTACTTTCTCAAACTTAATACACTTAAGCTTCGGTTATTGTTCATTCAATTTTGCTAGCTTGAATTTGTAAGCAATAACAGCAGCAATATTATTGTTGATCCAAACTTTCAATGGCCACTCAATAAGAAATCAGATTACGTCAGCATGAGGCTTGAAAGCAAGGTTTATGTACTAGTTTCAGTACCCCAACATTGAACCAATACAAGCCATACTAAGTATCAGTACATTACAACCATGGTTTCAAATCCCGACGGCATCTCCCATGGGACACCATGATAGGTTAGCATCCCAAGAGTCGGAATGGGACCGTCCCACCATCGTTCTAACGTTCTAATCAATGCATCTTGAAACATTCCTTGTACTAACTATTAAGACGATAGGAATGCCAACGCATCCTGATTCATGAAAAAACCATCCCACAAGAATTAAAACCTTGATCACACCCCTTAACATCAACATTTGGCATAAGGAGTATACCAAGCAAAGATTTCTTGCTAGTATGGTAGGGTATGTCTATACAGACCGATATGGTTTGATACTTCAAACTAAGGTTCACTTTATCGAGAACTAATACTGTTTCGGTACCAGACTGGTAGGTTTGGTACAAGGCATACTGTACCAAACCGGCAGCGTATTGGTAATACCATACCGAACCAACAACATATCAATTAGGTGAACCAAAAGGTTCCAACCTGTAAACTACTCTATACCAAGTCGAACCAAAAGATTCCAATTCATAAACTATCCCATACCAAGCCGAACTGGGCGATTCATCATGTTACAGGGTGGTTCAGTACAATACAAGGCCAATATGAGAATGGTACAAGATATTTCTAAGCTATATAAGGCGGTTTGGAACAGTACTCACCACATATCGTTTCAAAATGGTGAACCATACTGACACATGATTATGCATCGGTATGGTTTGGTATGCCCCATACCAGATGATTCATTATGGTTCAGTACAATTCGGCACACCATCTTTCAAACCATTCTTGAAACAACTAAAGAGAGTCGAATGTTACCATTTCAACTAAAATCTTGCTAAAGTTACCATTTAAGTAGTGTTTGTCCAAAAAAATAAGTTTGATTACCTACGCTCTCCTTTATACATCAAATTAGATCATGCAAACTCAATGCTAGCATCAAGCAATCACCTTTATTTCGGGAATTGAAAACTAGATAAAGAAGACATTTGCATGTTAGGCTATCATTTATTAGCAGCAAGTGTGAAATCAATCCTAACAATGCTGCCAACTTTAATGAGATAAAAACAAAACAAAACCGTTAAAAAGCAGAGGAAGAAATATCTATTCACATGCAATAATGGCAAGCGCAAGGTCCACAATAGGGTTAGCCCAACAGTCCCGAACTAAGCCATTTGAGGCAAACCAAGCCGAACCAACTTAGAACCAAGATGGTTCAAACCTTTCAGTTTGGTACAAGGGGCAAACCACCCTAAACCACTGGCATCACCCTCGCACCAACATACAAAACTATATCGAACTATCTTGTACCGAACCAAACCTTCCAATTGGACCCAATAGAATGGTGAACATGGGTGATGCCTCCCAATCCACCTGACTAATATACTGTCAATTTGGTACAGTATGCATCATACCAGATCGATACCAATACCAAGTACAGCAAACATTAGTCCACAATCTTAGTACCAAGTATCATATTCGTACATTATCCATTTAGTATGGTACAACTGATACAGTATAATATGCACCTCAAGCCAGGACAACTCCCAAACATTTTTTTATGGCAATACCACTCAAAACCAAAGTGGTATAGGTTGATACCAAGACAATACCAATTGATATCAAGCAAAACTAGGCAGTTGCACTCAGATCAAACCAATATAGGTCGGTATGAACCAATTCCCATATTGAACTAGCAAAGATCTAGTTCCGCATCGGTTCGATATGGTATGCTCCAAACTGGGTGGTTTGGAGCGATTTTGCAAGCCTTGGGTGAGAGAGAAAGGGAGCATGGTGATAGCTAATCTTGGCAATTGAATATTCAACCAACCTAGCATCTTTAAAAAAATTGAAACACATGGGATAACGAATGACATCACCAAGAGGGCATTGCCTAAAGTTGTCTATCCCCATAACGGATCGAATACCATGATCATTTTGGAATACTTTTATTGAACCGTGTCCTAGTTGGTAAGTTTAATTGGTAGAGAAAGCCCTAAGGAAGCAAGGTGACATTCAAGAGGAGAACTAAAGAATTTGCACATATAGTGGTAATGAATGGAACATTGATTCACAAGACAAATATAAACATCAATCAACACAAGAAAAGGAAAGGAGCCAACTACAAAAACCTTAAATAACAAATTGTTTGTTTTGAATAAGTGTATAAATTAATATAGGATTGCCCTAAACAATCAAAAACTCGCCACTAGGAATAGTGTGCATAAAGCCTCCTGACCAGGCAATCCCATCATGACTTGCTCTATTTGACAATTCCAGTAAAGGAAAAATTGATAGGGCCAAACAGCAAGAGAGCTTACATAGAATCAGACAGTTAAAATAGCTCTCCTCTTCAAACCTAAGCAAGGAGGGGTCCATTAGAAACTTACTTTGTTTGATTCTTTTTCTTTCGAAATGTTATGGTAACAATCTTTTGAAAAGAAGTATGGGTCAAACAAAAGCTTGCTTACTTGAAATTAAAACATCAATACTAAATATTTATTTGAATTCTAAAATTTTTCTCTTGTTATATCAATATATGGGCAAAATCGTGTGCTCCAAAATTCTCTTACTTCAATCTTCAATAAAGCCTTGGCAAAAAGATGTTAGAAGATGTTGATCCATCATAGCACAAATATCTCCCCATATTGAGTTTAGAAACTTAAACTAGGATGCACTTCCACTAAAAAATGCTTTTAACAGATTTAGGCAAGACAACCATATCTAGAGCATCAAGCAGTGTTGTTAAAAGCACTAGGGGCACTTAAATGCACAGAACTCTTGGAGCCTAAGTACAAGGCACAGGCACGCACCTTAGAAAAGTAATGCGTATATTTTAGAAATAAATGATAAAATAATTTATATAAGCAAAATTTATAATATATAATAGAAAAAACTAAAAAAATCATAATAGTAACATATTTAACCTATTAGCTCAATGAAAAGCCTCCTCTTTTTCAATTGAAATCTTTAGTCCTTTGATATTTTTCTTTCTCTTTCTTGAATGATAACATAATTTTCAATGTTTCATCTCTTTCTCTTCCAATTTTTAAATTTTTTATAGGATAAGGGAAATAGTTGTGTACGGAATGGTACATCATAAAGTCAAAACAATCTAATAAATGAGACTTAAAAAATTACAAATATATCTTATTGAGAAAGGCATGTTTTTCTTGTGTTTCAAATCAGATCAAAAGCATGCGTCTTTTTTCAACTCATATATGCTTAAATGAAGACCTCGCCTAATGTATAAGAAGTGTCTAACCCTTGGCACCAAGCATAGACACCCTTGGCACCAAGCACTTCATGCTTAGACGCACTTTAGGGTCTAAGAAATGTCTAACCCTTAGCATCTTATGTTCCGCACCTTAGGCGCGCTTAAGGGGTGCCTTTGAGAACACTGATCTCAGGAAGCACTATCAGCCAGCCATAAAATGTCCGAGCTCCAAAAGCATTACACTTAAAGAGTTAATTAAAATGTTACGAACCCATGCGATAAATAATATAGATTCCACTACTTTGACATAACCTAGTAAGGCAAACCCCCAACATCCTACGCTGCAATTATCTTGTACCACCCTAGCAAGACAAGCAACACCTTTCCAATACCTAAATTTGATTCTTTCATTAATTCGAAACTTCATAAAATGTCTTCCAAATGTCCATACAAGAAGTTGAACAGTAATTAGAGGATAGTCCTCTCCTAGCCTCCTTCCATAATGGACAGGTGCCATAACCCTAACAACTAATTAAGTTTCCTAAATCATTTTAATAAAAGTTAGACAATTTCTGCATTGTGATATATTTGCATCTCCTCTTTATCTTGCTAACATTAGATGGAAAAAAGATGGTGATGGTAGCTCATGATATCTTTAATTTCTTGGCAATTTAATCATTGATGCATATGAATTTATGGCCCAAGTTAAGCATTTTAACAACCTTATATGAAGAAGCATGCAACCTTCCCAATGGAAAAAATATTTTCCAAAAACTGATCAAACACAAGAGGCAACCATCTTGATATTTGTTAATCCAGTCAGCGTAAAATTATAGTCACACCCCATGAACATGAATTCAATAAAAAAAAAGGATTCATGTAGCCACCCCACCTAATTCGGGATCAAGGCTTTGTTATTGTTACTGTTGTGTTGGAGTTTTAAGAGGAGTACTTGTAGCCATTGAGGGAGGTATTTGCAAAATCAAACTAGGTTTGATTGCTTAAAAGTTTTAACTATGGTATGTCGTATTGGTGTGTACCACCCTATACCAAGCATACCATATTGTACCGATACTAAACTAAGTCTCGACATGGAAGGCATATCAAATCTCGTACACCGAACTAACCCATGTATCAAGATACCAACACTATATCGATGAGGCACCGATACAAAGTTCAATATCGAGATTAAGAACCTTGATTTCAACTAGTTACATAATTGAGATTATTTATAATGATCGATACAGACTAGATCTAATTATGGTGTACTGAACCAACCCGAACTAGCCAATTTAAGGCGAACTAAATCAAACCGGTCAAGAATCGGGACAGTTCGCCTATTTAAAATGGCTCATATTATCAGCTCCGCTATCAAGTTTGCCTTATCGGATTTCAGATTCAATTAGATTAAAAAATGATTCGCTATTAAAACTCATCCAACACTACAATTCGTTCGATGTTTCCCCTTGAAACCCTAATCCTTCGCCGTCGCCCTTGCCCAATGCTGTCACTCGTCGAAGGTATGCCTCCCCCTACTCTCCCCCTTCTCTCTTTTCTTCTTCTTCCAGCTTCAAAGCTCTTCTTTCGGCTTCAAAGCTTTTCTTTCCTTCTCTCTTTTCTTTTTTTCCCTGACGATGGCAGCCCTCTTCCGACGGCCCTCTCTCTCTTTGTTTTCTTTTTCAGGCAATAACGGAGGTGGCAGTACCTTCTTCCAGCTCCAAAGGTACGCTCTCCTCTTGCTCTTTTTTTCTCTAGCAGTGATGGCCCTCTCTCTCCCTCTCCTCCCTCCTCTCTTTCTGTGTCGGTTCATCGTGGTTCAGTACAGTATTGTTTAATACCGTACCAAACCGATCGCCGACCGATACATGTACGACTCGATAAACCCTGGATCTGATGCAACACACAGTACAACAAGCAAGTACTATGACCAAAAGGGCCATGTAAAGCTTTGCAAGAGCCAAAAGATTTGCAAGCAAAGATTTCATTAGAATTTTCTACAAATTCTCCAACAAAGACAACATTGAATTTTAGCAAGTTTCTAATTTGTACTTAAATAATTCTGACATATTTTCTTATTATCGAAACATATTTTTAGCAAGAGTTTAAATCCTGTAAGACAAGGTTGTCTTGATTTTCCTGTATAACGGGATGCACAACTATCCCACCTGTTTCGAAATTTAGGATGAAAGACGTCTTAGGATGTGTTATTCGAGGCACTGAGACAATGGCCAGATGATCCCAACCCAACACTTGAAATTGTGCCCCGCCCCAACATCCGTGGAACGTCCCACCAAAAGTTGAGACCATGATTTCTATTATGATTTTATACTGGATCCAATGCCCAAATTAGGATTACAAGCCACAATCTTTATATGCTAATACATTACTTATAGGTGGCCTTTGGTTAGCGTTATTAAAAGCACTAGGCGCACTTAAACGCAAAGAAATCTTAAAGCCTAGGCATAAGGCGAAAAAGCGCGCGCTAGAGCAAAATAAGATGCATATTTTTGAAATAAATAGTAAAATAATTTATATAAGCAAGATTTATAGCACATAATAAAAAACTTAAAAAATTAAAATAGTAATATATTTAATCTATTAGCTCAATAAAAAGCTCCCTCTTTTCCAACTGAAGTCTTTAGTCCCATAATGTCTTTCATCCTCTTTCTCAGATGATAACATAAATTTTGGTATTTCAACTCTATTTTTCAATTTTTAGCTTTTTTTTATAATGTAAGAAAAATATTTTTGCATAGAATGGTGCATCATAAAGCCAACACAATCTAATAAATATGATGGACTTTACAAAACATTACAAATACAGCTTATGAAGAAAGCATTGCCTTTCTTATACCTTAAATCAGATAAAAAACGTATGATTTTTACATGTCATGTGTGCCCAGATGGAGGCCCCTCATTTAGGGTATAAGAAGAATCTAACCCTTGACACCTCGCACCTTAGGCGCGGCACACCTCAGGTGTGCCTTTGACAACAATGCCTTTGATATATAAATAAAAAATAATTTTTGAAGAAACTTCATAAATCAAAGGGTTTTTCCATCCAATTGGCCTTCATTTTGTGTTTGATATCCAAGTGTAATTTCCAACAATCAAATTTCCCTTCACTCTTCACACATTACATCAAGTTCTCAGCTCAAGAATCACACAATCTGAACATGAGACATGCTAGACTAAAATTAACAGCACCAACCAAAAACAGATTCCTCAGAAAATAACTTACTTTGGGGGCTTGAAAGACTCTCCCACCTGACGCCACAGCTTGCAAGATGTCACCTACAAAACAATGGAAATATTCATATCAACCAAAGAGCAGCATGAAAAACACTTAACCACATGCACAGTTGCAGTAAATGAATATGAAGTGAGCCTTTTCTGGCATACAGCAAGATATAGATCCATGTCACAATAGGTACAAAAAGAGGATTTTCAGGAAAGTCAGGAATTTTTTGAAAAATAGCACACTGCCATAATTACAATTCCATTGCCTTTCCATATATCCTGCAATTACATGTTGAGATACTATAAATAAAGGATATTTCGTGCAATCCACAAAAATTTAAGGCAAGTCCCAGTTAAAATAGCATCAATCTACCTGGTCATAACCACCCAATCTACTCACTGCTCTCCATAACCTGATCCCAGAAAAGTGTCAGAAAATTTGTTCATGGTAACAGCAAAGCGAAAATACTAAGAAAAGATTGAAGGCCTGGCACTCACTTGAGGCAATTCAGCCCTTCGCCGTAAAACTTAGGAGCCTTAAACTCCATGTTCCTCTCCCTAAAAAAAATTTCAAGCTCCTTCATGAAGGCTGCCTGTTCTTCCTCTGTCCCAGAATCATCACCATCCAGGAAAGAGTGAAAAGTGTATGACTGGTTAGAACTCTCCACACGGGCCGAGGACTCGCCGCCTTCCTTTTCCTGTTTCAGTGAGGCCTTTGTAAATTCTTCAGAATGAGCTGCATTATTATCAGTTGCAATAGATCTGCCCCCATTCTCCAACTGTGCATTATCCAACTCGCTCTCCTTGACAGGCTTGATATCTAATGCCTCATTGTGATATAAGGCATTGTCCTTCTCAGGCAGCGGGCCAGGATCTTCAGCATCAGTTTTGATTTCAGGCAGTATGCCATCGTTTCTAGCAGTCTGTTTGATTGAAGCGGGTTCCTGAGAAGCTCCTGCAAAAGCTTCTGTTTGCAACTCAGAGTTCTGCACCATAGGGTTCTCAATTAAAGGCGAGAAGTCCTCATCTTCAACCTCCTCCTTCATCTGCTCATCTTCTGAAAGTTCCGGCATTTCTTGTTCTGATGATCCACTGCTACCCTTTGTCTCACTCATCTCAATAACTCTCTTCAAACCGACCGGCACTCTATAACAGGACTAAACTCCACGAATTTCCTGAACCAAGTAATGATTAAAAATCTTCTTCCAAAACCCTACTTCACTCTTGATCCTCTTTGCGACCCAGCACAGCCCTGAACTCCGCAAAACCAAGCAAAAACCCTAGTCCTTCTCTCAAACAGAAATCACAGAAATGGAGAGATACTCTGCAAAAAAGCCCCTCAAAACATTCCACCTCTCTAAGGATTGCCGAAAAACCCTAACTTCCAATGACTGGAAAGAAAAAACTCCGACTTTTCCCAATCTCTTGAGGCAAAACCCAGAAACCTAAGTCCTAGTTCCCCTTCTTCCTCGCACCCCACTTCTAATACCAAGCAACCCCCCACACAAGATTCAGAGTCCTAATTTCCTTTTTGATTGATACGAAATCCAAAAGTTCTCAGGAACGGAGCCAACAACAGAAAACTAAGAGAAACAAAAAGAGAGAAAATCGCTTAAAAGCTCTAAACTTCTGCAGAGAATAAGAGGAAAGAAGAGAACTTAGCTTCCTTGAAACGCCGTTCCTCCGGGCGACCAGAAACCACGAGGAAAGCAAGGGCTGGAAGAATGGCTGAGGACTCGGAGCTCCAGACGGGTCCCGAGCACGATCAGGGTATCACTCGAGGCCACTTCAAAAACCCTAACCCTAAATCTTTCGACGCAGTGGCGCGGAAGGGAACGGAATCTCGGCACTTTCAGTTTTCTTGCAGGGAGGTGATTTGAGATCCGATCACCGCCCCCCTTCGACCCTCGAAGCTTATATATTCCCCGCTGAACCGGCAGTGGACCGGGACCGGTTCAGGGATAGCCGGTTCCGGAACGGCTCTTTCATCTGGTACAATGCACCATCGCATGCCATGCATGGTAATACACTTCCAGATTTTCTTTTTTTTTTAGGGCTGGTTTAATTCTTACTATTTTTATTTTTGTGAGGTTTATTTTTCACATTTACTACTTTCCTTCCTTTTTATTAATCCTTATCGATTATATTACCACAAGATACTAACCGGCATTTTATTAGAGATTAAGTTAATTTAGGCTAAATAAATTAATTCATTTTTAACTTATTGTATTATATTTATATTCATGGCTAAGGTTTTTCATTGGCTGTCAACATACTATAAATTTTTTTCTTTTACACTTAATTGTAAAAAACTCATATTTTATACTTATGGTTTACCCAAAGTTTATTTTATTCCAAAATAAATTGTTTTGCTCTCTATAGTAGTATATGTGTGTTCCTATCCTTTTTAAAATATCTATTTATTTTAGAATATATTTATTGATTTTTTTTGCATTGAAGGATTTATTAATTTTTAGCGTTGCATGGATTTAATAGAAATAAAGATATCAAAAAGGGCTTGATTCCGTTTTTCTTTTTTAATCCTTAGCCAAGAATTTAATGATTGAGGACATAGAAAGACAATCTATTATTTATTATGCAATAAATTATTTTTAGATCTATTTTAATAAAAATAAAAAATAATTATTTTATCAGAGTATGTGCACTCTATAGTTAATTAGAAAAAAAAAAAAAATATGACTTTTGAGCTTTCAATGAGTTTTGATGAAATGAGAGATTTAGTGAAAATACCAATACCTCATAATAAATAAATTCATGTATAATATCAGCTTAGCATAATACATACATATATAGAGATAATAGATTCTGGCACCTATGAGTTTGCTTTTGACCATATATTACATAAGCCAAGCATGCGCTATAAAATGTTAATAAATCTTTTTTTTTTGCTTCAAGAGGAGTATCATTAGGAGTTTTGGAGTAGTCCAGCTTTTCAAAAGTTTGTTTTTTCTTTTTCTTTTTTCTTTTTCTTTCTAGAACTCTAGTGAGATATTTTAAAATTAAAAAAAATATATTTTATGTAAGAATTTTATAAAATTTCTTCATAAAATTTAAATTATGCTTGACGTAGTTTAGTTTGACTTTGCTTAGGGACTTTTTTTTTTTTTTTTTTTTAGTCAATCATATTTCAATTTTTTGGTTACCTAATATGATTTTTCAACTATAGTTCCTATCTATATAAGACTGGCTCCACATCCTACTCTAGATGATGGTTTATGATACCTAATAGTGAAATTATGTTTTGTTCATGCTAAACATATATATATATATATATATATATATATATAGCAACAAGTTTTTAAGTAAAAATTATTGTCCTTTTATGATAATAACATTGATGATGACGATAATGATATTACTAATAATAATATTGTTATTACTACTATCATCATTATCCAATCTTTTCTCAATTTTTTAGAATTGATTTCATGGATCTTTATCCATGTTTCATAAATTTTGATATTTTTTGTTGACCTAGCATTAGCTCTTTACCTATCTCATGTGGACTCCGAGCATCAACAGCAATGTAGCAACAATAACAACAATAATAATGGTCGTAGGATGAGAATAGCTACCATTTTTCTATAATAAACAATTGATTTTGTATTCATATATTTATTATCGATAAATATATAAAGTGTCTTATAAAAGAAAATATCGTAATGTAATATTAAATTTTGTCCAATATGCTATTACTCTTTCTTCAATGTGGAGACAAATATTGATAGTAATAAAACCTTAATTCAAAAAATTCAAATAGAAACAGGCTAGTCAAATAATAATTCTAATAAATATTAATGAAAAATAATTCATTCAAAAGGTTAGCTAAAACAATGGTACAAGAGAATGACAATGTCAGCAAAAAAAAAAAAAAAAAAAGTCATGATTATATATTTAACCATATCAGATATCTTTGTATATTTCTCAAAAATTTTTTAAAAAGTTATAAAACTTAAAAGAGCAATAACGGTAACAAGTGAATCATAAATAGAGAAAAATTTAAAACCGATTGACCATGGCAACTGGCGGCAAGCAACCATTGGACGAAGGATTGAGGCCCAGCCATTCAAGTAATTTCCACCGCGAGTGACGAGATCCGTGCCCCGGGTGAAGCGAATCGCGTGAGAGGCTGCAACAGTGTTCTTGGGCTGAGAGAAGTGTTAGCAAAAGCTCGTCTCCTTGGGGTTTGATTGAACTCAATTTCCAGCTGTAAAATTTCAAGTCAGTCTTGACTTGATTTTATGTTTGATGGAACTTTGTACCCTTAGAAACTATGGGTCAGGGTTAAATCAAGTTTGATTTGAGCCCAAAAATTATTGTAATGACCTATGATTCATTAAATTTTTATATTATTATAATCTATACACATTAGGTCATCACATCATGGCTTATAATAGTATGATGAGTATTTAGATATTTAAATAAAGTGGTATTTAATTCATGATAATATAATATTACTAAAAATCTTACATTCCTAATAATTTTACACTTAATAATCAGATTCTTAGAAATAAAAAATTATTATATTTAGTTCATAATAATAAAATACGGTAATCAGTTTATCATATTTTTAAATTTTATTATAAATCCTTTTTATCTTTTAAATGGTTTTCTTTTCTTTTTGTTAGAATATGAAATGTTTTGATAAAAATCAAGATTCTTTATAAACTAATTTTAAAAATATTATATATAATGCAACATATGTTATAATATTATTAAATATCTCATTATATAATATATATAAATATATAATGTATAAATATTTAGTAATATATTATATAATAATTTTATATGCAAGAAGGTGATCAATATCAATAATTTAAAATTTAATATTTACATATTATTATATAAATATATAATATTTTTTAAAATATCAAGTATTATATTAATGTTAAATTTAATATTAATATAAAATATTATATTATATATTATATATTATATATTTAAATATAATATTAAATATTTAAATATTATTTAGTGTAAATTAAATATATAATCAGTTTAAGTATTACTAAATATTTATATAAAAGTTAAAAGTATAATTTAAGAATATCAGACTTTGGTAATCTCAGATACCCATCTTTCATATCAGAATCGGATTATAATAATTTGTGATAATCTTAGATTACCAAAAATCAAATATTACCGTTTAGATTACCATGCTTATTTGCCAAATATGAGAATCCACATTGTAATTTCAGATTATCAAGACGAACTACTATGAACCAAATGGCCTTTAAGTAACCATTATGTTGATCTACTTCTTAATATTTATGTGCAATTTCAAACAATTATCAAATAAAAGCTGCCTAAACTAATTTCTGGTCTTGAAATAAAAGGATCAAGTTTGGCTTATTTACATTTGATTCAATCTTGAATGAGTCAAGAATAAAATTGAATCTAGGCCCTTGAGAGCAATTCATAACCAGCTTCAAAGTCTTCCAATAGCCTATTTCTACTATGCTAGGAAATTGAAATTTCAGATCCTAGTTCGCAAGACCTTAAGCAATGCATGGAACATTTAATATTCACAAAATATATATTAATCTTTAATTATAATTAAAGGTTTTGAAGGAATACTTATAAATTTGATAATATAAATAACTGATATGCATGGTTAATAAAATATGTTTATTCTATTAGTATATATTGATAAGAGTGTTTAAAACATTATTTTCTACATCTACTAAAGCAATATTATGTTTGCAGTTAGTCATAATAGCTATAAATAATCTATAAATGTAAGAAAAGATTTTTTTGTGAATTATATAAAAAATTATACATTATTTTCAATATAATTATTATTATATTATTATTATATTTATTATATTATTATTAATTATATATTGTACATATGATATTATTAATTATCATTATTATTATAGATTATTTCTATTATATTTATAATTACTATAATAATATAATATAAGTATGTTATATATTATTATATTAATAATAGCATAATATTAATGATATTATAGTAATATATAATTAATATTATATTATTATTTATATTTGTTATACATAATAAATATTTAATTTATATATAATACATTATAATAATATATATTACATAATATATTATATATTACAATATTGTAATAATATTATAATATTATAATATATTATAATATTATATATTCCTTTCTAGTAGAGCAAACTGGCCTTCTCTTTTTTGGTGAAAAGTTCTTCTAAGTGGTCAACTAGAGAGATTAGTTCTCTTTTTCTCTTAAGGAGAGTTCTTTTAATTAAATCGATTCTCTAGTTGAGTCCTTTTCTTTCTCAATAAAAAAAGTTTTTCTGATCGGGTCGGTAAATGAGACCAACACTTCCTTTCTCCCCAAGAGAAGTTCTTCTAAATGGGTTAGCTCTTTGGAGTACAAAGTAGACCGACCTTCTCTTTCTTGGCGAAAAGAGTTCTTTCGAGTGGATTGATGTTAGGACCGGCTCTCTTTTTCTTCCAAAAAGAGTTATTATAAGTGGGTTGACTATTTTGATAGAATAAATCAGCCTTCTCCTTTTCAATAAAAAGAGTCTTTTGAGTGGGTTGGCAAATGGGACTAGCTCTTTCTTTCTTTTGAGGAGTGTTCACCTAAATGGGTTGGCTTTCTAGTAGAGTAGAGTGGCCTTCTCTTTATTAACAAAGAGAGTTCTTTCGAGTGGGTCTATAGATAGAATCAGCTTTCTTTCTCTCAAAATGAGTTTTTTTAGATGGGTCAGCTCTTCTTAAAAAGTAGAACAACCTCTTCTTTCTTGGTGAGAAGAGTTTCAAGCAAGTCCTTAAATGATGATATGCATTATTCTAGCCATAGGTTAGTTGTACTTTGCTTCTTTGGTGTTTCTTGTTTGCTTGAACTTTCCAACCTCTTAGAGGGGCATCTATTATCTCAAATGTATTTCCCGAGGTAGCCTTTTTGGATAAAATTTTTGATCTCATTCTTTGGGTCTTGATACTCAATGTCATGGTCATGGTCTCCATTAGGATTTATAACTTTGAGGTGGTAAGTGGACTATAGCTGCCTTCATGCTGAGGTGAACTCCTTAAGTTTTGGGTTTGGGCTTATACTTCACTTCTTTTTGCCTCACTTTGGATATTCTTGATCGGAGCACTTCTTTTTCTCAAGAGAAGACAATGAATGACCTCATATTTCTCTCTGGGAGCTTATTCAGTCTTAATGCACTTCTTATCTCTGCTCAGAAGTTTAGCCACATCTTTTAGCTCCTTCTTACTAAGATTGTTTTTGGTGACTATTTTGGGATCATCTCGATGATCTGAGATCACTTGTGATTCTAACCTTGAAGTGATATGATTCTCAGTAATCAAAGATCATCATATTTGGTATAGTATATTATAGTAATCAAAGATCACTAGTGATTTAACATCACTATATTATAATATATAAACTAATATTATATTATATTATATTATTATATACATAATATAATATAGTGCAACATATTACATTATATTTTATTATATTATATTATATAAATAATATCATATATTAATTTTATATATTATATTATATATAATTATTGCTATTATAATATATTTATTATAACTAAGAAATATTTTGGTCTGTAGGTTTTAGTCCAAAATCACTACAAGGAGTGATTTAAGATCACTTCCTTCAGCTCGATGATAGGATCATCCTCTTAAGAGGTGATTTATGAGGTGCGGGTGATCTTAGATCACTATCATGTAGGATCACCCCAATGCAATACCATCCCATAGATCTCGGTGATCCCAAGCGTATCAACCCATATCAAATGCACCCTAAGTAAGAAGGCGAGAAGTTGAATGGTGAATCCAACAACTCATGTATGAGAGCAACAATAGCCACGAACTACCCTTAAGTAACTCATCATTGAAATGCTTTATGTAGTTGTGCAATGACTCACCCTTGCAAGAATATCAAGCTCACATTAGTCTTCTTTTGCTTAATGCCTGTGTTGAAGTAGTCAAGGAACTCCCTCAAGCTCATTGAAAGAGGCAATAGTCTTCGGTTTAAGGCTTGAGTACCAGATTTGGGCAACCTTCCTCGAAGTGGTGGGGAATACTTTGTACATGATGGTGTTCAAGGCTCTTTGAACTATTATCAAAGTTTTGTAGGCTTTCAGGTAGTCCTTAAGGTCACCCATCCATCGACTGCTCTAACTACAGTATTTTGAATTTGGCCAACAGGGACTCCATTTTAGTTTCCTTCATAAATGAAGGATCGGTCTCTAAGTCAAGGTCATTTAAAGGGTTGGTATACCGAGGTGCTTGTTCATAGCTTTGAGCTATTGCTTTATGTCGGGATCTTCTGGTCTCATCATTCTAGAAGCAACTAGGACTCTTTCAAGCTGGCTCCATACATAGTTCATTGTACCTTATCATGGGTCCTTGCTCCTAAAGTATCTACGAGGTTCACTTCTTGATGGCCTTGCCATGATAGCATTGGCTGCACTATCAATGCCTATTTCACTAACTGCACCAGCTAGGGAACTAGATTCTGAATCAGCATGGTAAATGCTTCAACTTGCTATTGTAGTTGAATGAACTACACAATTGTGATAGTCTTTAAAAGTGGAGAGAGATATGATCTCAGAGCTAATCTGGATGGTGCCATCATTACTAGTACAAACCTTTATTGGACTTGAGTGGTATAGCTTTTCTTTTGTTTTCTATAGATGGTGCCAATTTAATGATGCTAGAGGTTTCAGTCATGAGACATCACACACCAATATGATAGATAATGATCTGAAAATGAGATCATTAATAAGTCCAACAACAAGAGCCAAGGTGTTAGCTAAAGGGACTTGCGATGGCAGAGGAAAAGCATGAGGAAGGATGCTCGAGTTTCTCAGTGAAGGCCCTCTAATGTTAAGACAATGGAGATGAATGATGAAGATGGTCAAAGGCAAACCTTATAGCCTTTGTGATTGTGGAAGAAATAAGATGTAACAAAGGGAAAAGGAGTGAAGTATAGCTTTGCTAGAGGCTAGTTATAGAAATGAGTTGTTATAGTTGTAGATATGCTCTTCCATTCTTGATTGAGTCTTCCTTTCATAGATGCATGAGCAACATCCTGGCATGGGTCCCGTATCTAGTGACGGGATAGTATGAATTGTTCGAATTACGAGCACATGCCTTGCTATGATGGGCCCACTTTTGGGACTACACGAAGCACTATGGGCTTCATACTCTATAATCGGGTGTCCATTCCCGTTAGTTCATCTAGAAATGTGTACGTACTAACTTGTTGGGTGTGCACCATTTGCCAGCTTGTTGGGTATGTGCTTATGAGTTATCCTATCGATCATGCTGTTGGTGACACTAACACTAATGCGAGTTAGGTTGCCATGTGTCATCCTATTAGAGGTTAAAAAATTCTGCCTCATCATACATATATACAATCAAGCAATATTTTGGTTTGATCTTGTGAACCTAACCTATGGTTGAAAGCATATGAACACTGATTTGATATTGATCTATAATCTCCACAACCATATTTATTTGTATTAATGATATACTACCATTTGTATCTTTATTATCCTTAGTATATGTGGATATAAACCAAATATTAATGCAAATATGAATTTGTAAGCAAAATTACATGATAAAGAATAATATCTTTAAAGTAAAATGGCCATTATCTTACTTGAAAAAACTAAGATAATCACTCGCTTTCTTTTCTCCTCACAAAATATAATTTAGGAATAATTACATATTACCTACCTATAGTTTAGCCTAATTTCACTTTGCCTATTTGTGGTTTGAAAAGTATCACTTAACTTACCTGAGCTTCATTTTCATCTGTGGTTGTTAGAGTCTGTTACCCACCTTTAACCTGTCTGAGGATTTAGTTGATTCATGTTGATTTAAGGAAAAGGAAAAGATGCATATTAGGGCAAATTTGATTGGGACTCTTGCATACTTTGGTCAGACAAATCGATCAAAAACTCAATTTTGGATGGATTTTCATTGAAGAATCAATGGATTTCTACATCCTTTGGGGTAATTTTTGATCCATGCACTATCAAAATTGTTCATTGAGTTGAGGTAATGGTTAAATTTTGATTTTAAGTTTTGTGAGCCCTAGAAATTGGTGATTTAATTGTTCTTCGTAATCTTTGCATTCGATGTTTCATGTTTTTGTTTTGGAGTTGATTTTTTAGGGATTTATGCATGTCAAAATTTTTATACCAATTCTGTTGCAATCCGAGGCTATTGTATGTTGAATTTTCCTATGCAATTAGGGACCGCAATAGTTTTGACTGCCAATTTGTTCTTCAAATTTGACTTTCTTATATTTTGATGTCCAATGATTGGGGTTTTGGGGTTACCCCGATATTGTTGTTGGGGCTTCTATCGGCACTGTGGTCCATAGCCGAATTATTTTTGTTTTGTGCTAGTATTATGGTCCACAGGGCCATTGTAGATTATCGTCCATAGTAGATTATAGTTCACAATCTTTATAAAATACTTCATCTTGGGTGATTGTGGTCCACAATCAGTATGAAAAATGGTTCTACTTTGATTGTGGTCTAATGGCTACTTTTTTCTTATCTATTTATACTTTGCATGCATGATTGTTACTAGTTTATATGCATGTTCTTTTATTATTTTGATTCTAATTATGGCTAAAGTTTGGTTTTGCTTTGAGATCCATTATGAAGATGTGTTCTCTTAGATACCTAATGTCAGATATGAAGGAGGGGCAGTACATAATTATGATAACTATGATGTAGACTTCATGAGTTATTTTGAGCTCCAAAGTATGTATGTAGATTTAGAATGCCCTTGTACTAGCAATACATACTTTTTAGTGCCTAATTGTAATATATACTATGGATTGAGGCTAGTAGAAAATGATAATGATATGATGTATATGTTAGAGTTACATGCAGAGTAAAAAGTGTCTACTAGAGTGATTTATGTGGAAACTGGAATGTTGCTATTGAATGCAAGATATGCTAGTTAGGAAATCAGAGATGATGAGCTTTGAGGCATATGAAAGAGGATTGATGTGGTTGTTGGGACATAAGAGATGATAGATTTGATTGATTTTGTTGAATTAGATCAGGCGGTCATTATAATGAGGATGAACAGGTGGGGGCTCATGCAGCTGTGGATGAGGATGTAGAGGCTAGGGCTTATGACACACAAGTAATTTTGGATGAGGATGCAGGGGTGGAGGCTCATGACACAGGCGATTATGGATGAGGATGCAGGGAAGGGTGCTCATGACATAGGCAATTGTAGATGAGGATGCAGAGGCTAAGGCTCATGACACAAACAATTTTGGATGAGAATGTAGGGGTGAGAGCTTTTGACACATAGACTACAATTAATGAGGATGCATGGATTGACGAGGGAGATGGTTTTAGGGATGATGATGCTGTGGAGGGGATTGAAGGATTCGAGACTACAGTCAGTGAAAGGGAGGCAAATGAAGATGAAGAGAGCAGTGATAGTGATCCAACTTAACTAGATGAGACCTTAGGGGACCTGATGATGATGATGATGATATATTTAGATTGAATATATTTGGCCCTACTCCTGAAGGTGTTGATGCATCATCTGCACCTCTCCCTTCCTCTTCCCAGTCCCCTTTAGAAGATGTTACTTAGGATGACTGGCTTGAGGATTCTCTACATAATGAGGAGTTAAGAAGTTTACAGAGGTCTTCTAATGAGAAGGCAAATCACAACCCTGAATTCAATGAGGATGTTGATATGGCAAACCCACAATTGCAGTTGGGAATGAGATTTGCCAATGCCAAGGTATTTAGAGTTGCCATAAGAGAATATGCAGTGAGAAGGTCAGTTGTTTTCAAGTTTAAGTTAAATAAGGGCCACAAGATATCTACTCTATGTAAAAATGAATGTGGATAGAGAATTTATGCATCCAAGATGAGAGATGAGCTGACATTTCAGTTAAAGATATTTAACTCTATTTGTGTTTGTGGGAGAAACTTCTCTAATGCTCAAGTGAAGTCAAGCTACCTTGCTAGAAAATACTTGGATGAGTTTAGAAGCAATACCAAATGAGAGGTGCCAGCTGTGTAAGCTCATATCAAAAAGGATATTGCTGTGGATATAAGTAGGAACCACGTTCATAGAGCTAAGAGGAAAGCAAGGGGTAAGAAAAATCATTGAAGGTGATGAAAGGCTGCAGTATGAAAAATTAAGAGACTCTATTGAGATGATCAAATTGAAGGTGATGAAAGGCTGCAGTCAATAACTTTGTTTTAGCTTTTTTGTTATTTGTTATACCTACTTCTAATGGGGATTATTGCATGTTATTAAGGCTTGGTACCTCTTATTGAGGAGCTATTTTTAGAAGTGGAACACAAATATTGTATGAGACACGTGTATAGTATTTTCAAGAGATTGTTTAAGGGAAAAGAATTAAAGAATGCAATGTGAAGGGCAGCTTGTACAAGCACACCAAGGGAGTTTGAAAGAAAGATAGAGTATAAAAAAGGATTAAATGAAGAAGAAGAACAATGGCTTAAGAAGATCCCTCCACCACAATGGTCCAATTCCCACTTCAGTAATAGGGCCAAAACTGACTGACCCCTTAACAACCTGAATGAACCATTTAATGCTATGATTATAGAAGGGAGGAATCTATTCATATTGTCTATGCTGGAATGGATTAGAGTGAGATTAATGGATATATTTAATGTCAAAAGGCTCGGTATGGAGAAGTATGCACAGCTAATTTGCCCCAATATTCAAGATAAACTTGAGGTATTGAAGCTGGACTTTAGAAATTACTATGTAACACCTGCTGAGAGGTTGAAACGTGAGGTAGATAATGGGTATGAGAGGTATGTGGCTGACTTGATTTAGAGGAGTTGCACTTATAGGATTTGGGATCTCACTGAACTACCTTACAAGCATGGTGTAGCTTCCATCATTAAGAACTTAGAGCAACTAGAAAAATATGTTTACTCCTGTTATATCAAAAAGGTTTAGTTGGCTTGCTATTAGGGGATCATTCATACACTTGATAAAGGGAATTAGTACTTAGACCCCTTGGCTGACTAAAAAAAGCTAAGAAGGAGGGACCCAGATAAGCCGAGAAATTCTTACAAAGTATTAATCAAGAATGAAGTATGTAAGATGCAAAAAATGTCACAAGGAAGGGCATAATTCTAAAAGCTGTAAAGCTAGTGTCACTAGGGAAACAGTTTGACAATGGAGGATTAGATTGCAAAAAGAGAAAGCAGTAAGTTATTAGTATTAATTCTAATGATTTATCTAAGAAATGCAATCTTTTTATTAATATGTTATTTGTTTTGTAAACATAAAGTATGGCCTCTCGGTCGATAGGTTCTTCAAATATCCCATCCTCACATCCAGTACAGGATGAAAAGAAAGCTACTACAACTTTTAAGGTATAACTCAAGCTAAAATGAATAAGAAAAAGGAGAGTATCGATGATGTTATGAAATGCATATATCTTATTCTAGGTATTTTGCATTGCAGCCTCCAAGACCATTTCAAATAGCACCACGGTTTAAATCTTAGGTGAGTCATGCAAAATGAATATTTCAACATCATTTCAATGCATTAATACTTAATTTTCTTGTGTATATGGTGTAGTTTGCTGGTGCTGTAGGTGGAAGCAGAAGAGGATCCATTGTTGCTGCAGGTGGGGCTACAGTTGGAGGGAGTGTTGCTATAGGAATAAGAGGTATTGCTACAAGGAGTGTTGCTATAAGAAGAAGGGTTATTACTACAGGTGAGGCTGCAGCTAAAAATGATAGTGCTATATGTGAGGTTGCAGTTGTGAGGGGTACTGCTACAAGAATAAGTGGTGTTGCTATAGGAAGAATAAGTGTCACTGCAAATGAGGTTGTAGCTGGAAGGGGTGGTGCAGCAGTTAGGAGTTCAAGGAGTTCTGATGTTATTGCATGTTTGAACTGACCAATTTATACTGCTCAAGAGTTTCAAATTTCATCTTAAATTCTGATGTTGCTGTAGGTGAGATTGCAACTGGAAGGGGCACTACTATATTGGGTTTGTTTCAACTTTGTTTCAATATTTTCCATTATATTTCCATATGTTTCAGTATGTGCTATTATTTATCATGATGCTTCAATGTGTTTTAGGATATTTTAATATATTAGGTTAGGATATTTCAGTATGTTTTAGGATGTTTTAGGATGTTTTAGTGTATCAGAATGTTTCAACGTATTTCAAAATGTTTCTAAAATTTTTCGATATATTTCAATTTATTAGGTCAGAATGTTTTAGTATTTTTTTAAATATTTCCATAATTTAGTTTATTACTTTAGGATGTTTCATTATTTTTTGAATATTTCTTGGAATGTTTCACTGCATTGGATCGGGATGTTTCATTTAAAATTGCAGAGCAGTTATTGATCACTCTATTGCATTTGAAAATTCTATTGTATTACATAAAAATTCTAAATTACATTCAGCAGTCCACATTATCCTACGATTGCGTAGACAAGCTATGGATTCAAAATAAAAACAAATTACAAGAAGAAAACAAGATTACTTAATTTTTCAAAGTCACAAACTACCACTAATGATAGCAAACAACAACCAAGACATAAATAATGTAGATTTGAACACTCTCTTTCTTTCCTTAGCTAGTCTTTTTCTTTCCACAGCCATCTTCTCCATGGCACAAGCAATTTCTTCCCTTCCATTAGCCAACTAGGCTTTTTGCTCAAGCTTTGCAAATTTATTCATAATTTGTGTAGTCAGTTTAGTCTCAGAGTAGAAGGATCAACTCACTCAAAATATTTGTATGGCTCGATTACCTATAACTCAGTATTTTAGACACTCAAAAATATAATTAAAAAAAAATCCAAAACCCTTGCCCATATTTGGAGCAGCCATGTAACTCTCTTTAAAAATTCCCATCCTCCATGGAGTCCTACCTGACCTTTCTACATAATCACACAGAATTGCCTTGCTACTATTACTGCTTCACTTGACAAGGTTGAAGGCATGATTTAAAAGGGAATCTATAACAAATTTATGTACTCCTTAAAAAAATCATAAAAAAAAAAATTAGAGCATTCGAACAAAACTTGTGAAATATTCTATCAATTTCTAGATTATAGTGGAAGAAGCCTCCACTCCTCAAAATAAGGTGGCAGATAGCTTCAACGGTAGAAAGAAGTGGAGAAAAATTTACTTAGATAGCTTGGAGAAGAGGGTTTCATCATCCTTCCATTGCATTGCAGAATCCATGCTGTATATTTAAAGTAGGTTGACCTCCTTACTTCTCTCATGGTACAATCCTCTTCTCACTAAGCCCCCTTTCTCCTTGGTCTACAGAGGCAAAATGTAGGACTGGTGCCAACAGTTCATCATGGAAGAAAGGACACATCGAGCCGGAATCACTAACTAATACTAATATAATAGAATAAAAAAAACTATTTTTTCTATATACTTTCCCCGGTTCTATTGCTACCGCAGGTGTTACGCAATCGATTAGATCATAAGGGTTTTGGTCATCAAATTGGAGAATAAATGGCAGGAACGAATCGATTAAATTTTAAAGTGGGTAACAGACCCTAAAAGCCATGAACGGAGATAGCTTTAATAGCGGAAAGAAATGAAAAAAAATAACCTAAATAGCTCGAGGGAGAGGATTTCATCATCCTTGGAGGGTTTTAGTCATCAAATTAGAGAATAAATGGCAGGGATGAATCGATTGAATTTTGATGTCGGTAGCGAACCGTAATAGCCATGGGCAAAAGATGAAGCTCAGATGAGTTGAGTGATACTTTTCAAATCTTGATCTTTAAAACCTAAATATTTAAATAAAAAAAACTTAATTAAAAATATTTAAATTCAAATAAAAAGCTACTTAAATTCACATCTACATCCATATCTTAAAAAATTAGATTCTTATATCAATTTAATTAGACTACTCCTTCATAGCACTCATTGGAAACTAGACCACAACCTCATCCATTCCCATACTTTCTTTTTATTTACTGTACCATCCATGTACCTACCTTCTTACATTCGAAATGGATATCGGAGGCCGAATAAGGTCAGTTTTTTATCCCCTTGCTTTCAGCCCCGGCCCTCCAAAGCAGCCACCATTTTTTTTCTTTTTTCCTCCACTGTCACGCTTCGCGCCGCGAGGCAATTTAGTTTCAACCTCCTCGGCCCAATGGCGTCCGGTATTGTATGAATTAAGGTTGCGACGTCCCTTTCCCGTGCGTGTCATCCAGGCCCCCTTCCTTCGACCGTCCGCTCTCCCGCCAGTAGCTTAAAAAATATTTTTCTAATTTGAACCCCACCGTGGACCATCGCAGACCGCCCGCCCGACTTCGCAGCACAGGTTTTTGTTGACCACCCGAGTCTTCCACCAGAATCCTCGTCCTGAAAAAATAAAAAAATACAAATAAAAAAATATAAGTGCATGACCCCACTCGCAGCCAATATTTGTACAAGAGTGCAATTTAGCATGAAAAATATTTTTGTTAAAATTAATGAAGTTAAAAATTTAGATCTTAAAAATAATTATAATGCAAGCCTCGCAATCTTAGAAAAATCGTAATATAAAACTTACACTTAATAAAATATCAAAAAAATCCTATCATTCACCACCTATGTGATTCTAAACTCCTTATTTGCTTACTGTTATCATGGGTGCACTCGCACGTGATAGTAATCATTATAAAATAATATTTTTATTATTTAATAAAAATATTTTATAATTAATATATCATTTGAAATATATTAAATTATTAATTAATAAACAATAAATTTTTTACATAGCTGTTTTTACTATCAAATAGTTTTTATGTGTAATGCATGTGCTCTAAGGATTTATAATGGTACATGTTATGAATTGTAAGAATTCTTTTGATATTTTGTTAAGTGTAATATTTTGTTAAGTATAATATTTATATATTATATATTAGATTCAAACATAAGTATGCATGCTTCGTAAATTACCAAATTGTTCATGAAAACACCATAGTATGAGGATTTAACATATCCTGTGATACCCAAATTTAGATGAATTATCAAATGGCATTAGAAAAGAGTTACTCATGGAACGGTGATAGAGTTCTAACATGAGATGGAGCTATCCTTGCAGCACCAACGATTCGACTCGGGGATAAATTTTGACTAGCTTATAGTGTGCAACGAAGATATTGCATTATAAGGTGGAAGATTGTGATATCTTAAATTTATTCTCATGTTGGATGGGAAAGAAATGTGTTATGTGGTTATAATTCAAGTCCACTTACTACCTATTAACTTGCATTCAATTTTTTGGGTTACGTGATTTCGATTTGTTAATGAATTAATTGGACCAGTAGGTGAACTTGGAGCGTTAGATATCCTTTAGTAGAGCATAAACTCAGTAGAGGAAGTGGATCAAGTTTTGTTAACTTTGATCTTACATTGAACCCCTTGACATATGAAATGAAAGTTTTTATTCATGGATATCAATATTGTATAAATTTGGTCCGATTAGGATGGTTTAGGTTGTGTTCCTTTCAATATACGCAAGAAATAGAGTTGTGTTGATGGATTTGGACTATGCATTAAAAAAGATCATTGTCATTATGATCATTATGTCGTTGATTAGATTAGATGCCAAACCTTATGCTTGTGTTCTATTTCGTGAGGAAGACTTTTGTTTTATTTAAAGAACGATTGCAACAAATACACACGTCCACGTCAAGCACTTGCTCTTGGGGACTCATACGCGGAGGTAGACGCATGGGTCCTGCTATAACTTTATTTGGTCATTGGGACTCACATGGGACAAAATCTAGTCCAATGGCAGCTTGCAGTTGCACCGAAGGTAAGAGCCGTATCAGCTTGGTGCTTGATCTCGCCAAAAGATGATCGCTGGTGACGTGGTGAGCTTTGTTTTTTGTGTTTTATTTTTTTATTTTTTTTAAAGTATGGCCGTGTTCTACTTAGATTCAACAACCAAACTTAGCGAAAGAGTCTTGAATCTCCACGTAACTGGCTTCTATTTATCATTTAAATTATATAGATATTTTACCATCAATTACCACATCATTGCTACAGAATTTTAAATCTCATAAGATTAGATTCTTTCTCTTACTGTTCAGATAGATACTGTTCAGATATATACTCTCTGCTTCCCTTCTTTTCTTTAATTTTTATTTTCTTTCTTTATTTATTCATTATTATTTTTTATTTTTTTATTTTTTTTTTTTTCTTCTTCTTCTTCTTTTTTTCTTTCTTTTTTTCACTTTCTTTTCCCTTTTTTTTCCTTTTTTTTCTTTTCTTATTTCTTTTTTATTTTTCCTCTCTATCCTCCTTGCTTTTTTTTTTTTTTCAACTTTTCTTTCTTTTATTTTATTTATTTATTTATTTATTTATTTCTAGCTATTTCAAAGTTGCACGTATAATATAATGCCTTTCAAAAGGGTAATTTGGTCAGCATAGTCCAGTCTCTCTCCACAGATATAAATAAAAATTCACAGATAAGTGAAGTAATTAAAAAAAAATTCTTTGCAATAATTATGTAAATTTTTCATGAGATATTTCCCAATGCCACTGGCGCTTGGGAACATGAGATTAATGCGCCCAAACTAACTGAATTAATGCTTAGAACCCATCATGGTGCCAAAATTTCCCCCCACCTCCTATGAGTGCACCACCACGCAAGTGATCGACGTGGGGTGGTTAGAACATTCGATCAGGATGAAAATAGATTTTTTTTAAAATTTTTTTTACATTTACTTTTAGAGATAAAAAAATTATTTCATAAAATATTTATTCTTATTGAAAGAAGAATTGTTTATTTCATCATAACATATATTTTTCTTTTCATGCTATTTAATTACTAATTTATTTATTTTTTATTCTAATTTTTAAGGATGATTATTATTTTATCAAAGCATATTACTGTTATATTTGATTTATTAAAAATAAAATAATTTTTATCCTGTGCGATTCTGCATTCAGTCGTATCCTTCCATTTCTCTGATTCTTTCTGTGAACCAAATGTCGCAACGCATCAGCTGGATTAGCGCGCAATTTTTTTTGTTTTAATAAATGGAATATATTCCTCCAATAACTATTTTAAATAATTATATAAAAAATCACGAAGATTAAATAGAGTGGCAAGAGAATTTTATGGGCGGAATAAATGATTATTTATCCATATCCGTATCATAGATGCGCTCAAATTTCTATTATCTCATCCAATTTCATTTGATATTATTTACCAGTTATTGTAAAAAAATAAAACACATAAAACAAACACGCACTTGGAATTTTCTGCGAAACTCGCCGCCAGGCATTATGAAATGGAACCCACCCACCATGTGAGCTTTTACGATTTATTCAACTTCCTTCCGACAAAACGGACGGATCTCTGGTATCAGAAAGAGAGAGGGAGAGAGAGAGAGAGGTGCCTCTTGCCCACCAAGATTAGAGGCAAGATAGAGAGAATTATTCCAAGTCCTTTCTTTTTTTTTTCTTTTTGCTGGGTGAAGGGTTACCGGTGACGACTGAAACGCTGGTGATGTCTCCTCTCTTTCTTCTTGCGCTGTTCAGGCTTTAAGTTTCATTAAACATTTTATGGAACCGAGGCTTGTTTGTTTTCTTTCACATGAGGTTCTTTATTTGCTAGCATAGACGTGGGGAAAGGGATTTTTTTTTTTTTTTTTTTGGGAAGTGTTGGTGATACTTGATGCAGAGAACCATTTGTTTTGAGAGGAAAAAGAGATGAGATTTTCTTTGTACCGGCTGTCATCATAAATGCTTGATGAAATCCATCGAACGAATGTTTTTATCAGAGCTTTTGTCAACGGAGTTTTCATGTTGGAACTATAAGAATTAAGAATTATATCCTGTGATTCCTGCTTTGACACAGTGGAAGCCATTAACTCTGCACACGTACACACACAGAGAGAGGGAAAAGAAGAAATAAAAAAGAATTTTTATGGACAAATTTGTTTCAAACAGTCAAAAATACATAGATTAAAAATGAGCTTTCTTTTTTTAAAAAAAAATAAGTTCAGAGTGGTCCGGAACTTTTGAGGGAGGAAACCATTAGTTTTTTGACAAGTGCGATTTTATCTTTTAATTTTTGAGCCTGCTTAAGATTAGAACTTTATGAATTTCTCTTGTGATTGCCGTTGTGATACAGAATTCTAGTCTGGGCTAATGATTACAGATTTCCAACTTTGGAACTCTTATTTGAGATGAGAACTTGAGGATTGTAAGCTTCATACTGCACTTTTGATTCAATAAAAATGGATGTCCAGTTTCAAGTTTTAATTTGGTTCCTGTAAGGGGATAAGGGCATATATGATCAAATATTGGCATCACTGTGCAGAAAAACTGGCCAGATGTTGAGAATAATTCAGTGCATATTCCTTGCTCTTTTAATTTTCAAGCAATTTTTCTTTGAATAGTTTAGAAGAAGTGGGTTTCCATATTGTTTCATTTCATGAAGTGAATATTATAAGCTAATTCCATGGTCTATTCATGACAGGCACAGCATTTGATTATAGGATTTTAATTCTCTACCAAGAAGTAGAAATCAACTGTGATATAACTTACGATTTACTATTATCCCACAAAAGATATGATTAATGCCTAATGAATATAGAAAACAGGAAAAACTCCAGTCAAGATCAACAAAAACCAATTTGAAAAGCTTTGGTTTCATATATTTATACAGATACTTTCTTGCAGAAGGGATACATGCTCTTGTGCTGCAAAGTTTTGTTGTTTAAGTGGTCAATAATTTTGCTAATGAAGAGACTAATATGAGGTTCTTGTTTACAGAGAGGGGACGGGAAATGTGCTGATAAGGATACTGAAATATGAGGTTTGTGGAACTCTTTATCACTGCTACAGTTCCGGTTGCGAATGTGCTTCTGGTGACTGGTGTCGGCTCATTTATTGCAACAAATTATATTGGAATTTTGGGTGAAGATGCCAGGAAGCATTTAAATAATGTGAGTTTTGGATAGTTACTCCAGTTTCTTGTACTCATACCTAGGTACTAAACATGCAACAAAAAAGGCTCGGTTGGCCAGACTAAGTGGAAAGAAATATTTATGTTCTGAAGTGATCTTTTATTTAGAGAAAGCACAGGGAGCAACATCTGTTAAGAGATGCCAAATGCCATTTCTGCTTCAATTTGGCCATGTCTTCTCCTTTTCATGAACTATGCTGCTAAATCCCTGTAATTTTGCACTCTAACAATGTTAGTGCTATAACAGCAGCAAGAAAAGAGGATTCCTACTCCTCCTGTCACCATTTCTCACTAATTTATACTTGAGGCCACTATAAACCATTGTATTTCCTGTTTTGTTAATTAGTTTATTATATATTTTCCTTTAAGCTAACTGCTAAACTGTGTTTACATGTAGGTTGTGTTTTTTGTATTTAATCCAGCTCTTGTGTCCACCAGTTTGGCTCAAACAATCACGATGGAGAGAATGGTTTTATTGTACGTTTTTAATTTATCTTTGCCCTTGTTTTTAATAGAAAAATCATTATGCCCTTGTTTTTAATAGAAAAATCATAATTCAATGTCATTAATGAAACTCCAGCTCACTCCTACTGGCTTTCAGCTCTATACTTTTGTGCCTTTTGGTTTTGTCTAATTTTCATTTTGCTTCCTTTCTAAATAAAGTTTGAGACCATGATAAACGTAACATATACACGCCTGCCTTCCATTCTTATGGGCTTTACTTGAATGATCTTTCTTTCTCATTTGACTTGTAAATGAGGCCAAGATCTCCGAACAGCAAGTTTTCTTTGACATAGCTAATTATTAGCATACCACAAAAAAATTATGTAGGTGCCTGCAACTTTACTCAGGATTTTATTAGTTATTGTTAAGATCTGATGTACTGAGAGGTATCGATCATCCCATACCTTACCGATAAGGTACTTAAGTTTGATTCAGTATAAACCAAGTTAGTTTGAACAGAGCAGAATTGCCCCATGCCATTCGACACCAACCTATACCACCTAATTTTGAGCAGTACTATGTCTGAGAGTATAAAAAATGTTGACACCAAGGTGTGCCAGCAGCCTATATTGATTGCACTATATTGATAATGAACTGGTATAGTATCAAGGGTTAATTTGGTATGAACCAAACTAGTCTAAATTGAATGAAGCCATATCTTACCACCTAGTATTGACCTATACTGCCTAGTTTCGAGCGATACAATAGTTGGGAGTAAGAAAAAAATGTTGGCAATCTTGGTACGAGATGCATATCGTATCATATTGACCATATTGTATCGATAATATACTGGTATGGTTCTTAGAACTGGTTTTATGAAAATCGGAACAATGTCTTGGTATGGGGGTGCGTATAGTATTATACCGATCATATCGTATCAAACTGCTAAGTAATAGAATGATTCTTAGTATTAATTTTGCAGAACTTGGTAATAGTACAAATTATGACAAAAAATTAAGTCCCTAAAGATTAAATATGGATGTATTTAGATGTATTATTACTTATTTTATAAACATGTTTGCAACCTTGTCGTGATAGAATAAGGGAACCTTTTTACTCGTCTTCGCAATTCTAATTTTTTCTCTTCTATAACAATTTTAATGCTCGAAAATAGAGCCCCTTCTTCAGTCATATAGACCAACTCTTTTCTGCTATCTAGTAATGTATTTTGAAAGCCACCCTCTTATACATCATTTTGTATTGCTCTGCATGCATTTCTATGCAATTATCATTGTATACTTTTGTTATAGCCCCTCATCATTGCTTGACAAATAAGCCTTAGAATTCAGTGAGTGATTTTTTTTGTTTTCTTTGCTTCAGATAACCATTACAATGCTTGTATTAAATATTCATTCCTGGTTCATTTGTGTGCATATGATCTGAACTTGCATGCCTTTCTATTTTTTTCCCTCAAAAGATGCATATTAGCAAGGATATACTTAAAGTCAATAATAATAGTGAATGGCTAGGATTTGTATTTTATCTCCTTGGTCTGGATATTTCTCTATTTTAATTCCATCTGGAGAAAAATAGAGAGATAATAATCACTTCTGTTCAAACATGCAGGTGGTTTATGCCAGTCAATATCCTGCTCACATTTGTTATTGGTTCATTATTTGGATGGGTTGTCATCCAAATCACCAGAGCTCCTGCCAATTTGAGGGGCCTTATTTTGGGCTGTTGTGCAGCTGGTAATCAAAGACATACATCTGCTAATATATTCCATCTTTATAAATCTGCAGAAATAATAACAAATTAGGCATTTTCATAATGTTTATCTGACATTTAGATGCATATTTGTGATGGCATTATGTATTGTATCTTCTTTTTATAATTTATTCTTTCTATAATTCAAATAAACTTGTCGAGTTGTATGATTCAAAGGGTAGTCCGTTAAACATTTTACTTATCAATCATCACCAAGAATTCTCATAGATAATCAATGAAAATTTAAGGAGGTATTCTTCTTGCTACTAATCTGATTTTTGTGTGTTTTTAAATCAATTTGTTGTTTCACAAACTTAATTATTCTGATGTTAAAGTTATAGTTCCCAAAAGTTACGTCACTTTCCAAACAAAATGCATGAGGATTCTTCTCTCCTGTATAGTGCTGCATCATAGACAATGCCTAAAATAAGTTCCTATAGCATTCTCAAATATTAATAGTTTGGTATTTCTTGCACTTATATCATGGAACTGTTGAATGAATATCGGCAGCTAATCTTCATTACTTTAGTGATTCATGGGAAAGGATAGAGTAATTCAGGTGTCAAATCTTTTGAAAAGCATTTACTATTTGCTTGATACCTCAATCACTTGGTTCATGATTTCAGCAGAATAATTTTTAATCTTATTAAATTGGTTTAACAGGAAATTTAGGCAATATGCTTCTCATTATCATCCCTGCCATTTGTAAAGAAAAAGGCAGTCCTTTTGGTGATCCTGAAGTTTGCCATACATATGGGTTAGCATATGTTTCTCTTTCGATGGCTGTAAGTCTTTTCTTGCTTAAATATCACTTGCAATATAGTTATACTTAGCATTGCATATTAGTTGATTGTATTCAGTGCAGTGAAATTTTGTCATTATAGAGAATGAACTACAGATCTGCAATTATGTCATGAGTTTAGGTTTCAACACATATTGCTCCATAGTCCATGCTATTACATACCGTGCCAGCCATGACATGGGTGCTGCATTGGGTACTGCAGTACTATGTGAATGATTGTCTGTAACCATGGTGATGAACGCATTACCCTGTTTTTTGAAAATGCACCCTGGTGTGTGTTTGGGCATTTGACTGTCACAGCATTACATGGCATTGTATTGTGTGGTATCGGACCCTGCCATCTTATAGCTCTCACTAGTATGGCATGCAATACTTTAATGCATGGATCAACTCAGATGACTGCAGTCAAAAATTTGACAGATGATGAATGATCTCAGATCATTGATATTTACTGCAATTTATCATTTATGTAATACAGAAAATGAAAAAAATTCTCAAGTCTGTCTGTGTTTTTATGATTGCAGATAGGTGCAATGTTTCTGTGGTCTTTTGTCTACAATATTGTCCGAGTATCCTCAAGTACTGCAGCAGGAAAAATGAATACCAGTTTTCACCCTCATAAAATGGAGCTTCCAGAAGGTAGTGCAAAGTTAATTCCAGGGAGCTGCACAGATGGGGCAGTTACAACTGACAACTGCTTGATATCCGGTCATAATGCCAATGAGACCACACTTCCTCTTCTGTCCGATGAGTCTTCCACTATTAAGGTTGTTTGCAAGCTCTACTCCTTTCTATAGCTCTAATTAATTAGTTGCCAGAAATTTCTGTTTCTTTGTAGTTATAAAAATTAGCTTTCTCAGTTTGGAATTAGCAAATACAATCCCTTACTGCAAGGTCATGCCTTATATATCAATCCCAATTAGATTTTATTCACTATAATACCTATGATATATTCATTACAAAATTTTTTTGTGAATCCCTGTCGGCGCATACATTTATGATCTGAAAATACTGGCTCAGAGTGTAGAACAAATTTGCACATTGCAACTTTAGTTACAAGATGGAAGTGTGCCTTGAAATATTGTTGGGTGAATTGTCTGCATAGCATTTGCTGACACATGTCTTTCAAGATGTGCTTCTCTTATTGTCCTCAAATTTATAATATCGTACATTTAGACATTGGAACCAGAAGTTTACAAAACCTTGATTACTCATATTATGGAAGTGTCGGAAAGCTTTGTATATGCTATGGTTTTAAATCCCATGGGATGGAGGTGCTCTGATTTCTCCATGAAACCAAATGCTCCATTATCCCACCCCATCCTAGTAGCCTTCCCATTTGAGTGTCTCGCAGGTACCCTGCATCTCTCTCCCATTCTTGATTTTTTTTTTTTTTTTTTTTTGCCTTTTTTGTTTTCTTTCCTTCATTTCTTTCTTCTTTCATTTCTTTTTTTCTTTTTTCTTTTTTTCTTTCTTCTATCTTTTCCTTTCTTCTTTCTTTCCCTTTTAACTTATTTCTTACCTTCCCTTTTTGTCTTCCTTCCTTCCTTCCTTTCCCTCTTTCCTTTTTCTTTTTCTTTCTTTCCTTCTTTTCTTTCTTTTTCTCCATTCCTTTCTTTCTTTCCTTTTTCTTCTTCTTTTATCCCTTTCTTTTTTTTTCTTTTTTTTTTTTCTTCTTGTTTCCTTTCTTTTTTTTCCTTCTTTTTCTCTGGATAAGTTCTGGAATTCTGCTTCGGTCACAATCCTGTTTTCTCACATGAACAGGATAAGATGGGAAGGCCAAAATGTCCCTCATCATGTCAAGACCTAAAATCATAGCACATACCTTAGCAATAGTATTTTTCAGCAAACATTTTAATTAGCCATTAGTTTTTTACAACAGATATATTCCAAATAATTTAAAATTATGGATGATACATACCTTTTTTTTTCCTGCATATTTGTTTCTAAATATGCAAGTAAGCTATTCATTGAACCCATGGTCAAGTCCAATTATCTTTCAAAAACATCGGTACGGTTTAGAAACATACTAGTGAAAATATTATCCAAAATAAAATAGAAGCTACCTCTTCATCTGAAAAAATGCTCCTATTAATCACTATATGAATTTTTTTAAAAAAATATTAATGTTCATTATATCCAATCACAGTGTTATATATGTTGGGTTGAAGTATTTCCTGCATATACCTTTCCTTAAAATTTCCTTCTAACTTCATAATATTTTTTTACTGCCACCTCGAAAATTTCCATGTTAGGACAAGAAAAGAAAAGAAAAGTGGTTGGTAAAGGTATAAAACTATGCCTTTAGTCTATTATGCAACTTTTAAAGTAATATGCATGGGGAAAAAGATTGTAGTCTATCTGCTTATAAAACTGCTGTTGTGTAATTGGCTGATTCAAGTGATTGTATAACAAGAACCATCCACATAATCTGACATGTGTCCCAATTTCTTCCCCGATAATTTCTACGTGCATCACATTTGACTGAACATTTCTGAGGTATGTTGCAGGTACCATTTTCGGTCAAAATTCAAAAATTGCTGTCAACACTTTCGGGAGTAATTGACTTAAAGAAATTGTTTGCGCCTTCAACTATTGGAGTGGTATGCCTTCATTCATCATATTCCTATAAAAGCACCATTGTATAAGTTATTGCTCTGATTTGTGCTAAATATATGTTTATAAATAAAATCAAGATGTTTTTGTTAATAAATGATCTAAATGCACACTGTACTCTTAAATAGTTAGAAAGAATGACTAGAACTTGATCAGTAGCATCATAACTTTAAAGAAACATAATCAGATTTGATCGCGTGATATTGTAGATCAAAACTAGTTTTTTAAGATTCCACTAAGCAACCAACTTTATTAAATGTTATCCGACTTCTCTAATCCAACAGGAAAAGTTCAAATTTTTAGCCAAATGCAACGAAATGATTAAATTTCATTTCTGAATAAAATTAATTAATATTCTTTTGAGAATTAGTGTTGGAGAACCAATATCATTGTGAAAATAAGATGTTATCATTGTCAAGACAATACTCAAGACTGACATTTGGAAGCTCTACCATATTATGTGAATAATTTACTTGACTCTCTCTCTCTCTCTCTCTCTCTCTCTCTCTCTCTCTCTATATATATATATATATATATATATATTAGACTATCAGTCAAGCAAGATGGACTAGGATTTACCATACTGGCCTTTACCATGTGTACCACAGTATATCCATAAGGTATTGATATCGAGTTCGGTTCGGTGTATGAGCCAAACCGATCCATCCTGGTCCAAACTAAGCAGAACCACCCCGCATCATTCGGTACCAACTTGTGTTGCCGGTTTTGGGTGTTATTATTAATAGGAGTGAAAGAAAAAAAGTATTAGGAGCCTGCCTCGATATGGAGTGTGTACCATATTAACTGTACCATGCTAGTAACATGTCAGTATGGTTCGTAGTACCAGTTTTGCGAACCTTGATTTGAACTAAGCTTCACATCCTTATTATAGCTGTTCTTAATCGTATTATTCTAGCATGCCACCACATCTTGCACATTGCAGTCCATTAGTGTGAAGAAGGGAATTCAGAAAAAAAAGTCAAACTTCTATACATACAAGGAAACACTTGACTCTGCTCATCTAGTACTGTGACAGTAAGACACCTTAAACAGGAAAATCATATTATATAGAATAGTGAGTTTTATGAGTCTTCGAAGGCATAGATGTTTTTCATCTCTTATGGAGTATTAAGAGTACCTGCAACAAGGAGGTACACATCTTCAGCAATTATTTTTTTGCACAGTGAAGTATGGAGCTAAAAGGCAGCAAAGTTAGAGCAACAAGTAAAAGGTGCTTCATATAATTCATGCTAGTCGATATTAAGGACTGCCAACTTGATCAAGTAGAAAATTCAGATTAACTAAGGAGATATGCTGCCCCATCATCTCTATTATTCACTGCCTAGACAAATCAAATACCATCATTGAGATGCCCAAAAGGGAAATGAAAATTGAAATATCTGAAAGAAAGAGCCTTTCGTTCCTGCCATCAATATTGTATATCTGTGACTCAAAACACTTTAAGATCACCAAAGGAAGGAGATTTTAAGGAGCATACCTTTTTTTATGCAAAAAAATGACAAAAGAGTCAACATGTCCTTGGTGCATTGTGACCTACATTTCTATGTTTGTCTTCTAATGGTAATGCACCATATCTAGTTCAGTGCTATGAATTTGTAAAGAGTGACTCTATATTTCTGTTGCATGGTCTGAGCCTTTGTTCATTTGTTCCTTGCCATCTCTGTGATTTGATATTCTTAATGTGAAAAACATAAGAAACCCTCATTTCTTTTGTCTCTTTACATGAGGTTCTACTTAGGTGTAGAAGGTACTTAACAGTTAACAATTTTGGTAAACTGCTGCATATTTGTTACTCTGTCACTTAAAATACAAGAACCTCGATTTTATATGATTTTAAAACATGATTTTCCTAGTATAGTAATATGGTTACATTGATTATCGATCTACTTATATTGCAAACTTATTAAGGTGAAACAAGAAAAAAAAAAAAGATGGTTGCAAACATTTATTGATAAACAGCATTCACATATAATATATCTTAAAATATGTGAATCCATGTTTATAAAAATGAGGTATTGCAGAGAGCCATCACCAAAGTGCTTTCCCATGGGTACATGGGTATATAGAACAAGCCACTAAAGTATCTTTATATATATATATGCATATATTTTTAAGAACCTGAGCTTGACTTTGATAGCTAGTTTTCTTAGTTGCATCATCTATTAAAATTTCATGGACATTAACTCTTTCTGCTTTCTTATGTAGATTGTCGGGTTCATTATTGGAGTCATTCCTCAAATTAGAAAAGCAATGATTGGCGAAGGTGCCCCGCTTCGTGTGATTCATGACTCAGCTGCTTTGTTGGGGTACATTCCTTAGTCTTCAATTTTGATTTTATTGCAGGATTTTATGCACTACTTGTTTGTAGTATTTGGGTTGCTATTTTTGGTTATGTTACATGGTAGATGTGATGCTATAAACAGGATTCTGTTTAGTGATGGCTACCTAACATCCTTTTTTTGTGTGTGTTTGTGTGCTTGCGCTTAAGCTCACCTTGCTTAGAAATGAATATGATAGCTGTGTTTTAACAACATTTGTCATTCATGAAATTTTGCACGGATAATTTGTGAGCCACAAATTTATACAACATTTGTCATTCATGAAATTTTTTATGATTCAAGAAATATATATCACTCTTTGAGAAGTATTCATGATGTCAAGAGGTCATAATTAGTCAAACTATAAGAATGGTATGAATTGGATGGCGAACTAACTAGGCCAAACATAAATTAGACTAACATATCTCATACAGCTATTTGCTACCATTTTAAGTTATATGTCATCACATTAGTAGGAGCTGTAGAACAGAGCGAAAACAGAATACACTTGAGCTTGAGGCATATGATGTCAAGTATTACAGTCAATATATTCTTTTTCTACGTTCCGATGTCATACTCTAAAGTCATCAATCATGTTCCATATCTGTTAGACTCTCTTTCTGGAAATTAATTAAATGTGCCTGGACTTTCTAAACCATCACAAAAGAATTATCAGAAATCAGCTTTGTCGGCATTGATTTCAGCATCTTTATTCAAGGATAAGCTATACCTTATAGCCACTGTGATCTAGATTTGTTTGCGAAATTAAATGATGCATCCATTTGATGATTCAGATTTCTTTGCCAAATTTTAAAGCTGAACTGATGGACAGCTCTAGAATGTCCTTGTTTTTCTTGGACATAAGTAACAGGGTAGTGAAGTAGTCCACAACCTGATTTGTCTCCATTTGCATCTTAACATTAATTGAAAGTAAAGAACACTCATACGAACATGAATACACACAAAGTATTCCATTATAACATGGGAACAGATATGCTATTTTTTTTTTTTTGATTCTTTTAAGGTAGAAATTAATTTGTCTTTTCATTTTCACTGTCTTTGCACTTATCATGCTTTTTTTTTGCTGACTTTATAAGCTTTCTTTTTATTAAGTTTTTCCTGTTCTTGCATGAAGTAACGGAGCAATCCCAACAGTTGCGCTGATAATGGGAGGAAATCTTCTCAATGGTAGTAGCAGTTCAGTTTATGGAATTCACTTCTATGAGTAGATTGCATTGCTAGAAAGTAAAACATAAATGTCAATACATGCATATCTTCCATGTTTACAGGTTTGAGAGGTTCAGGCATCCATTGGTCAATTATTACCGGAGTTGTAGTTGTTCGCTATATCATGTTGCCCCTGGTAGGCATAATTTTGGTTAAAGGGGCAATTTATCTGGGCCTGGTGCATTCAGATCCTTTATATCAGTTCATTCTTTTGGTGCAATATGCAGTTCCTCCTGCGATGAACATAGGTATGAAATGCTTCCACTAGATGGAGTCGTGGTCAAAATTGATTTGGTTCGTTATAGTGTGATTAACTGCACCATCCCAAGACTTATTGGCCCTTCTGATTTTTTTTCTTCAACAAATCATTCATTAACTAAATGATGATTATTTCTTCCAAATTCTATTATCTCTTAAAATGCTTCATGTAAACTGGCAGGTACCATCACTCAATTGTTTGGGGTTGGTGAGAGTGAATGCTCTGTCATTTTTCTCTGGGCATACGGCCTGGCTTCAGTTTCACTCACCCTATGGTCTGCCTTTTTCATGTGGCTTGTATCATGATCAATTCTAAGTTCAAGTCCAGGGGATGCAAAGAATAATTATCGGCAGAACCGCAACCCATTTATTACTACTGCAGGCTTCTCATAGCTCCACGTAATGATTGTTTATGAGGGAGGTGTTGTCATGGAATATGATCTGAAATGAAATCAACTATGTAATTGGTTCTCAGCAAGAAATCAAATATTAGGCAAATTTATATCAGCAATCTGTGGATACAGAAGTCAAAATTGAAAGGAGTGTTGATCCAATTATTGCCACAAACCTTCATGTGGCTTTACCACAGCATCATCTGTATTTTGATTGGAAAATTAGTGTGCCTTGAAGTCAATTTTTTGTAATCAGTTGCTTCCATTTGTGTTGAAAAAAAGAGAACTATTAATATTAATTTGATCAGACAAAGAATATTGGTTATCGAATAACATTTTCTCCTCTTTACTCTTTTATGGTTACTGAATGTTCTAATAAGAGTTCCACTGATGCCACCATGACAAAGCTCGGTAGAATTTTCTTCGGTACATTCTCCACTTCCATGTTAACAAGAAAATTCTGGAGCAGGATACCGTATGATATAACCCTTGTCTTAATCTGCAAGAAAAATAGAAGGATGCGCTCAAGCCATGCTTTTTGTTGAAAACTACTTGATGGTACATGGACATCTACAGTTTCTGCCAGGCTTTCTGCTGGTCCAATGGAGGAATCTGATAGCTTTTAAGTACATGTCCCATTGTTCAGTAATTTTGATCATCTTCCAAACACTAGGAGAATCCATGAAATGCAAGTCTAATGAAAATCTGAAACAAATATTAATACCATAAATGACGGTACTAATTAGAGTCATACACGTTAGTATATTCTTGAGAAGGTTTTGGTTCCCCACCTTTCTCAAGATCAAACATTATAAAGCTTAGATATTAGTAGACAAACGCCGACCCCATACTCCATCAATTACAATGCTTGAGGGAAGCAAGTACACACAACCCCAAAGTCACACCAAACACAATGAACTTCATAGTCCTGGACCCAAAACACCTCTTTGGTACCAGCGTGTCTCAAAACTGTTCTTTATTTACATCATTGAAGTATGGGTGCTCCAAGGCTTTCTTTGCAGAGATCCGCTTTGAAGGCTCATACTGCAACATCTTCTGCAAAAATGTAGAAATTTTCTTGTTTTAAAAGACAAGCAGCAGGGATTCGAAACTTAATAGAAAGACATGCTACCCCATCTATTCCATTGCTACAAAAACTATAATAATAACAGAATTTCAGCTCAACATTTGATTGCTTAAAGAAAATAGCTTAATATTTTAGTGGAAGGTAATATCTGGGTTTTCATATATTTTAACGTAAACAAGATTGCATGAAGGCTGGACTCACAGAAAGCAGATCAATTCCATCAGCATCAATATTTGGGATCACTGAAGAAAGTTTCTTCGGTCCCCATTGGGGATACTCGTGCCAATTTGGCAATTTGCCTACTCCTGGCCACAATTCTTCATTTGGGGTGCCCAATAACCTGCAAAAATAAGCAAACAAATAATCCACAATGAAAGTTAAAATTTAAAAAAGGGGCTCAAGAACGAAAAACCTCAAAGGAAAAAAGAGAAACAAGAAAAGGTTGGCAACTACTTCACCTGAAAATGTGAAGGAGCTGCTGCAGTTCAGAGTCCCCAGGAAATAGTGCTTGAGTTGTAACCAGTTCGGCTAGAATGGATAAGAAAGACCAAGATAACAACTTAGGTTTTTTTAACAAAAAGCTTATTTTTTTTCAAAAGAAACATGAGTTCTTTAGCATTTTTGGTCAGGGGAATAAGTGAATTGCCTACCAAATATACAACCAACCGACCACATATCAACTGGTGTTGAATAATGTGTGGCCCCAAGAAGCACTTCAGGAGCTCGATACCATAGTGTCAGAATCTGAAACAAATAGTTGTCTGAAGAGTTAGTAATCATGAAACTTAAACAAAATCTAAAGTGACACGGCACAATCCTCAAGATAATATTACTACAGCAAACATCATATTTTCTAAAACACCAACCTCATGAGTATACTTCTTAAGGGGAATGGTGAATGCTCTGCTGAGTCCGAGGTCGGCTATTTTAAGCATCATTGTCTTCCGATCCATCAAAAGATTGTGAGGCTTCAGGTCTCTGAAAATGAAGAGGGAGCGCATAGCAAGAGATGTAAAATAAGAAACATGGGAGCTGTTATGTGCAAGCTATAAACTTGGAAAATATGGTGGTGATGTATGGTTTACCTATGCAGTACACCATGACCGTGACAAAATGCGACACCCTTGCACAGTTGGTACATCAAAATCTGCAGGAAGAACAGCACCAGCTCCTAAGAATCTCAATTCAACTAACAGGTGGAAGAAGATAATCTCCAATGACCATGATGTTGAATTTTCCAAATAAAAGACAAACTTGCAAATATATTTGGATCAATAATATCAGGAATTAATAATGGCTGACAAACCATAAGTTGTATACAGATTGGTTCTGTTTCATTTTCAGCAACCAACATTATCATCTTTGATTCATCATTAAGCAGAATGTAACAACGACGAATAGCCATATAAAAAACCTAATTTTCAGAAATTATTTTTTCTTCCTTGGCAAAAGCTTTGGTTCAAAACTCATGGTTACATGGATAATTTATATGTGCCCCTGAGAAGCCGTTATAAGAGGTCACCTTAACAGTTTTGGATGGCATCATCTCCTGGTTTGCACGGAAGCTTCTGATGTATTTCTTGAGATCAGTGTCCATGTACTCAAAGATCAGATAAAGAATTGTCTTCCCTTCTTTGTTCTCACCTTGCTTGAGATCCAACAACCTGGAATTGATGGTGGATGCAATGAATTAGCAGAAGCCTCAGTATACATTCATTAATCAGCATAAATTGGCAGAGAAGAGAGAAGTGCGATGCATAAAAATTCCTAAATGGTTAATAGGGAGAGTAAATAGGGAGGGGGAAAAAAAAAAAACCTTTTTTTTTTCATCTCACCAAATTGACAAATATCTAAAAGATATTAATCATCTAAGATGAATGGGAGGCTGATCGCAAGATATAAAAACACCAAAACAAACCCCAAACCACAACTCTGTGTCATCCCTATATTATCAGAATATCTTTTACAACATGAAGCAGAAACGAAGCTCGTAGAGAAAAATTATTATACACAAAAATAGCGACCAATCGCTCGTAGAAAGACGAAACAAAACCAAGAAACCATTCAGGAAATAATAGTTTAAAACCAAGGAATCCAAAAAATAATAAAAAAGAACAAGATATTCATATCAGGAAAAACAAAAGAAACAACTTTGAGTAATACATGAAGTCCAAAGACGAAGAATCATAAGAACTAAGAAGATTTACAGCCAAAAATAGAAAGAGTAATCTGATATACAAAACCCTAGCCGGAAGACAGAACCTTAGAAAAAAATATAAAGAGAAAGATCGAATCCATCGACTTAAAAAGAAGATCACAAGCCCAAAAGTAAATAAGGTGAAACCGGCCCTGATACTCCTTAACAATCGGAAGCAAAGATTTCGCTCACCGGACGATATGGGGGTCGATGGAGAGCATTCTGAGAAGCGAGACCTCACGAAGAGTGGTGGGAGGGACTCCCTCGTCGTCCTCCGGGAGGCGGGTCTTCTTGAGGGCGACGATCTTTCCCGTGGCCTTCTCCCTCGCCTTGTAGACCTTCCCGTAGGTCCCTTCTCCCACCTTCTCCAGCTTCTCGTAGGCATCCATGGCTCTTCCCGTCACCACCATCTCTTTCTCTCTCCCTCTCTCTCTCTCTCTCGCTCGCTGGCAAAAGATTTCGGGGGGGGATCAGGAGACAAGGTTTTTATGCGAGAACGGACAGCCGTTAGGTGGTCGGGCGCGATGCGCTAACGGCTAGAATTTTTGAAATTCGAATTGAAAAAAATTGGCCCGGGCTCAGCTCAGGTGCATCCCTCCGCTTAAATGACGCCTCTATTTTTTTTAATTCGAATTAAGGGGCGGCAAAGTTTTTTTTTAATTCGAATTAAGGGGCGTTTCCTCGGCAAAGTTGAGATGATTTCCTTTCTAGTGTCGTGTTGATTAGCTTCTAATTCACAAGAATCGACGGCGCTCGTGTCTCTTGGTATACTTGCGTGGTCCTTAAAATATTGGTGATGCTTAGCTCATTACGCAAATCATCGTTCATTAAAAATGTCTATATTTTATTTTTAAATTTGCATGGAGGCAATCGGGCCGTTGGAACCTCGCCTGTCCTTCTAAATTTGCAAAATTTCGAATGTGCCAGTTGTAATGTTGCACCCAGCTTGACGGTATCAATGGAAGTAAATAATGATCTAATGCACAAAGCTTATAAGCTTTCGTAACTTAAGGGCATGTTTGCTCTCATTTTTATTTTTCTATATTTTATTTTTTAAAATTAGAAACATAAAATTTGTTGTAAGAAAATGTGTTTTGTTACACCGTTTTTATTTTTTCAAAAAAATAAAAACAACTTTCATTATTTATTAAAAATTGGAAGTAAAAATATTTTACCTTTTTATTACTTTATTCAAAAAAATGCTTCTTTTTGTAGAAGCAACTTTTTCTGAAAATTGGGATAACTTTTTCAAAAAGTAATAATATATTCTAATTATGTAATATTAATTATTATTATAATACATAATATTTTTATTATTAATATTAACTATAAATTGTATATATTATATTTCTTAATAATTATAATATTATTAATATAATAATAGTTTATTATAATATATAATGTTATAACATTATTATAATATAAGATAAACTTGGATACATTCGAATGTAGCCAAATCCTACTTTTATAATATTATATATTATATTATAAAATATGTTAGGTTACGGTTGACTCGAATTAAGGCCGACAAACTGATCGGATTAGGTCATAAACAGGTTAAACTAATAGCTAGAAAAATTCATTAAACTGAACCCGATCAATTTATTAAACGAATTAGAATTTCAAACCCAAATCTGACCTACTTAACCCATGAACCAATAATAAAAATGTCACATGTCAACCTTGTTAACCCATTTAATCTATTAACCAATAATATAAATGAATTGAATAAATGAGTTAACCCAACTAGACTTAACTAACTACTTCAACAGATTAAACGGATTAAGGACATTAAACTCAAACCCAACTTAATATTGAGGTATAGATGGATCAATCCATTTATAATCTGAACCCATTTAACCCAAATTTAAATCCGTTTGTGACGGATCGTATGCGGATCAAACAAATGGATTGGAACCATTTTGCCACCCTTGATTGGAATGAAATTATAAACAAACAGTAGCTATTAATCAACATGTCTCTATTCACCAAGTGTAAAAATAGAGAAAAATTTTTTTTAAAAAAAAATTTATTTCTTAATATTTTTATCCAAAAAAAAAGTGAGGGTAATGCCAAAAGCAGCCTAAGCTTATGTTTCTTGGCATTATGAAGAATATCAGCAGCCCTACCTACCAACATGAACCATTTTAATTTGATAACGCTGTTAAAAATGATTTCCAGCAACCCACGGTGATAAAAATCTTTGTAAACAATATGCTAAATCTCCAAGCTTTGAGTGCATTACTTGGTTAGCTCTGGCAAGCGGAAAAGTGAAAAATCTCGGACATATTATTCAAGTCATTTCCAAAAAGAGGTCAAGCATAGTACGTTTATTAAACAGATTGAACAGTCAAAGTTACAGCAATCTTGTTTTCCAAACAAAAACAGGAGTCACAGAAAACCCGTATTTACCAAAGCTATTCATTTGATGGCAAAAATAATACAAAGGCCTTTAACCAAATAGTTAGGAAATTCATCAAGAGAGCATTCATTGAGTTACAGTAGCAACGGATTCTGCATGCGGCTCTGCTTCGGTGTTCAAGGCTTCCCAACGTAGCTCCCTTAGAATTTTGAACCTCTCATCCAATGTCACAAAGCCTGCTTGAGGACCAACAGCTCCACAAGTACCAGCTTTATATATGAGGACTATACTGGCCCCCATGTCAGGGCCATGAAGCTTTCCAGTAAGTAGTAATCGAAGAGGCATGAAGAGAGATCTCCCCTGAAACAAAACAAAGAGATGACAGCTTTCAGCCTCAAGGATTTGATACGTAAGTTTTGGATAGCCATGAATGAATTTTGAATCTTTTATCAAAGCTTTAAAATTTATGTGCAGCCCAACTCTGCACACTCGCAACATATATATTGAAGCCATATCCAATAATTTCTTTTTTGAGTGAGATGCATCAGATTGGAACCAAGGCAAAGTTAAGTTGCACTAAAACAATTAAGACAGATTGAACAACAAACAAAGTGATCACCGGGCTTTCATAGAATCCCCTAGAGCAAGATGTGGTTGAGGAACCTTGACAATCTCTACAACTTGAGCCAAGACAAAAAAAGTATGGTATTAATTTCACTATGTTTTATTGATGTCGCACTATAAATCTTGCACACTGCACTGTATCTTGCAAGTGTTTTAAAATCTTTATTTTCACCAGCTATACCTTCCTTCCGGTATAGAAAATGGCAATTATATAAAATAATCTCAAATCTGTTAAATAGTTGAACTTAAAAACCTATCAACTTTGCAGTCTATTGCCTAGACCATCCGGGAGATGGGCTTAAAGCCTCCATTGCCAGGGGGTCAGCTGGGCTATTTGATAAGATGCTATGTAAGCCTCATAAAACTGACCTTGCGCTTCAATAGCTTGCCAAAGCTTTTCACCCACTTTTGCCAACCAGCATGACCTCCCTCCAATGCATCACGAAGCTCTCCACTATCATAAGCAGCAATCAAGCTGGAAGCCACCTCAGAAAGCTTATCTTGTACCACAGGTTTACATTCCGCACTGTAGATTGAACATGTCACATGTGAGCAGAATCAAAGGCACTCACTTGATAATGTATTTGCTTGAAGCTACTGCACCTAACTACTTTCTCAGGTTTTAAGATTTAACAAGTAGGGTTCAGCTAGGCCAACATAGGTTCACCTAGAAGAAAGCCCTGATTCATTTGGGCAAACCAGCTGTTGCCCTCTAGACAAGTGAAACTGCATCAGCAACATGAAACACCACCATCACAGTGATGTATAAGGTGTGTTATAACAAGAGTTTGTTATAATGATCTTACATTGGTTAAAAATATAAAAACCATCCTCGTTGAAATATAGAGAAAGGATCCACGATCACCTGGCCAAAGTAGAGTGCAATGGATAAGAAAGCAAATTCGACAGAGCCGTATCTGCATCTGTGATCAAGTCAATCCCATCTTTCAACAACTCTGTTGCATCCTGTACATGGAATTATGCTGCCAGTGTTAGCATGTATTCTTTTCAAAATCAAGCAAATAATTTTAAAGGAGTTTGCTGAAGTATTAGGTGTGTGCATAAAGTGCATAAGTTAAAATAAATAGCCTTTTTTCAGTATTAGGTGCATGCATAAAGAGTGTAAGTCAAAATAAATAGCCAGAACCATCAACCCTTGTCCATCGTTACGCAATTGACATTTTGCATTCTTTTTTGTTGTTTGTATATCTTGTGGATTATCAAGAAAGAGACTGGAAATATATTACTTTGTTTTGATTCAAATGTATGACATGCCAATAATTAATTAGACAAAAGATGCCAAATGCTTCTCAAAAAAAAAAAAAAAAAAAAAAAAAAAAAAAGATACCAAGTTGGAAATTAGTGTGCACACAGGGCGCAATAAATGGCTCAGGCATGAAGAAAGACTCGTCATGTTTAACCAAGGTTCCAAAAGAAAGTGCCGATCGGTATTCCGTTCATCTGTTGGTGCAGCACAGACTGCAATGTTTTCAAAAGTGAGAAGCTCCCACCCAGGCATCTGCTTGAGGCAGATCAGCTCCCAGGCATCACACCCAGCCCAAATGAGTTGCCAACCTAGAAGCACATCCATGCCTAAAGTGCCATGCTTGGGTGCTAAGTGGGTGACATGGAGTCAAGTAGACAAGCCAGGTACACATCAATCCAGCATCCAATCTGAATTATTTTAACATTTTCATTTTTTCTTTCCCCATTTCTCCAAATCCACCACTCTTTAACCCTAAATGAGCATGTCCAAGCAAAGGGGGTGGTCAGTGGTCGAATATCAATGATTAGGGAGTTGCAAACAACCAAAAGGCAATAGCTTGCAATGCATAAGTTTTTCCCCTTTTTTTTCTTATTCTCTAGTTCTCCCCCCCTTTCCATACCCTTTTCCTTCTTTTTTTCTTTCATTTTTAAGATGGTGCAAGTGGTGTTGCCGGTAAAAGCTTTTGTTACTGGTGGTGGTGCTGTTTGGAGCAACCAACAGTCGCTGCTGGTGGCCTGCAGCTGTCACTGCTGCTGGTGTCGCCCATAACAACTGCAGTTAAGGCTGTAGTTGAGAAGCTGCCTAGGTGCCCACCTAACAAATAAGTGCTGAGTGCCCCCTTGGTCTCTTGCCTCTTGCCTCTTGTGTTTTAAAACATTGATACTGTGCTGTCTCATGCTGTGGCCAAAACAAAAAGAGTATATCTAGAAAGAATTTTTAACTAAAAATATGAAAGAAAAAGGTTAATAGCTGCCTTGCTTAACTGTGTTGGAAGCCAGAAATTGCATTCCTTGAGTTTAACCTAAATATTATCAATTGAATGGAAACTCCATGATGCTTGTACACATTTACACAGCTTTGACATTTGTCACATCACATAATTAAAACTTAAAAACTAGATTTAATGTTTGGAGAGCCCACGAAGTCAGACATGTCCAAAAGTTAAAAAGTCGATGCACACAATTTAAATGTAACCTGAAAAGTAAAACCCCTTGAAATACTAACAGAATGGCAAATGGCAGTTTGATAACCATTTAAATGTAAAAAATATAAATGTTCACCTCAACGAATTTGCCTTTAGATTCCAAGAGAAAACCAGTGCTTTTCCACCTGTCTCCAAAAATCTCAATCAATTTTTCTGATGGAAGGGCTCTCAAATGTTGGCCATTCATCCATCTGATTGCAATGGAGAGATCATGTTAACAAGCAAACAATAGCCAAAATTAGTCAGGCAACATCAATTTCATCTGTCTCTAAGTTTGGGTTGTGTGGGGACGATTATTTTATTTTATATTTTACGGCCATCCAAACAACATCATCTAATAAAAAAGAACCTCAAAAACAACCGAGGTTCAACCATATAAATTGAATAAACTTTTTGTATTATCATAGATCTCATGCTCTTGCAGCCAGTGGCAAATGAAGGAAAATAAGAATCTTTTGCAGCAAAAGATGTGAAATTCCTGAATGACATATGCTATATATAAAAATTTTACAGCTAAAAGTACATTTTCTTTCAATGATCAAACACATGCCTGGTCTAAAAAAATTAACTCAGGCAGACAGAATTCATCAAGAAGTACCAAAGAATTCGGTGTTTGTGAAAAATTAAAGGAATCAGTGAAAAAGAAAATCAAATTAGATACTGGTAGAACATCACAGGACGAGACGGAGACCTTAATTTAATTCTCTATAGTTGACTGCATGAAATAGGGAGCCGCTCCATTCACTATTTTGAACTTAACTTTCAGCATATTGTTACAAATCAAGTCATGCAATAGGAACCAATGAGAAAATACTTTCCAATATAACATCAATTGATAAAGTAGTGCAATCCATCACCTTCTTATTTCTTGGTGAGTATTTACCTTAACTTTGTTAAATCAAAGATTGCTCCACTTTTATTGACTCGATTGATGGAAAACTTTTCAACTACAAAACATAAAGTGCAACTGAATGAACAAATTATAATACTTAAAATTTCTTGCATTCTCAATGTAATCAGCATAAGTATCAATAAAACATGAACAGTAAAAGAAACAAGAAAAATCTACCAAGCTGATTGATGGAAAAAAATTCATTTTCTGTTCCATCACCCCAACCCAAGAGTGCCAAGTAGTTCACCATAGCCTGAGGTAGATATCCCATTTCCCTAAACTGTACAAAAGGGAGGAAAAGAAAAATAAAGACCATAATTTATTTATTAAAAGTGTTGAAGAAACTTAAACAAGGACAAAAGGTATGCTTGAATGAAATATATATATATATATAACGTGCAGTAGTACTATCTTAACCATGAAATTATCTCCTAAACATGTTGATACTTTAGCAAGTACCTGTCCCACTGAAGTTGCCCCATGACGTTTTGAGAGTTTACTTCGATCTGGTGCAAGAATTAGAGAAACATGTGCAAAGGAAGGCATTGGAAATCCTAGTGCCTACAAAAGAATATTAATCATGCTCATACTATCACATCCACTGACTGTAGATATAAAAATACTAATCTAAGAAGAAAAAAGATTGAAAAACAGAGCAAACTTACTTTGTATATAAGTGCTTGCCGCAAGGTGTTTGGTAAATGCTCCTCAGCTCTGATGTGTAGAATGAAACATGAAGAGGAACCATGATGTCAAGCTTGTTCTATACAAGAACCTTACGGAGGAAAACTTACTAACATTAAGCAAGAAAAAACTACCTAATAACATGGGATATATTCATGGTAGCATCATCAACAGTGACACAGAAATTGTATACTGGTTGGCCGTTGCTTCTCATTATCACAAAGTCACCTAGTGTGTCCAGGCTCCAACTGACCTTTATAAAACTATCAAATGAATCAGCAACTAAAACCTCAATTGCACAATTGGCATGATATCTACAAATGCAAAACCATAATGATACAATCACTTGCACAAAGCCTAATTAAAAGATCAGCATTTCCCCTCACTAAGCAAGCTGGCAAAGTGCTTACTTCACCACGGATAAGATCATTAATTTTCAAGGTCCCTTCTTTAGGTACACGAAAACGATAGGTATAAGGTGTTCCTTTTGCCAACTCCTCCTGCATTGCTTCCTCTGAAGCAGTGGCCCACTTCCCCATATATACTGGTGGCAGCTGCATTTGTTTTGCTGTTTCTTTCATCTGTTCTAGTTCCTGCAAAGAATGACTGTTGATAAAAAAAAAAAAAAAAAAGCTCCATAATTTACCAAAAAGTAGGACAAAAATAATAATAATTTAGGAACTAGAGAACCTATATGATGCACAGTTCTCCAATCCAATTGCAACAGTTGTAGCAAGGAGTAACTGACAGTAAATTTTGCAGAATGTATGCTAAAGAACTATTCATTTGTACTTAACAAACTTGATGCATCTTTTCTTCTTTTAACCTACTTTTAGAGGTACCATAGTCTCATCAAAGTAAAAATGCTCAGGAAGTTAGGTATGTTTGGCCACCTAAGAAGTCCTCAAGGGAATCACTACTCATGAAAATTTTGGTCAGTGGAACAAATAACAGATCACCCTTTGGTATAACCTCTTGTTCTTTTTCAAACTTGAGTGCAGAGCATGGATACTGACTTTTTATATGGTAGCTCAGCAATTAGTCCAGAACTTTATTCCGATCATCACATACAGAGTGAATTGGAGAGTGATTGAGCAAGAGAGAGAGAGAGAGACAATCTGATCTTGATCACCCATTCAGAAACCCACCTAGAACAAAATTGGTGTCATAATAACACTGGGCCTTAGTAACATAACCCACCATGATGGTGATGCTGCAACAGCAAGTAATTTCCACAACTTGATGCAGAAAGGAATCAAGTTTAAAGTTGAATCTAAAATGAAGAAATCTAAGACTGAGTTAGAGTACCCAGTGAAATATTAGAGTTGAAAACAAAGTATATATTTATGTAATACCATTAATGCTATTGACACAAATTGAGAACCATTTTGATAAAGAACTTAGCAGACCAGTTCAGAACTGATTTATATGCACAAAACACTCAGGCCTTGTCTGGTTCAGAAATACTTTTACCCTGGTTAAGCCGAAGTGTAGAACCAAGGGAATAACTTAGAACCTGCTTAGTTCCAGGATGGTTTTATCTGAGTTATTCGATCATTTTTGAGTATCTAAGCCAGGTTGTGAAGAATTAACTAAAAAGGTGCATGTTAGCTTTTCTGGAACACCCCAGGTATGCTTCTTTTAACCTGCTTTATTTCAATGCCATGTAGGTAGCTTGGTGGAATAAAACTGGATAAGTGAATTTTATTCACGTTATATCCGGGTTTTTCATGAACCAAACAGTTAATGCAAAAAAGGAGGGACAAACTGGAACAAATCTATTCTACTATTTGGTCCTAATATTTTTATCCATGTTGATCAGGCATGAGAGCAAAAACTAAAATCATTGTGTCCCTTTAGCAACTTCTTTCACCCTAGAGCAAAAATTGTTGTATAGTGGGATAGAGTGGAAAAAAGTGGGATAAAGGGGGCTTACTCTGGTTTGTTCTTAGATATTTAAACTACTAAAAATAATGTAAGAAATAATGATCAACTACAGAAATGTCATAAATTACCTCATTTGAACAAAAACACCTGTAAACAGCACCAGAGTTCAACAACTTCTCAGCATATTGTTTGTATAGGGAATTTCGTTCTGACTGCCTGTAAGGGCCATAATCTCCACCCACACCAGGGCCTGCAGATACATGCACCAACATTTACACAGCCAAAGATAAAATATTTAAAGACCGCAACACAAAAACAACATTTTCTTGCAATAATTACAAAGATTCAAAAAGTACCAAAAAAGTTTTACAATACTAGAAAACTGCAGCTTAGCTTTAAATATTCTAACAATGCAAAGCTCTTTTAAGACACTTGGTTCATAATACTTGCAGTTCACAATGAACACACAAAACTAATGGAAACATAACATTGGCTTAACGCATTGTCAAGAGCATATCTTCTCTAAGACATCACAAAATGAAGTATGGCATACCATGCCAACCAACTCTATGGTATCCATAATATGTGTGAAAGGATTTTTTAGCATATATGCATAGCTATCCTTTGAAACTTTATGCACACATATATACCCCAAAATTCATCCTGTTTTTCCAGCAATGCGCCTCCAACGCTGATGGAGTTAACAAGCAGCCATTTAAAAAAAAAAAAAAAATATCAAGCAGCACTATTACCCTTTACATCACTACTCTAGTCATTTTACATTCAAAGCCATTACTCATGCCATCAGCTAAAAATCAAACTGAAGGGGCATCAATGCAAAAACAGGGTGTGTGGAAGGGTATATATGCAAATAGTGATTTTCAAGAGGTAAATATGCAATAAGTCATGTTTGCAAGAGTATATATAAAAAAAATCCCTATGCATAACTATTTAAGGTTTTGACATAAAACAAGTTTCTCACCCTTCTTTTTGATCAGTAGAATGTTATATATATATATATAATATCATGATAACTTTTTTATCATGTTCCCCAGCAACATTATATATTTAACTTATGACTTGCAACACTACAAAGAAGAGTGATGTACCAAGAAACATATATATATATATATATATATATATATATATATATATATATATATAATATAATATAATATAATATAATATCGTGATAACTTTTTTTATCATGTTCACCAGCAACATTATATATTTAACTTATGACTTGCAACACTATAAAGAAGAGTGATGTACCAAGAAACATATTCAGGTTGACCAAAAAGGATGAAATGAAAAGGAGAGCTAGAGTGGTAACTTTACTCTTGAATGTTGTCATTTGCATTCTGATTTGGACTTGCCATTAACTATAAGTGGCAAGCAAGATAGATACATCAGATTTGAGGCAACTTCAAGTGCGTCATTAATGCAGTGAGTAAGAACTCTAGTTGACAACTGATGGAAAAAAACAACTTGATATCTGTGCAATCTTGTTAACTTAGAGATGGTTCCTCACAGACCATCTTTTGATCTGAAAGATGTGGTTGTTAATAACATGGATTATATAGCTCTTGTCAATTCACATAAGATAGCCCCTGAACAAAATCCCTGCTTATCAATGCATCATTATGGACCATAGAGATTTTAAGATAACTCCATACAAAGAAGAAGATAAACCTTCAAAAAAGAACCTGAAAGTTCATCCAGAAAGATCTCTATTTGTATCCTAGAGTACCAGTGGCATAAATGGTAACCAAAAAAAACAAAGAGCATTTCTTGGCAAGGACCAAGGAGAAAAGAATGCTGATACAACAAATTGGAGACCCAAGTGGTTAAAATCAAGGAATCAATGGAATTATTCTGAAACAGTCTCCTTTCAGTATCACTGCTTGGCCAATGGTAATGATGTGGACACTAAGAAGGTGCTCCTTTCAATATCATTGCCTAGACAAGAGTAACAGTATGTGATGGGCAGCATTCTCCCAGTAATCCCTATTTCATTAAACTATTGCATCATGCTATGTAATGACTTTGTTATGGCTGGTGTTTCTAGATGGTACATCTACATGAGAGAAAATTTTCCACATAGCTGAAGGAGCCCAACAAGGGTATCTCATCCAATGCAATGTCCTCTACAAGCACATTCTCCAAGAAAAATGAATCATTGATACTATTAGATAGGTAATGACACACAGCAAAAGAACAATTAAATGATCAAATATAGAAGTATCTAATAACAAATCACCTTCATCCCAATCAAGACCAAGCCAAGACAGATCATTCAACATTGCTTCTTCTGACTTCCTAGTAGATCTCTCTAAGTCAGTGTCTTCAATTCGGAGAATAAACTTTCCACCCTTAGATCTGTGAAAAAAGTAATTTATCGAGAAGAAATGTTGTGTAACAGAAAAAAACTTCCCTAACTAACAAAATCTAAAATATGTAGAAGTGATAGAATTGCAGAAAACACTAAAAAGGCATGAGTTATAGAGCGGATATGTTGACAATTCAACTGAACAAAATTAATATGCAGCAAAATATTTTTTTTTTTTTTTCTACGAATACTGAAAATGAAATGCATTGAATGTGATTCAAACGACCCAATTCTGGAGGCATATTTCAGAACTCCTGCATTGGAAAGTTGAAAACAGTCACCAGAGAAGTCCGTCTTGCATTTCAGACTTAGCAATACCTTAGACTGAAATTATCTTCTTGAACTATTATCATCATCAATGGAAGAATGCATAGATGTATAAAATTGGAGGATTCTCCAAGGACAAGTTTTTTTTCTCTCTGAGTGGTCAATAGCCTTTTTATTTCATTTGTACAACAAATTCAGCAATTTTAGCAGCAATATAAAATTATAAATTACAGAAGAGTTCAAGATGGCAGGGAATTCAATGTCTTCATGATAGTGATAAGAGGTCAATGATCCTCCCAAGAAATGAAACCAAGAAAAAGCATTCCCAAAAGTCTCTCAAGCAGTTCAAGATGTTTAATCACTGATAGAAAATAATCACAGTAAAAGATATGAATGAAAGTCTTTTAAGGATTTCAAGAGCACTGTCGTGGTTTAGAGCAAATCAAAGTTCTGACAGCAGGAATGATATTGTGTGGATTCCTAAAACATGATTTTTTTTAACTTTGGCTTCTTTGCTAAAATCTGATTTCTAATGAACATTCCCACAGTATATTTTCTAAATGATCTCAAAAATGCTGTTTGAATCGATCAATTTTAGGGCATTGTATGGCAGTCCATGTAGCTTGAAATTAGAATTTTAGTTTATTAGCTACACCTATGGAGCAACAATTGACCAATTATTCATTTCACACCACTATCCACACTCTCAAGCATTTTTTTTTTTTAAGGTAAAATTTGAGCCTTACCCAGTGTCATATATGATTAGGTGAGAGCTCTAGACTATTTACTGAGGAAATGCAGTTAAACAACTTTGGTGTGCATGAGAAACATACCGATGATTTCGGAAAAATTGAAATTCTAGAATTAACGAAATCCACATAAAGTGCATCAAACCCAAAAACCTCAACTTTTGACGAAATAGCGACGAGGCATAACTAAAATTTTCTGCAAGATCGCAACTTTACCCAAAAACAAGGCATGCCTACCTTCTTCCATGAAATGAAAGCGAAAGACGATACAGATCTGAAACCCAAAATCACCACAACTCGCGATTGAGAGAGAGATGAACCTGGCGAAGAGGTAGTTGAAGAGAGCCGTCCTTGCTCCCCCTACATGGAGGTTCCCGGTGGGCGATGGAGCGAACCGGACCCGGACCTCCCCGTCCGCCGCACCGACGGCAGAAGAAGCCGAGACGGAGAGATTCCTCCGGCGGACGGAGAGGTAGGGTTTGGATACGAAACACGGACGGAGGAAGGAGGGCGGGAGATCCGGACGAACACTAATTCGAATCCATGGCGATCCCACGAGGCTCGCCATTGCCCTAATCCAGAGAGAGCTCATGCGCTAAAGAGTAGAACAAAGCGGGCGCTACCTTGAAAGATATACCATCAGAGATGATTTTTTTTAAAAAAAAAAAATCAACAATTGTGACCGCTCGCTCGAGATCAGACGGATAGGATCGAACGTGGGAACTGTTTTCCTTCAATCTTGCCTGATTATTTTTTAAAAATCTAAAAATTCTAAAATAATTCTTCGTTTTATAATAATTTTATTATATAATAGTGCATATAATAATTTATAAATTTTCTATCATAATGTTATATTATTTAAACTTTTCCCTTCTCTCTTGACCTAAATGGTGAAAAGTTAATGGCCAAACAAATCTATTGTAGGTATTTCATATGTGCTCCTGAGCAACTGAAAATTATAACCCTCACAAAATAGCAGCCTTGATGACGATGGAATGAAAATAAATATAAAAGAAAAGAAATGTCAAGAATAAATAAATAAATAAATAAATAAATAAATAAATAAATAAATAAATAAATAAATAAATAAATAAATAAATAAATAAATAAATAAATAAATAAATAAATAAATAAATAAATAAATAAATAAATAAATAAATAAATAAATAAATAAATAAATAAATAAATAAATAAAAAAATAAAAAAAATGAAGGAATCTTTGAAAAAACCATAAATATTAAATATTTATATACTCATTTTTCATGAGCTTTTATCATTCAAATGTTAGGTCCAGTACTTCTAATCAACACTTTCAACCATTCAAATCATAATATAAAATCAAAAATATTTAATAAAATTTTAGATAAATCATATGTATTTGATATAAGATTAAAATATAGTATCAATAATTATCCTTGATATTTTTTATTCATAAAATTAAAGAAATATATATATATATATATATATTTTAACTTTATCTAGCACCTTCCTGTCAAATCCAGAGACTCCTCAATTTTCATAATATCTATTTATTTTGGATGATTAAAATAACAATTGTAACTTTCTATTACTACTGTATGGTAATATTTATGGTAATAAAACATTTTTTTGTATTGTCTAATATTGCATTTTGATCAAGTTAATAAAATATTTCCTTTTTAAACTACTTTTAGCCAATAGACAGTGAAGAGGAGTAAATATAATCTACCAAAGTAGAACAAATTTTAATATAATATTATCCTTTCAACGAATTTAGGAAAGAAGTGAATAATATAATATTATCTTTAAATTTTTTTTAAGAAGAAATAGAGAAAATAATATTATCAGCTTCAAATTCCCTCTTGTTTAACAAAGAAAAGAGATAAATAATATTATATTAAATTTATTCATTTCGATTATGAAAGAAAAGATGGAATAATATTTTATTATCTTTTAACTTTCTTTTAGTTAATATGAAAAAAAATAATATTTTATTTAAACATTAAAAACAATCATTCATTATCATCTTTGCTTTACATTTTTTTAAAATACAATAATAACAAAAAAAACACATAACAACATAACTAAAAAAAGATTAAATATAATAATAACAAAGCTTTTGCTACGATTTTTTCGTTAGTTTGTGAATTGATGCCGTAATTTATTTTTAAAAAAAAAGCATAAAGGTAATAAAAATAGGCATTATGAAAAAAATGAAGGGTATAGAGATAATAAAGAAAGGTATAGAAAGCTAAATAGGTGACATTGAACAAACTAGATTAATGCTCGACCCTAATAATAAAAAAGAAAGCATCGTATGAATATGGCCTAAAAAAAATTTTTTAAAACAATATAATGATAATAAAAAAATAGCAACATGCTCAGAAGCCCTGCGATCCTATCTTTTTTCATTGCATCTAATCAAAAACACAAAATTCTTCTCTTATGTTTTATAATGCTCTCTTTGTCTTACCAAGAAAATTATAAAGAACAAACACACGCAGAGAGAGAGAGAGAGAGAGAGAGGAGAAAGAACATACCATTGGAAAGCCTTTCTACAGTAGAGGGAAGCAGAAATTCATCTAAAAAGTTTTTCTATTCTCCGATCAGTCAACAGCCGCGTCGAGACAAACCAAAATGTATCTTCTCTTGTTCTCTTCCTCATGATATAAAATATTCACTTTCTATTCTTCATCTCTCAAAGTCTTCTCAAAAAATATTTAATGAAAAGTTGAGGTAAAACAAATATAAAAACATGGCCTCAAGGTACATCATCTTTGACACGTTCCGTGATGAATAGATAATGGCGCTCATCCTGCTAGCACTCCTCATCCATCTTTATCCTTCTTTTATTATTATTATTATTATTATTATTATTATTATATATATATATATTCTCTTGAATTCTATGTCATCATCCCCTTTTGCATTCTTGTTTACTAATCTCCACAAAAATTAATACTTAACAAATCTCAAAAAGTTTATTATTAAATAAAATTAGAAAGAGAAATAGAAAAAAGGAACAGAAAGTTAAATGTGACAAAATTTATTCTTCAAAAGCCTATCGAAAATCATAATAGAACCCAACCTGCTGCTTCTAATGAGTAAGAGAAAAAGCAGTACATACAGAGAAGCACTTCTTTGAATTACCTATTCAAGAAAACACCTACCACCACTATACTTTCTGGCCTTCTTTCTCTCCCTTAGTAGCCATGGTGACATTCTCGTAGGCACCCTTCTCGTTCTGCACTTGCTAATGGAACTCATTAATGAGAGAGATTGGAGGTTAAGGAGGGGGAAGGAGAAAAGAGAGAGCCTTTTGCATGGTCACATCTGAGCTAGAGAAGGGTCGTGAGCTGCCGCTCGAGACAACATGGTTGCAATTGCGCCTTTTTGGCACCGCAGTATCATTGGATTAGAAAAGAGATCTAGAAAGGGAGAGAATTCTTGGTCCTTTACTGGATTAGGGGAGGAGGGATGGAGAGAGAGAAAGGGATTTCGGATTAGGTCTTTCGTATGAAAAAAAGATCAAATGTTCTTTTACGTTGACAACCCTTTAATTTACTTTGAGACTCAAATGGATTAATACGAAAAGATGTTCGTTTCACAAATATGAAACGAATTCAAAATATATATATTTTTTAAAAGATTCTAATATCTTTCACGTCTGTTCAAATCAGAGAGATAATAGGATATGAATCATATCTTTATTTTTTTACTCTCATATACTTTTTTACTAGAGAATAGAGATATGAGCCATATCCCTTTTTTTTTAACTAAAGAATAGAAATATGAGTTATATCTTTATTTTGTTACTCATGTATTTTGTAATTAAAAAACAGGAATATGTGTCATATCTCTATTCTATTACTCATATACTATTTTTATTCTTATACTTCTTTACTGAAGAATAGGGATATGGGTTATATCTCTATTCTTTTATAGCTGATGAAATAAGTAACTAAATAGATAAATAAATAAATAAAAATATGTACTTAAACACCAGACATGTATCCTTTCAAGCATGTATAGTTTGTCTATCCTACTTGACATAAAAAACTACTAATAAATAAATAAATCATTATTTATGCATGGAGCAAGTGAGTAGAAGTAAGTATTATCTAATTCTTTTCGTAACTGTGCCACTCTTTCCATCAATCTCATGGTGCAAACTTTTAATCAACTATGTTGCCTTATTTTGAAATGTATAGGAATGCAATTTTACAGACACATGGCTGGCTTCTCCTGCTACCAAAGTTATCAATCTATATATATATATATATATATATATATATATATATATATGAGGACATGTGGTTAGCAATTGAAGCCGAATTGGGTTGGAGTTCGTTAAAGGTTTGCTTTATATATAGATATATATATAGATGGTTTATAAGATGGATGGAATTTAGGTATAATACCTTTTGTGCGATATTATAGTTCTGTCTCTATCTCTCTCTTATTTTTTAATAAGCACCATCATATGAGTGGCCAGGTGGAGGCTAAGGTGATTTGAAACAAATAAGAGAGACAAAATTGTAGCATCAGCACAAAAGATACTATACCTAAGTTCCATCCTTATAAGATTAGATAAAAGTGGGTTGATGTTAAAAATAAGATATTTATAGATACAAATCTATTCTTTTTTAGATAGCTTTTTGGAAATATATAAAATGATAATATTATCTGACATGCTATCTCAAATTTTGAGTATATTAATGTGGCAAATTTGTAAATTATAAAATGATGATAGTTAAAAATAAACAAGAATGTATGTATGTGTGTACATAAAGGAATTAAAAGAAACAAAATAACAACCAAGTGATACGATTTTTTTTTTTAAATTAAGTAATAACTTTAGATTTTAGAATCTCCCTATTATGAAAATCTATTGGTTAAATTTCATGATTCTATAAAATGTCTAAATATATTCTTACAATGACAAAGATAATGCATATATTATGCTGGCACATAGAATCTCATGAATGAAATGTCAATTGAAATCATGGATAAAAATAAACTCTTGTTACAAACTTCTTGTGTAGATACAAATTTTCATTGGAATCCTTTTTTTAAAACACAAATCATGATGACATGGTAAAGTTATTTGCAGACACACACATATATGTATAGTTACATGCACGCATACGTATAATTATTGTTTGAATCCAAATTATAGACCAACATTGCTTTGATATAAATTATGAATATATATCACAAAAGATACTTATACTCTTCGATAATCAATGGCCACAATACCAAACCTTTAAATCATCTATCCATCAAACTAGTATATAACATACGTAGTCCTAATAAAAGCCATTCATTCACATTCATACATACATATACACACACACATATATATATATATAAACCATCATCTTTTACAGCAAAGTACATTCTAAAGCCTCATTTGATAAATAGGAATATAATGATTGGAAAGTAGTTTTGATATATTTGGTTAGTTATAGAAAGAGTTTTGAGAAGTATACTTTTTTGAATGGTTAGTGTTTGTTTAGCCACCTACTTTTTTATGAGTAGAGAATGCCATGTATACCTTTAGAGATAAAATGCAAGTTTGGTTGGCTTAAATTAACTATAGTCAATTATTAAGTCAAAAAATTCTCTAGTATTACTTTCATATTAATACAATATAATTTAATATTATAAATTTATATGATAATAATACAATATAAGTTTATTACATTATAATTTTATAATTATAATATAATAATAATAATTTTAATATAACATAATTATGATGTAATATTGCAATAGTATGATATTATATTATAATAATATATAATGCAATAATTGTTAAAATATAACAAAATATAGTTATAATATTATAATATAGTATTATGATTTATACTATAATATATGGGAAGTCTTAAAAAAAATACTGATTTTGTTTTGTTCCTAAGCTCAAGGATATTTTAGAAAGAAAGAATTTTTAGTCAACTTTCTAGTTCATGAAAAAGTGACTTTTTTATACCTTTTATGAGTAGTCACTTTTCATATAAACATAAAAAATAGCTTTCCATGAGGTTCTCTTTTATATTGATTACTTTGAAAGCACCAGCTAAACAAAAGGCATTTTTTCACTTTTATGAGAATCTTTGATTCTTATGCCCACCTTCTCTAAGCTAAACCAAGCCTAAATTTTTATGGTTCGCATACCTTTTTTATGAGATATGAGATTATCACGCCTCTAAAAATTACAACACTATCCAACTTAAGTCGATGCACATTAATTAAAACCAAAAGCACACAATCTTGCTCAGCGTATTTGGTAGTACATTTTAAGGCCAATATTTTCATCATATTGAAGAACTCTACTGAGAAGATGAATGGCATACTATCCATATTCCTAACTACACAAGAGTAAGACTCTCAAAATATATGCGGCATCAATAATATGCAAGTACCTAGCAACCAGGTGGCTAATATTTTAATTAATTTTATAACTAATGGACTATTTGGATTAGCTATTGGCTAATACCTATCTTGTATAACTTTTGAGAAACTCCTACTCAAAAGGATCCCAATAGCAAATAGTAACCATTATCAAAAAAATATAAAAAAAATCTAGACAATCGATCCCAAAAAGCTAAAAGTCATGACTCCACGGGGTTTATAAAAAAAAAAAAATACATCCATAAATATATGTATAAAAAAAATCTAGACAATTGATCCCAAAAAGCTAAAAGTCATGACTCCATGGTGGGGTTTATAAAAAAAAAAAAATTACATCCATAAATATATGCGTGATAATCAATTAAAATGAATAAAATAATAATTTACTGCATTTTAACCTTGTTGGCTACTGATTTATTAGGGTTTCGTTGGCTGCTGATCTCAAAAGATTTACGTAATTGTAACCTTTTTTTTTAATTAAAAAAAAAAAAAAAAAAAAACAAATGGTTTGCCCACTTGGGGGTGGTATGTGCGGCTGAGACCACCGTAGGTATTTTTATGAAACTTTGGTACACCGGATAGCACCATAACCTCGCGGAGAGGAAAATTAATTCACGTGCCTCGCTCGTTATCAATCGAACCGTTCGATTAAAATCGAACGGTCAGATCAAAAAAGGCCACCCTTGAGTCCTTCGACCGTCTACCTCGTGAGAGAGGAATCTCCGTGAGCGCGAGGGCAGATCTCCCACCGGATCTCTCCCCACCTCTCTCGCTCTCGCTCTCTCCCTTACCCTCGAAACCCTAGCAAGGGTTTTCGAGATCCAGTCGAATTCGCTGCCCTCGATCTGGAAACCTGAACCTTCCCATCCTTCCAGTCGCGGAGAATGGAGGACTACCCCGAGGAACTCCGAACCCCGCCCGTCTCCCTCGTCTCCCTCGTCGGGTGCCAGGAGGTCCACCAAGCGGTCTCGGCCTTCCTCCACTCCGAGCAGCCCCCCATCAACACCCTTGCGCTGCCGGATTTCTCCATGATCTCTGTTTTGGCTCGCAAGCAGAAGGATCCCCTTGCTTCCACCCCGCCGCCGGCGGGGATCCTGAAGAGGGGCTGGCTCTTGAAGCACCGGACCAAGATCCCCGCCGTCACCGCCGCCCTCTTCAGCTCGGAGCAAGTCACCGGTGACCCCGCGCAGTGGCTACAGGTCTGCACCGATCTTGAAAACCTAAAGTATGGATTCCTTCCTCTTCGAATCTGTGTTCTTTTATTTTATTTCGTACAGTCATTTGTCAGGGTTGTAGCATCAAAAGAAAAAAAACAAAAAAAGAAAAAAAAAAAAGGGATGGACCTTCCGCAAATTTCAGATTTTTCCAACTGTTAAATTGACTTTAACTTCTCTGGCTTAAACCGCACTTGGCTTAAATTGATCAACTTTTGATCAATTTTCTGGTGCTTGTTCTCTTTATTTTCTTCCTTCTTCCTTTTTTTTTTTTTTTTAAATACAATTTGAAGCGTTATTTGGTTGTATATTGTGGTGCATTTTCCTTTTGACCTTCCTATTTTATTCTTACATGCAAACTTTTCTCCTTAAAAAAAATTAAAATCTTTCAAGCCGAACTGTTGACTTAAGTCAAAGGCAGTGGAGAGCATTCTGCTATGCATGCTTACTGATTATGCACACACATATGCGTATTAGATATACTATATTCTATTATTTATTTTCTTGTTTCCTCTGAGTGCATTAATGCTCAATACATAAATGCAGAAGTTAGCATTGCCAAAGTGGGATTTTGGCAAAGATGAATTGGTCAGACGAAAAGCAGTAATCATAACCTGCTCCATTGTTTATACGTTCTTAAAAGGATGTTCAGGGTCTAAGATAAAATAATCATCAAGGGATCCCGCTTCCATTTCCCCCATTGTTATCAGGGGTTATTTGTTTTTCCCATTTTCTACATAATGTTATTGTTTGTAGATTCTGGGGAATGGGGACTTAGATTACGTACTGCTTTCATTTGATTGGGATTTGCACTATTGAATGGCTCAAGGTTGGAGAGCTGTAAAATGTGATCTGGCGCTGGTGCTGGTCTCCTTTGGAAATTCGTAGAACTTCTCCAGGATCTCGTCTTGGGAAGATTTGAACTATATAAATTTGGATGCCTTCTGCTGGGTTGACCAAGGCAATGAAGTCCATTCTTCTACTTTATCATGTGCCCCTATGCAAAGCTCCAACTTCTACGCTGATATGTGTTATGATGCCTTGACTATTGCTAATTTAGATTTGGATTCTGGGAAATGGATGCTTCTTCAACATCTTTGGTTATAACTGTAATTTTACAGTGATGTGCAGATCTTTTTAAACATTCCTCTCTGGAATTTGTGTACAGTGGAGGAGAGTTGTGAGGTTTTGGTGGCATAATATGATTTAATGGGATGGAGGTTGTAGCATTATATAAGAGTCTTGGGAATTGTTATCCATGCTCTATTATGTTAAGGGTTTGAAGATGGTTCTTTATGCTCTTACATGGTGTTAATGGTAATCATAATGCATGAGAGACATTGGGAAAAGCAATTAAAGAAAAAGAAGTGTTAATAGTTAACAATAAGGGAATGTGCGACTTCTTAGTTTTAGCTCTTTTTGCAATATTTAGGATGTGTTTGGTTTTTGAGAACAATCCTGTTTTTCATTTTCATTTTCATTTTCATAAAAAACAGAACATACTTATAAACACATATTTAGTGATTGAAAATGAAAACAATTTTTGGAAAACACAACTCTAAAATAGCAGAAATTAAAAATAATTAGAAAATACTTTTACTGTTTTCCATCAAAATAAAGAAGAGAATGAAAAACAAAAGCTAGAAAACTTAAAAATATGGGAGTGAATGGTATGTCCTTTATTTTTTTTTTGCCTATCCTTTTGAAAGGAGTTGTTTATAATGAAAATAAAAAATAAAAAATAATTTTTGTTCCTACATACCAAACACATATTCTAGATATCAAAGACTAGAAAATAAAAATTATTTTCAGAAAATGAAAATAGAAAATAGAAATAAAAATAAAAAAAAAATTCTCGAAAAATTAAACGTATCCTTCGATTGGGTTTCATGAGAGAAGCTGGCTCTAAATAAATACTGGCAGTCATTTGCTTTATGTATGACTAGTGTTGTGTACATGCATATCATCAAAGGATGCATAGAAGGCTGAGGCCCCTAATCTGGCCAAGAATTTTTCTTTAAATTTTTTAAATAGGAGTAGCAACAGAGGAGCTGCAAATGTGGTGTCAAAGAGAGATTCACAAACACGTGCAGTGTATGCAGTGAGCTGTTAAGGCTTTCACATTACTATATGGGAAGCATATATGAGCATGCAAGAAAAATTCATTGTTTCATGGAATCTGAAATGAAACCTTTAAATTTGTGTAATTCTATTGTATGACTATGATTTGGTAAAACTTGGCATATATCAGTTTCCATTGTTTTGCTGTTCTTAATTCTTATTTGAAAGTAAGATAAGCTTTTTGAGTTCAAGATCTGGATTTAGTGGGTGCATTCAGTAGTTTGGTGTTAAGATTTCAACACATCTCTTCATTTTTGATGCATATTAATCTCATGCATTATATGGACAGAGCTGTGTTTCGTGGAAGAAATACCAAATTGGTGGTTGTGCTCGTGCTGACAAGTGTTAATGGTAAGTAATTAGGTTAGATTCTTTACCCTGTCCGGTCTTATTTGAACTACAAGAGATATGAGGTCATCTGTTGTCCACGCAAGATGCCAAATGATCGCTATTTATTTGTCTGCTTTTTAATGAATCAATCTATGTAGCCTCTTTGCAATTCTTCTGTGATGTGTCTGTTGTTTGTGCATATTTCTGCATTCTGCATTTGAAGATTAGTAAACCTTCATCGTAAATCAAGGATGATGTACAGACACTTGCATGTTCAATGCAGATGATGTGAGTGAAGACCTTATGATTGCATTGAGAAAGCGTGCAGAGATTGATTCCAGGCACCTGATTGTGTTTATTCAGAATGATGCATCAGAATTAAGACTATCACTCAACAGGTCCGTAAAAACTGTGATTCATATAGGCCTTGATTGTTGTCTGCTCTTTAACATTATATTTCCGTGGGTAACCTTGACTGCTAGCAGAAATTTCAATGTCCTTTATTTGTTAAAAGAAAATTTAAGGTGTGTTTAGTTTTGAGAAACAGTCTCATTTTCTATTTCCATTTTCATAGAAAACAGAAAATACTTAATACTTATGAAAATGCATTTGGTAAATGAAAATGAAAACAGTTTTCTACAAAACACAACTTCAAAATAGCAGGAAACTGAAAATAGTTTAAAAATATTTTTGCTGCTTTCTATCAAAAGAGAGAAGAAAGTAGAAAACAAAAGGCCTGTTTGGTATCACATTTATTTCTAATTTTCTATTTTTAAAAATAGAAACACAGAATCCAATGTTAAAAAAATGTTTGGTTACACTTTTTTTTTTACTTTTTATTTTTAAAATTAACTTTTATTATTTATGAAAAAAGTGGAAGTAAAATTTATTCACTTCCACTTTTTTTAAAAGTAACTTTTTTTAAGAAATCGAGATAATTTTTTGGTAAAATACTAGTATATATTATTAATATATAATAATATAATAATATATTAAAATTTATATATAATATAATATTATTAATATTATATTAATATCAATTATATATGATATATTTTATAATTAATAATTATAATGATATAATATATAATAATATTAATTATTATAATATCATAATTATTATGTTATTTTTATTTGTTATATATAATAAATATATAAAATTATATTATTATATTATATATTATCATTATATATAATATATAATATTGTAAGAGGTAGATTTGGCTACATTTAAATGTAACTAAATTTAAGATTCGATTACCTTTCTTAGTTTTGGATCCACATGAATCTCGGAGCCGTCCCACTTTTTTTATTTTTTTTATCTTTGGGATTCGTAAACTATATGAATTTAAGGATGGAAGAAGTGATAGGATCTAGGCTTGGCTACATCCGAATGTAGCCAAGTCTACCTCAATATTGTATTATATTATAATATTATAATATATGTTATACAATATATAATCTATAATATATAACACATTTATAATGTTATTAATCATATACTATAATATATAATTTATATATAATATATTACAATAATATATGTTATATAGTATAGTAGTAGTGTTATTATAATATATAATATTTAATACAATATATTACAATATATAATATTTAATATATTAGAATATATTATGCATTTAATACATATTATATAATATTATAATATAACAATATTATACTAATATAATAATAATAAATAAAAATTAACAATAGCTACCAAATATGTTTCTATTGTTAGAAATATAAAAAAATGAAAATAGAATTTCGGTTTCTTAACTTTTTTAAAAAAGAAAGTAATAGCGGTGCCAAGCATAACCAAAGTCTAAAGAACTTGAAAATAATTTTTGCTTTCATTCACCAAATGCATTTTTTAGAGATCAAAAAATACAAAATGAAATCTGTTTTTAGAAAATAAAAATAGAAAATGCAAACAGAAAATGTTCTCAAAAATCAACCACAACCTTAGGTTTCTCGAAATAAAATTCTCTGGATGTTGCTCCTTGCTAACCTTAGAATGAATAGTGAAACATGAATTTATAAAAGCATTCCAAAATAGCTAGAGCAAAGGTTTGGTTATGATATGGCAGACTAGCAATTGGTAATATTATGATCTAGCTAATTCACCTGTTAAACCTATGCAGACTTGCAAGCACATTTGCTGAGTTGTGTAACGCATATTATAGAGAAGAAGGACGGAGAATAAAAGCCCGCATTGAAAAGAAGACCTTTAGTTCTACTGAGTTGAATATCCGCTGCTGCTTTAAGGCAAGGGCTTCTTTCTTTTTAACTGATTCTGACAAAAATGGTTTGTATTATTTGATTTTTCAAAATTATAAGCGTGCAGTTCTATACCCAGTGAAAACCTTTTTGAGTTTAATGTGAAGTGCATAATTTCATGATTTTACTTTTTTTTTTCCTTTGTTTTGTGGATTTCATGAATGATCACATGATTTCATGTTTACTATATTCATTCATCTAGTCTTTGAATGTTACTTGCGTGCACTGAAAGCTTAATTTTCTAATGAACAAATGGAAGTTCTCCAAGTTCAATGTTCATTTTCCATATTTCATTTGAAATTGTAGTTTTTTTAAAGTTTTATTTAGGGAAGCAATTAAATTATATTAAAACAACAATGAAATCTAGAGGATTCTGTGGTGAGGCTCTTCAGCTCAGCATGGTAACAAAACTGGACATGGTGAGAAGAAGAAACAACAAAACTTGTCCTCACATCCAAAATCCTCCACCTGTCCTCTTGCCTCAGCCCATCTCATTGCTAAGTACCTTAACCTTGGCCTGCAGCTTGTTGGCTTCACTCCATTGCCGTGCCTCATAGCTCACTGCCTCCTCTCTAGTGCTTCATCTTCCATCTCCACTTCATTGCCTTTGCCTCGATTTGTTGCTGCACTTCCTCTCCGCCACCTCCCTCTTTCTCCATAGCCTTGTTCCATTGGTTCAGCCTAATGCTTGTTTCCTCCTCCCTTCTGCAATAGCTGCTTGATTGAGGTGGTAGCACTTGCTTGATGGTGCTAAGAGAAGCAAGCCAATGGCAAGAGAGGGTACATGGAAGATGCAAGCAGCGGCCCCAATATGAGGGGTGCTTGTGGGAGAGAGGGTGATTGTTGCTGCTGGTGTGGGAGGGGGAAAGATGCTGTTTAAGCGGATGTTGTGGGAGAGAGGGTGATTGCACCCGATAGTACCCATTTTGGGAACATCCAGTGCCAAAGTCACTGAATGGGTAAGTCGCCAATCCCTAAAATAGATGTATTTTATCTGCTGGGTTAGGGGTACTAATGGGTATTTTACCAGAGGTTTCTATCAATCTATCCTTATGTGATTCCTGTTGAATCATATGCTCAAGGGATGGGTGCAGGGCGGACGATGTCCAAACGAACTCTCTTTCATTAGAAAGAGAAGATCGCCAAGATTTCGTGATCCGCTGCTGAACTTATTCCAATTCCAACAGCTTAGACTTGGATCGCTGGAATACTTCGTAAGATACTCGGTATATAAATATTGATTAGATCCAAAATCTGTTATTGAATTGCTCATTCAATGAGCATTCTCCATATCTCCATTTGACAGATATATACCCTCTTTTAATTATTATTGGTACTTACCTTGTGTACATGCAATTATAATTAATAATAGCTAGTTCATTCTTTTCCCATTGTAACTGCATTTACAATGGATGATGGGTATTAATCATTTGAATTTGAATGCATGGAATTTATGAAGCATTGTAGCAAAACCCTACATATATACACATAACTCTTAAGAGGAGAGGGTGTCCATTTCTCTCAACTCCAAAAATCAACAATGAGTTATCTAAATTGAAAATCCACACCATTGATCGTGAATTGTATCACTAAAAATACCTAAAAATCAAATATCACACATATTGGTGATTTCTAACCTATGCATCATGTAAATGCAAAAATGGATGAATTTATATTATCTTAGTATACTAAAATACATGATCACATTAAAATCAAGAATTCATCTTATAGATCATGATCCACACGTATTAAAACATATATTGATTGAAAATCAATAAATTTTAATGTTTAAATCATGGCATAACATGGTTTCACATTATTTCAACCATTCATCTTTGCACTAACATGATGCATAGGTTAGAGGGTAGTCAAGCACATGATTTTGGTTTCTAAGCATTGTAAATGGTATAGTTGATGATTAATCATGTGGTTATTTAATTTGGATGGCCTATTATTGATTTTGAACTTGAGAAGAATAGATACCACCCCTTTTTGAGAGAAGCGAAGTCCATCTCATACATACATATACATATGTACACATGATTAATTTTGCAATAATTCTTATCATAATAGATTTATACCAAAAGTCTACTTTTGATCCTTACCTTTTTGCATTAGTTATAGATGAATTTACTTTGCATATTAAAGAGGATATTTCTTGGTGTATACTATTTGTACATAATATAGTCTAAGTGGATGAAACTAAGCTAGAGATTAATTATGAGGCAGAATTATGAGGAAGTGTATTAGAATCCAAAAGTTTTAGATTAAATAGGATCAAGACAGAATATATGAAATACAATTTTAGAAAAATTAGAGATAGAGATAGAGTAAAAATTGAGGATTATGAAGTTTATTGATTATTTTGATATTTAAGATTTGACTATTCATAACGAAAGAAGATTGAAGAGGATGTTATCCATAACATTAAAGCAAGACGGATAAAGTAGAGAAGTACAATTGAGATATTATATGATCATAAGATACTTGCTAGGTTGTCGAAAAAATTTTATAGAACGATTATAGGATTTGCTATGCTTTATGCTATAGAATATTGAATAGGTGAAACACGTGTACGAGATGAGTATGGTTGGAATAAGAATGTTGTGATGGATGCGTTGTAATATGGTTTCAAATTCTGGTGAAATGTATTGTGGAATTCCAAGATGGGTTGTCGTACCAAGTGTTGGACAAGACCATTTTGCTATCATCCCAACGTCCCAATCAACATGTCTTGGAACATCCTTTATCTTAAGTGTTGGGATGAATTGGGATGGCATGTCTCGTTCCATTAAAAAATAGGAATGGCCTTGTCCATAAGATTTAAAACCTTACGTAGAGATAGAAGAAAAGATAGAAAAAGAAATGAAATGATTCATGAAAAAGTGAAGGTAACATCAATTGAGAAAATGATAACATTGATGGTTTGAACCAAGGCTAGTGGAACCGAGTTGAATTGATCGGTTTGGGTCGAACCGAGCCAAACCAGCCGAAAATTAGTTCGGAAACTACATTTGGTCTGGTTTTGCTTATGAACCAGTCCAAACCATGTTGAACCACCTGGTTTGGCCCAGTTGAGGTGTAGGATGGGCAGTTTAGCACGGTTCGGCCTGGCTTAGGTGTGGGATGGGTTAGGGGTGGTTTGGGTGGAATGTGGGCTTTTGTGAGCTCACTTAAAAAAAGAGAGGGAGGCTGAGAGCCTCTTATAAGTTCTTATCTTTTCTTCTTTTTCTTATTTGCATTCAAAATTATTTAAGTCATCCTCTTTCCTCATTCCTTTTCATTTACTTAAGATTTCTTATTAGAAATAAAAGAAATATCTTCCATTTGAATTCAATAAAAATATCAAAAAAATCAAATTTCTTGAGAATAAAAAGTCAACTTTTACTCTCAAGAAAATTAATTTAACTTAGAAGTCACGAGGAAATAAAATACTGAAAAAATTATCTTAAAATACAATTTATAATAGGGTTTCTGAACTTAGACAAGCTCATAATAATAGTGAACCTCACATTGACTTATGTTCAGTTGATCCATAGCTCATCAAAATAATAAAATTAAGTTTGCCATAAAATTTTAAGGTTAAAATGTATTTCTTAGGGTTTAAATTATGATGTGTCATTATACTGAAGGTTAGGGCATTTTTCTTAACAAGGGAAGGATGTAACATTTCGACCTTCGGTTTAGTGACACCTTATAATTTGGATCTAAAAAATATATTTTAATTTTAAGATTTTATAGCAAGATTAATTTTATTATTTTGATGAGCTTTGGATTAAGTCGGCATAAATCGATGTGAGGTTCACTGTTATTATGATTCTTAAATCCGAAAATCTTGTAAGTTTGACCAAATGATGTTCAAAGTCTCACAAAATATGTTTTAAAATAATTTTTTCTTATATTTTTTTCTCATCATTTTTAGGTTAAATTGATTTTCTGAGATTTTAGCTAAGCTAGGATTTTTTGAAATTCTTCGAAATTTGTTCTTGAGAGGGAGAGCTGACTTTTTATTCTTGAGAAATTTGATTTTTTTGATTTTTTTAAAAATTCAAATGGGGTTATTTTCCTTATTCATGAAAAATCTTAAATAAATGAAAAGGTAAGAGAATAGAGGAGAAAGGATGAGAGTTCATGGGAGGCTCTTAGCCTCATATATCACATAAAAGAAGAAAACTATGAAAAAAAAGAAAAAAATGGTATATCAGCCCAACCATTGGTACAGTGTCGGTTTAGTTTGATTCGATATCAAACTAAATAGAATTGGTTTGGTATTGATTTGATATCGATGCCTAGTTCCACCAACCTTAGTTTGAACATATATCTAGAGATGCATCAATGCAAAGAAGTGTTTTAAAATACATAGAAGGAAAGAGAGATACACATATATTGAAACTCACATGAGAGGAAGTAGTAAGAAAATATTTGATATTTTTATATTTTACTGAAAGTATGGTCCTATACTAAGAGGAATGGAGAGAAAGGATTCATGTAGCTAATCTTAACTGGTTTAGGGCTAAGGCTTTGTTGTTGTTATTGTTGTAGTTTTGATTTTGCAATAATATTAAATGTCTATTTATTCTTTACCTTAAGGGCCAAGATATCCCCTTAATATTCTCTTTTGCAACTTCTATTCGTGTTTCTTTTGTCTCATTGTCAACTTCGATTGCCAGCCTAGCTTTACCCAATGTGGAGTTAGCCATGAGACACAATTTTAAATGATGTATAAAGGATTAGGCTAGATAATATGGTTGTTGACCTCATTTACATCAAACCTTCCTATGGGTTATCCTAGCAATTTTAGCTTAATGCAGTAGGCATGTGGATGAGTATACAAAAGGAGGTTGAAGGAGAAAGAGTTAAGTTTTACGGAAAAAAATTAGCAGGTAAGTTTTATGGAAAAATTTAGTATATAATTATTTGTAATGTGAACACTGCCTCCAAAACCCAACAACCCTGGATCAGACTTCTAAATTCTTCATTACCTTTAATTTTTCTGTAAAAAGAAACCACTTTAATCATTTGATGCATCAGAATTATTTAATCGTTCACAGATTTATGCCACATGTGAGTATCTGCAAGCAAATATGAATATATTATTGACTAAATTTCCCATATCATACTTTGGTTTTTCCTCTTACAAGTTCCAAGTACAGGGAGCTTTTAAGGACTGTTCCCCAATTGCATGAGTTCCAGCTGCATAATCTGTAAATTTATCGTTCAAGGTCTCTTATCAGACTCCCTTTTCGTCCAGCACTGCGGTTGCTAGGGATTTATGTTCTACTCATAGAGGATCATAGATTGAGAGCCGTTTGCAAAACATTTCCAAACTTCGGTGCCATCCTTGTAGAGATTGAGGCACATTCTCTGGTTAATGACAAGCAATAACCCTTGCAGAAACATTATCTCAATTTGAGGATATTTACTTCTGAATTTACTGGTATTTTCTGTATTTACGAACACACGACCATAACCATGACCTTCAAGCCTTGTCTTAAATATTTGGGTTGCATGTTCGAACCTTTATCTGCTAATGATTTCCCTCTCCTTCAGGAATCCTTTGACAAAGATTCCAGTAAACTTCTTACTGGAGTTTCTTTAGATATCCAGTACATGGGCCATGCCATCTTAATCTCTTCTCCATCACTTTGTTCTAAATTAGTCCAACTTGTAGAGATTGTAGTTCCTGTAATTGCAGATGGATGACAATATTTTTGTGCCAGGTGATGGAGATCAAAAGGTAGTCTTGCAGATGGATACAAAATATCAAATCAATGTTCTCCATATATTGCACCTATTTTAAATTCAATATAGGTTCTGCTTGATGATTGTGATTTTAAAACTTCCCAATCCAAGTGAAAACTTGGTTGGGTACTAGTTAGGATTGCCCCAACTTGTCAAAAATTTTGATGGATCAAGATTAGACAAAAATTTTCCTATTATGGGTTTTGATTGCCTGAGATTTTGCTGGATCAATCTTACATTGAAATCTTACATTGAAATTTCAGCTTATAATTTATATCCACAAATGAAAACTCGTTAAATTATATTAAAATCTTATTATAAATGTCCCCTCAGTACCTAGGGTCAAATGCAAGTAGATGATGCATAAAGCTCTTTGCATCTTGCATTTTACATCTGGCTATTTATAGTAACCTTTTCTCTTCAACTCCTACATGCAAGTGGCATCATGCACACCTGCCAATATGGTCTATCAAAGTTCTATCATATATTTTCAGTTGCACTTTCTTATGACATTCTCAATTTAGAAGATGAAGAATGATTACATCTAGAATTTGCATGTAGTTTAATTTACTTACCAAAAAAAACCTCTTGACTGTTCTCTTTGGACAGTAATCATATTCAAATATTAGCCATTTGCTGACATTATTTTGCTTTCTTTGTATGTCCAAGCTGAAATAGTTATAACCCTTTCAAGTTGACTCATCTGATTCAATTTTTTCACTATTACCATTCCAACTGTGGATTCCAAGTTTTTTGAACCATGCCAGCGAGGTCATTTCGCTCCCCTCCCCTCCCCTCCCTTACAACATTATGTTATTTAGCTTCATTGTAGAACTAAACATGGTTGAACTTAGACCTGACTTTACCTCACACAAATTGCTTATTGAATCAAAACACCTCCAGGAGCCACTAATATATCTGTTAATCCATGGTAAATTAATTTGGGGACCACCTTCTGTTGACAATCTTTCTCTTAATTCCAACAAAGATTTGATTTCTATTGAATACATATTTTATGTGACTTCCTTTTTTTTCTTTGGGGACCACCTTCTGTTGACAATCTTTCTCTTAATTCCAACAAAGATTTGATTTCTATTGAATACATATTTTATGTGACTTCCTTTTTTTTCTTGCTTGGCACTTTGTCTTAAATACAATGCTAGGCAAGACCCAGTGAACACTTTTCATTTGATTTAACAGCCTGCTTAATAGCTTTGATGAGTTGATGTTTCTATGGATGCCCCATTTTTGTTCTTGTACTGATGAGACTGTAAGAACAGGATTAGATACTCTAATGTTCGTTCTAATGGCATGGAATGTTGGAGCTTGATTATTTCATATGAATAACATCAGGTTGCTGTCTATGCGGAATTTAGAAGAGACTGGACAGAAGCATTGAGATTCTATGAGGATGGCTACCGTGTATTACGTGAGGTATTGCACCCTCCAATTCTTCCATGGATTTTTAATGTCCTATTTTAATGAAGTTATTTGAATGTTGATGACGTGATGTTTTATTCGATAGTCAGAATCTAATTTCATTGAAAGATTCTAGTACTATTGTTTTTTTCCCCTCTTGGCTGAATTTCTTCAAATTATTCTTCATAAATAAATTGATCTAGAGCACAAATCATGTACTAAATTTATGGCTTATTCATGAGCCATCCATGACTACTTTAAGGAATCTTTGTATTGCAAACTAATGATCGTGGTGTGCTGTACCAATGTGTACCATCTCATGTTGGGCATACTGTACTGTGTCAGTGCTGAATTGAGGCTTGGTACGAGGGATGTACCAAGTCTTGGTACACCAAACCGATCTGCATCCACTGACACTATACTAATGTGGCACTGGTACGAGGTCCGGTGTCAAAATAGTGAGCTTTGCTAATGATGCTATGTATGGTGTTGGTAGTGTTGTTCTTGCTGCCATTTATTATTTTCACTTTTCATTTATATTAAAAGGCATTTCAATGCATTAGGCTCCAGCTACTGTAGGGTTTGGGGAGGGTCCGACACACACAACCTTAACCTCACTTGTAGAGAGGTTGCTTTTATGTTTCAAACCTAAGACACCTAAGCCACAATGGAGCAAACTTATTATTGCATCAAGGCCTACGCTCACCTTTTGCTTATATCTATGTTAATAAATATTCACATTTTTTAGAAAATACCAATCTTTATTTTTATTATTTCTTTCCAAATTTTTGGTTATTGAACTCTTTCTGAACTCATAAATTTGCCAGCTTTTCCTGAATTCCGAGTCTTAACCTCTGGCTGAATTGTTCCTAAACGCTAACCTTGTGAGCCTGCTTCATTCAGCACATGGTGTTGATTTAATAGCCTTTACTTGTCTCTATTTGCTGATGTTGAACTTCACTGATATCCTATGCCTCGGTCAATTCTATGCATGTTTGCTGTGATGAAGTGTGACCATACAAGATTTCAGTTTTTACAGGGTGAAGCATTGACTTCAGGATCTGTCCTCATATATATTTTTCTGTCCAAGGAAGGTACGAAGATTATCTTAAAGGCAGGATAGCAGTCATGCACACTGAGTTTGTTGGGCCGGGTTAACAAATGCTATTATTGCATCTACACGCTTACTGAATTGATAGCGGCTTAATGTGACCTTAGTTGTACCTCATGTAACACAATCAGAGCGAACTTTTTTTTGTCTTTTTTTCCTTTTGTTGTGGGCTTAGCAAGGTGGACATATTTACGAGCATATTTACTTTTGGTTCCAATCTAATTTTTCTGTTTATATGAACTTTATGTGTGCTGAGAAACTTTATAGCCGAGTTACAAACTAATGTTCCATTACAAAAATTATATTTTGTTATTTTAATTTAATTGGTGAATCTGTATACTTCATATTCAGATGATTGGAACCTCAACCAGGTTGCCACCCATCCAACGTCTAGTTGAGATAAAAGCTGTGGCCGAGCAGTTGCACTTCAAGATATCAACTTTGTTACTCCACGGTGGAAAAGTTGTAGAAGCAGTTACATGGTTCAAAAAACATGTTGCAGGGTATGAACGGCTAGTGGGGGTTCCTGAAATTGCTCCTCTTCACTGGGAATGGTTCAGTAGGCAGTTCCTGGTTTTTGCAGAGTTGCTAGAGACAAGCTCTGCAGCTATTCCAAGCACCCTTTCTCCTCGTTTTGGCACATCCGAAAATTCCTTGACTGACTGGGAGTTCCAACCGGCATATTACTATCAGGTGCTGCTAGAACTTGGATTACATTGAATCTCAATAATGTGATCTGGACATATTTTTTATTTTCTATATTCCTTTTTTGTTTACAATACTGTTTACTGCGTGACAGTTAGCAGCAAATTACTTGAGGGAGAAGAGATGTTGTTTGGAGCACTCTGCATCCATGCCGGAATACTCTGAACCATCAAATACAGTTGGTAGTGTCCCAGAATCTGTGATGCCCTCAATATATGTTGGACAATACATCCGCTTGTTTGAGCAAGGAGATACAGTCACAATGCTTCCGTAAGTTTTCTACAATGGGTCCTGGAATTCATGATGCTGTTTCTTGCAGATACTGACATTTTATGGTGGTTGCAGTCTTTCTGATGCAGAGTATATGAGCTATGCTCTTACAGAAGTACAGAGATACCACGATACATACGAGATTATCGCCCTGTTCAGAAAAGCGTATGAATCATTTAGTGCCTTTAAAGCTCTGAGGATGGCTTCATACTGTAGTAACAGAATGGCGAGAGAGTACTTCATAGCAAAGGACTTCAGTAATGCAAAGCAGCTTTTCGATGGTGTTGCCTGTCTTTATCGGCAAGAGGGTTGGGTCACATTGCTTTGGGAAAGCTTGGGCTATTTACGAGAGTGTTCGCAGCAACTTGGTTCAGCAAAAGATTTTATTGAATACTCTCTTGAAATGGCTGCATTGCCAATATTCTCTGATTTGGGATTGGAAAATTCGAAGGGTCAGAGGGAATATGGCCCTGCTGGTCCTGCTACCCTTTCAAGGAGACAGATATTACAAGAGGAAGTTTTCAGCCTTCTTAAAGGAGAACATGTGCCAGTAATAACTGATGGGGGCTGTGTTTTCCGTGTAACAGAAGATGAACCCATTTGTCTTGACGTTGATCTTGTAAGTCCACTCAGAGTGGCATTTCTTGCATCTGTTACTTTTCATGATCAATCTGTCAACCCAGGTTCACCCACGTTGATCACTGTCTCACTTCTATCACAACTTCCCTGTCCTGTTGAGGTTGATCAGTTGGAAATTCAATTTAACCAGTCCACCTGTAATTTCAAAATCATCAATGCCCAGAAAGATCCTTCAACTGCAAAGTTCACAGATGATGATCAAGGAAGCTTGGTGGAGATTGCTCCATCACTTACATTGTCAACCAACAAGTGGCTTCGATTGACATATGAAGTTAAATCAGGTAGGCGTTCACATTTTTTTTTCTCTTTGTTCAATCCAGTAGGCATATCATCTAAATTAGTGCTGCCTGTACTCTTTGTGGCTGCAATTAGGTGATACGACACCTGAACTCAATAAACAACAACAACAATAAAGCCTTAATCCCAAATTAGCTGGGGGCACCTGAACTTGATGATTTGTCTTAATCTAACAAGCTTCCTGATTGATGATACAACATAGTTATTTTTTGTAATCTTCCGATATCTCCTTTGTCACTAGGGTTTGAATAATACAATCAAGGTGATTTTACATCACCAACAAACAACCCAATAAAAAAAAGATTTTAGATCACAAACAAATCAAAATTTTCCATCTGTTGGATTTTCCTAATTGATGTTCCTTCGTTCTGTAATAAATAGTTGGTACATGTGCTTACCCATACTGCTACTTCTGAAACTGGGATGTATCTGCAGGACAGAGTGGAAAGCTTGAATGTTTGTCAGTATCAGCTAAAATAGGTCATTCTCTCATGATTTCTTGCCGAGCTGAAAGCCCTGCTTCTATGGAAGAATTGCCACTATGGAAATTTGAGAACCGGGTGGAGAGCTTTCCAACTAAGGACCCTGGATTGGCATTCTCTGGTCAAAAATTGATCCAGGTTGAAGAGCCTGAACCTCAGGTTGATCTCATTCTAAGTTCTTCTGGCCCTGCATTAGTTGGAGAAAATTTCATTATTCCTGTCATGGTAGTGTCCAAAGGTCATGCAGTTCATTCTGGTGAGCTGAAGATCAATATTGTGGATGCTAGAGGTGGTGGCATGCTGATGAGTCCAAGAGATGCAGAGTCGTTTGCTTCAGACAGACAGCATGTCGAACTTCTCAGCGTTTCTGGGGTACCTGACGAAGATGAGTCTCAAACAGATTCTGGCAACATCCGAAAAATTCAGCATTCCTTTGGAGTGGTCTCTATTCCGGACTTGGGTGTAGGAGAGTCATGGTCCAGCAAATTAGAGATTAAATGGCACAGGCCAAAGTCAGTCATGCTCTACGTTTCACTTGGTTACAATGCAAATTCAAATTCCACAGAAGCTGCTTCCCAGAGAGTTAATGTGCACAGGAGCTTGCAGATTGAAGGCAAGAGCCCAGTCATCATTAGCCACCGTTTCATGATGCCATTTCGCCAAGAATCCTTGCTGCTATCCAAAGTCAAAGCATTGCCTGGTTATGAACATAGGGTATCTCTTGCTGCAAATGAAACAAGCATCCTCATTGTGAATGCTAGAAACTGCACTGAGGTTCCATTGCGGTTACTATCCATGTCCATTGAAATGGATGATGATGATGATGATGACAGCAGAAATTCTTGCTCTGTGCAACACATTGGTGGAATTTTGGATGAACCTACCCTTCTAGTTCCAGGCGAAGAATTCAAAGGGGTCTTTTCAGTCACACCGCATGTTGATTCCCTTAATCTTGATGTGGGCACAGTTTGTCTAAATTGGACAAGAGATCCAAAACTTGGCAGTGAGCGGCAAGATTCTGTTGTTGTCACAAAACAGAGGCTGCCTGATGTGAAATCAGAGAAGCCACCAATAGTTGTGAACCTAGAGTGCCCTGCTCATGCTGTCCTAGGAGTCCCTTTCTCATTCTATGTAAGGGTTAGAAACCTGACAAGCTTACTTCAGGAAATCAAGTACTCAACTGGGGATTCTCAAAGCTTTGTGTTTTGTGGACCTCATGATGCTGCTGCCTTCATTCTGCCGAAAGCTGAGCATCGTATCAGCTACAAGCTTGTGCCATTGGGTTCAGGTCCACAACAGCTGCCTCGGATCACTGTGACTTCTGTGAGATATTCAGCTGCGCTTAACCTGGCAGCTGCAGCAGCTACTGTCCTTGTGTATCCTACTGAACCAAAGTTTAATACGGAAGAGGGCAAGTCAGAAAGCATTTTATCTGAGTGAAATCTTGTTTAGTTTGTGTATCATTTTGCTTGAGACAGCTCTGACACAGCTTGGGCTGGAAGGCTCAATTTTTCCCTGTAGAGTGGTGCAAAGGCAATCAGAAGAGACAGCTGTCTTGATATCAGAACCCTTGGCATTCTTGCTTGGAAGAACGCTTGTTGCAAATACACCAGAATTTGTTATTCTTTAGGGTTTTGTCTGTTCAGATTGGTTATCAGATCCTCGTAATTTGTTGGCGGTGAACAGTCCATTGATTTTTCTTAGGGGCTGATGTCTCACAGGGCTGCATCACATCAAAAACATATACACTCGTAAATTGTTTTTACTCATACGAAACCTCATAGGAAATGGAAATATTTTTGCAGTTTTTATTTGTTTGCCGGTTTATCAGCCACATGCTAGTTGGTTTGAGGATATATAAGTTGTCAAGAAGGCCTTTTTTCCATGTGGAGATTGCCAAGGGGCATTTCTTAAACAAAAAAGCCTATATCAAATTTTTCAATAATTCATATTTACATTTAGATCAATCAAACCAAAATTTTTTCTGTTCTATTTCTATTCTAACTTGACATTAATTAAGTCCATAAATTGCATGTCATCTGCTTTTTTTGTGCATATGTCCATTTGCTTGTCTTTTGTATCCACTGATTAGGATGCGTTTGATACAGGGAAATCGCATGAAACTTAAAAAATCATTTTGATAAAATAGAAACTTTTTTTTTGATAGATTATATAGTGGTGGCTCGATGCTAATGTTCTGTTGTTATAAAGACACCCAGATGGTTTCTGGCGTTTAGTATCAGTGCATCACAAAATAAGATAGCATGATTTTCTTGAAACATCAATGTTTTGCATGATGACATCTCATGGTTACAGTAAGATTCTCGTGGTCGTATTGGGCAAGTCTTGTTTCTATTTAATTGTTGAAATTGATTATATTGTCACCAGTAATCAATCATCTCTAGACAAGGAAGATTTTACTTCGAAAGTCATCTCTAGACGATCGAAGTTTTTACTTCAAAGCTTGGCCTGCATTTTATCAAAATCTCTATCACACAACGCACGATAAATAAATAATCAAATAGGAAAGCGATTGTGCTCTGTCCACCATATGGCAAAATTGGGCCTTTACATTCATTTTATATTTTGCAAAAATACAGTTAAAGGCTGGACATTTCAGGGATATCAAGCTGCAGTAAAAATGAAAGAAATAGAGAATAATGATCCAGTCTCCGGGCATATTTCTTAAATAAGGTTATATTGTTGCCCGTTTAGCATCAAGATATCCAGAATTTGAAGTAAGACCTGCTAATCAACTATGCTTATAGTTGTTGGCAGTCAGCATATTATTCTTAAGCCAAGTGGAAACTTGGATTCTGGGACATGAACCACATATTTAGATGATTTTTTTTTCCCCTTCTTTGAGAGGGCTCATGATAAAATACAGTAGAGTGCTATCACCAAGCCTATCAAATATCTTCCTGTGGACCACCAGTCTTCTTTTAATACAATCAAGCCAACTGTATCTTGCCTCTCTTGATGTCTATGCTAGCAATCGTCATCAACAAGCCCAGCTTTGATACTTACTATAAGCACGAGAGTCCCATCATCCTGGCACTGGAAAATAGAGACACTGTCGAGGGTGCCAATTTATTGACTCGGTAAAGCCTCTGAATATTAGACACCACTTTGAAAATGAGATCATGTTCTTAACACACATTGCTGGGCTTTCTACAACAAAAAGTTGAGAATATAGCACAATCAATTTATCAGAACACACTAGAAAATACTAATAAATTTAAGAATAAGGTAGGACTAAATATTAGACATTTACTTGAGCGTGGTGATATATGCTGAGCTGGTATTATCTTGTTTGTTCTTTTCAGAGTAATAAATTACAGATCAATTACTCTACCCTACCATACTACCAGATAAATTATTCTAAATGTTATGCAATTAATATACAACTCTGTGGAAACAATAAAACCATCTCTAGCATAGTTACCACCTTAAATAAAAAAAACCTTCGATGTGAAAAATAACTCTGATTCGGACGTACATCTAGATTTCTGATCACAATCACCTGCGTAAATTCTCTTCTAATGAGATTTATCGTAACACAATCCCGAAGAGGGTACCTCAAACAGAACACTGTTCTGGAGTTTCCCATTTTAATTTTATCTGTCATATACCATGTAAGCCCACATGAATCATTTTCACTACCTCATTTGTCTCAGTTTAAACCGGATGCTGCTTCACTTGTTCTATATATTGTTGTCAGCTGATGTGGAAGCAATTTAGTCTCTCCCAAAGCAACAAAGCAATAGTTCTTTACTTCTCCATGCTTACAAATATTACACCACTAGTAGCTTACCGACTCTATAGAGTAGTATTCTTCTCAGGGCTACCTGCTTGATCTCTTTGAGGGCAACACAAAACCCAGCACCAAACAAAATGAGAACATTAATATCAAAAGCAGCTAACCAGCTAGTTTCTATTCTTTTTACATGTAGACAAGGTTTTAAATATCATATGACAAGATTGTTCCAGTTTTTTCATAAAATAGAATGCCTTGCCATTCTATTCTAATACTAGGGATAGGAGGTATCCTGAGAAGCATCGATCGAAATGCTAGAGAAGAATATAACACATATCTGGCTTGATACAAAGTTAAAGCAGGAACAGTGGAGGAGCTAGCTCATGTGTTGCTTGCCAATGCTTTTAATTTCTCTTTTAGTGAAGTTTTGATTAGATGAATGGGGGATTTTATGGGCTCACTAGCCTGTCGAGTGGCAAGCGACTGCGGAGGTGATCTGACCAGGAGAGAGGAAGTTATAATTGGTGAGAAAGGCTGGCATCGCATTCTATGCTTGGCGATTCATTCTTATGCTCTCTCCAACGTTAATGCGAGCCTTCCATGAGGAATAATTCCATGTGTCCTACAAAAGCACAACTTGGTTGCTGATTTCGAATATGCCCACTAGGAGGTCTACAATGCTGGCGTGGGTGAGAAGGAAGTATTGTTGCCTTTTTCTTTTCTTTTTCTTTTTTGAGCTTCAGAAGTAGCACTGAATTCATGAAGTTTTGAGTACCGAGGATTCGATGACTAAGTTAACTTGCCTTGGCTAATATAAATCTACATTAGTCTTCCTGCAAGTGCAGTGAAAATTTATAATTTGTGGATGCTAGGTAAAGAGATCATGAGATTCTGAAGTGATTATATACAGTAAGTCAGGTTGACCATATGTTTACCATTTCTTTGTGTGGCCTTTCATCTTCCAACAATACTTGCAAGGACTTGTATGAGCTTTCTAATCTTTTTAGTTCTTTATTTTGTCGAATGGAGGAAGAGGAGGAGCTGGACTCTCTCATTAATTTATTGAAAGAATGAAGAAAAGTTATGTTATAATAGAATTGCACTTTTTGATATATATGACTAGGATAAGAAAATATGCTTTAAAGACATTGAAAGTACTAGCTTGTCAAACTAGTAAAATCCTTGATGCTTAGATCAAGTGATATAAAATTAAATCCAGCTTTTACCAAGATTTGGAAGGTTAGGTGTATTTAGAGAAGGGCTACACTTTTTTATAGCTCATTGCCTGCAGGTCTTCCATCGAAAGCCAAAAATATTTTTTTTTTGAAAAACATTTTGTTAGAATATAACAGCAAGAGGGAAGAACGGAATGAGGGAAAGATTCATAGCAATGCCTTCAGACTGGGATAATTCACCACATAAGGCTATGACACCAATGCCTGTTCCCTTTGTAGCAAACCATAACCATTATTTATTGTTATTGTTATTATTGGAATGGAGATCACTATCTATTAAGTGAGAGAAGAATATGTTATTCTGGATTTTGTTCAACAAATTTTATGATTAAGATGCATCCTTAGTTACTCTATTCTTAAAAATTTCTTTAAAAGAATGTCTAATGAGTTAAATATATTATCCACATGGACCTCTAACTTTCATCTGGATGGTTTCCTAGAGATTGAAATAACTTAAATTATATTTAAAAAAATCTCTATCAATCTCTATCCACATCGTGGATTCTCCATAGTTTAAAGGATAAATAAAAATATCCATATTGTCTCTCTAAGCCTCGATGTTTCCTAATTCTAAACATGCATTCCATGTGTCAAATTGCTAATATGTCATAGAGAAATAAGCAAAAGATTATAAAATATTAATGGTTTATTTTCATCTCTGATGGAAAGATTATGCATCCAAATAATCAATATCCATCACGATGTTGTGCGTAAAAATAAAAGTGTCTATTATGAAACTTCTTATATGAAAGAATTCTATCCTAAAATGGCAAGTAAGTGTTGCTTGACTAGATTTATAAAATTACTTTCAATTATCCTAAGTGATCTAGGTATCATTCAAGAATCGCAGGTGCTACTGCATAATATATCATCACAATAATTTGAATAGGATCAAGAAATCTTTTTTATTTCTCATTGAACAGTTGCTATTCAATTGCCATAAAAAGAACTACATGCTAAAATGGAGAGCGAATTTAAATCTTTATCATACTATTCCCTGAGAGTCAATATATCTAATTATTCTACCATGACATGCACCTACCATCTTTTGTTAGTCTCCTTTTGCAGTTTGGCAAGATCATGATAAAATTTAATGGATCAATCATTATACGATAGTGAAATATTAATCTAATCAGAGATTGGACTAAAAATACCCTATCTATTGGATAGACATCATACCATCCCTTCAATACCTCATATGAAAATTTGTCTAGTTGAGATTGTCCAAATGGCTTCTACCAACTTTAGTCTATCATGAATCTTGGTTAAAATTGATTCTCCAACAGTAATTATGTGGGAAACAAATTTTGCTAGGTAGGGCTATTTTGCTGAAATCTATGGTTCTAAAATATCCACTTCTAGCTTTAAATGTTTGACTTTATTCGAAGGAGTCACATATATAGAAAGGCAAGAGCTGCACTGATATCTTGACTGAAAAAGGGCCTAAGCATATGTCATCATTGGTTTGACTAGATAATTTTCTGAGTTGCTCCAAGGTCTCATTGAGGTTGATAGGTTGCACTAGTGCATGGATAGTTTATTTATTTATTTATTTTTGACAAGGATGAAATTATCCTTCCATCTTTTTTTTTAAATATCGAAGAGAGCATGGAAAAAAAAAGGGTAATTAGATGATTGTTTTGTATTTTTTTATTACATATACGAAATAGTTTTTCCTTTTTTTTTTTTTGTCTATGTTTAGAAAGGGTCGAGGCAAAAAGAGAATTGGTCAATGAAACTTCTCTCTATTCTGTAAAAGAAAATGATATGACTTAAATGATGGAATAGCATTAATTATGGCCAGCAAAATATGAATCCAAAAAATGGAGGGATTCATCGTGTGTTGAATTTAATTGATTTTTTTTTTTAAAAAAAAAAGGGAAAGAAGATGGCAAGCTATCCTTAATAGAGAATTTGAAACTAATAAATCCAAAACACAATTGATAAATTCAATATTTTATAACTCTTCTTTGTTGTAGAATTTAATCGGGATTTTTGGAAAGTATGTACTAGGAAAAAAGACTTCCCTTTAACCTATAGGTAGAGAAAGTATTACGACTCAATGGGTGTATCGCAATATTTATAGGATAAGGATAGGGACCTCTCTTGTGACAATCAACTTAATGCGTATCCCATCCATTATGGGCTGTATATTCATAAGGTCCATACTTATCATAAGCCCATATTACTGTAAGGTGTATCAAATAGCCCAATAACATAAATGATGATTACTAATTATAATGGATTTATATAAAATACTTCATTAGTTCAACATTAAGTTAATTCAAGTTTTAAAAAATAACTATGCTAGACCATGTAGATATCTTTTTCTTTACAAGCAGGCAAAAGGTGCTGACAAAATATGAGCCATTCGAGTGGACAACAAGCTAGTCTTTAATTATATATATATATATATATATATATATATATCAATCATGGGATACAATTAACTTACTTGAAGGAGTCCACATTAGGACTTATTTTTACAGTGCGATATATATATAGATATATATATATATATATAAAAGGCGATGCCATCGCTTTCAATAATAATATCCTGTGCTAGACCAAGTCTGTAGATATAGCTTAAGCTGATCAGGCTTCGGCGAGTAATGATATTTAGCGATGGACGTGACATAGATCCCAATCGCGCGAAGGTAGTCGCGATCGGAACGCCCATGGAACCCCCCAAAGCTGACGCCAGATGGAACGTTGAAGCAAAAGGGTGTTCCCTCCTCTATGCCGAACGGTCCGTATGTGGCTCGACTGCTTCCAAAAGTGAGCGACCTCACCACACTTGCACTGCTTCTTCCCACGGGCCCGTAGCTTCCCTTCACCATGGTAAGACTCTCCCCCACCCCTAAATTTATCTGCGAGCAGCCAGCCAGCCAGTGCAATCAAACAAGCATGGTATTATTTATATATATATATATATATATATATATATATATATATATATATATGTAGTGTTAGTCAAATTAAACCGAGTTGGTGAGATGAGGTTAATACTCACGCAGTCAAATCTATCGCCACCTCCTCCATGCCTATGGGCAAGAATTAATGTCCCGGATGAGTTGGTATAAGCCACCTGGATGGAGTTGATGGCATCTCCATGCGAGATTAGAATTTGCCTCACCGTGCCATGGGTCACCTCAGTCCAGTCCTCGGGTCCGAATGCAAGATCCCCTCGGGCCTCAAGCGCAACAAGAAAACTATCGCCAGCCTTGACACTCTGAAGCCAATAATATATGAATCAAAACAATATATATATATATAAAGGACTTTGAAGAAAATCTAGGATTAATTGCTGAGTAGAATGCAAAGAAGAAAGGTTACCATCTTGCTGGAGAGAGCCTATTTAAACCCTAACCGAAGAGAGATGGAGCTTTCCTTGTGGAGATGCAAAAAAAAATGGAAACAAACTTCGGCTTATATAGTGACGAGAGAGCAGCAGTGGAGTTGGCACGGCATCGTATCTTTAGATCAGGGTGATGTTTCTCCACCAATAAATGGGCCCTCCTCCACAGAATGAGAGTAAATAAATAAATAAATAATTCTTGCGAGCTGAAGATCTGCTCGTCTCACCAGATTTCTTTCTTCTATTATATCTAAAAAAAAACCCTTGCGAAATGATTCTCTTCTAATAATTACGATGAGAGTGCTATCACTGGTGATAGAAACTTTTCTGCAATTGAAAGAACATCAGCGCAGCAGTTGAGATAAGCTTGGCCGGCAGCATCCGAGAAGAAATGAAATTTATTCGAAAGAGAAACAACGCTAGTTAGCTCCATGTGAACTCACAGGGCAGATCAGATGCTTAGTAAGCAAGGGCCTGTTTGGCTGGAAAAAAATACTTTTTCATCCTTCATCCCTCTGCTTTTCACCTCCTGTATATTTTTAATTTTTCTTCCTCGTAGAAAAATCTGATAAGCATGTTCATGCCTTAAAAGATAAAAAAATATTTTTAAATTTTAATTTTGTTTTAAAAAAAAGGAGGTTGTAGGAATGATTGATGATAAAGGTACGATGATGAGCAATGGATGAGATGACGATGATGATGATGCTACATGGTACAAATATGTTAATGATGGTGGTAGATGGTAGAGGTATGAATGCAGTAGTAGTTATGATGAGTGATGAAGGTGATGATAGCAGTGGTGGTACGTGATGGAGGTAGATTGTCACTCTCTATATCCTAGGGTGGATACAAATTATGACAACCCATTGCGTACAAAGCATGCAAGGCGTTTAATACCATAGAAGTTATCAATCAAACTTAAAATTCATGTCATGATCATTTCATAATAACCTATGTTCATACAATTAGAAAAAATAAAAAACATGTACCACAGTGGTTCTATTCAAATGTAACTGAGAAGGTAAACTGGCATGTTCTGCATCTACCTAAGGTTTTTACTTCAATTCTTTGAATCTGAAAAAAAGAATAAGATGTTTTTTATGAGCTCATGCTAAGTAAATTGAGCTAACTATAAATTAGCAAAATAATTATAAGTAAATTATCCAAATGCATGTCATTAGAGAACTAATATTCTATTGCATATATTGACATAGGTTATGCAAATCTTGAAATCTTTAAGCAAATTTTCAACCTTTTATGAATAATTCATGTCATCATGATAAAGTTTCCTACTGTTCATATTGAACAGTTTCGATGGTTTCCATATCATCATTCATTAAAAAGTTCTAATATCATTACTTATTTAATAGTTTTATATCATCGGTTTTGATATTATCACTTAATTAATTCTTTATAGTCATGAGTTACGATCACATATATCCCTGCAATAGGGCCAATGCACTATATTTTAACCCTATACATGGGGTTGGATCTTTCCGAAAAGATAGGTCCCGGCATTTGTTATCATATCATCACCACATAGCAGACCGTGAGTTCCTATCTCTCTTTAATTAGTAATTATTGATTTTTAGTAACTATCTATTTATGTGATCGGGTATCTTCTATTGTTTTCTTCTTTTATTAAAATATTAGTATTATTATTCTAGTAGCATATTTATTTTATCTTAGTATGATAATAATTTTATTTTGTTAATACAATATTTAGCATCATTTCAAATTTATAATTAGTTACTATATAATAAAGTATTAACAGTGATATCCAAAATTCATAATTTAAATAACATTGACAATAATAACAACAAACAGTAATAAAATATCTAACTAAATATGCAGATTGGCTGAATATTACCATTAACCATAATTATGAACTTTTTTTAATTTAAATAACATTAAGCTAGAGATTGTAAATAAGCTATTTATTAATTTGATTAATTCATCATTAGTCTACTTACCTTCTTTGCTAATCTTTAAAATAATGCAGCTCAGGGGTGCTACTCACCTACATAACAAAATTTTAATTAATTTAATTCAATAATCAATGAAGCTACATTCAATCCAGTCTAGAACCTACATCTACCATGGTCCCTTGTCCTAACTCAACTCTGGTCCTCCAAACTGAGTCCAAAATTAACTTAGAGCAATTGATTTGGCCTCATTTAAATTAAATAAGGCCTAGTTAACCTGGTTCACTAGAGTGAAAGGATTTATCTTTGATTAAGAAGACAATTAAATTCCTTTTTTTTTTTTTAAAAAAAGAAGAACTTGACGTCCTCTCAGGCTCCTGTTTTCCTTCCCATGGATCGGACCCTTTGCTGATTTTCGACCGGCCATGGTGCCGGTGGTGACCCACCAAACTCCGGTTATAGCTAGATCTTAACCTAAGCTAGAGTCCGATCGACTCTAGTCTAGGAGCAATCACCAATCACGAAGGGTCCTATCATTTTTATCCCAAAAATCCCAACCTATCGAAGGCGAACCTTTCCTGCCCTTCCATCGACCATGGCTGTCACGCCCCGGACCCAGCTGGTGGTGGCCCAGGGGTGACAGCCCACCGCATGCCAGGCATGCAAGGCATCCAGTACAATATCATTTATAAATAAGGAGGGTTAACAACTATATAACATACAAAATTTAATCCTCCATAATACAAATTATGTAATATTGGGCAACAAACCAAAGTTCCAAAATAAATCCAAATGGGGTTACATATAACAAAATATAATCAATTTACATCAAGAAGCTCTCAATTACCCCTGTTGTTGCCCCTGATAATTTTGTGGCTTTGGAAAAACATTGCAAGTAAGCCTACTATTACATGATATAGCCAAATAAGAATTTTACTAAGTCAAATACATGTCATGCTTCCAAATTTAAAAACATTTCATCATATTATAGAATTATACAAATCTCATATTCGAATAAATTGGAAGCAATTAATATGAAATAATATTTTAAAATACCATTTCAATTTCAAATCACTGTAAATCTCATTTTATACTAATGTCCCACGTCCACGTAATAAACATCCCAAGGATGTAACCTCCCTGTACGCCCCCCAGTGGAGGAAGGGTGCCGGAATCAATTAGCATATAATGCTATATCCTGTCACAGCACATCCCTAGGATGTATGTTCTCCACATATTTTCCCTGTGAAGGTGAGTCCCGGAGTCATGTAACATGTAATGTGGACCGTGATGACATATAATAGCACAATCACAAATAACATTTATTCGCATAACAGCAAACATAAATCAAATTACTTTTCATGTTTTATCAAATTTGGTAATTTCACATAATCATGTAATAACCAGTTGCATGTATAAAATATCAATTTAATTTATCAAAATTAACAATAATCAAGTCAAATAATTCATTTGTATAAATGTGGTACCACCAATATCATTTTTCAAATAATACTATAAATCAATTTCATTATTTCAATAATGGCAAAATTTAATAATGATTTAAAAAAATCATTATAACTGGCTTACCTACCTCACAACGCTAATCGCAAAGCGTAAATCAGCTGTATGGACCTCTGGGTACCTACAACATAATTTTTCAGATTGTTAAATTTCAATTTTAGGATGTCAAACTGACTCCTACACTTAACCCAATCTAATCCTGGGCCCAACTTGGGGCTTGAATATCTCCAAATATAGAAGCCCAAATGGGGAAATAAAAATTTTCCGACAAACTAGGATCCATGCTGATCACGACCATATTTTTCTTTTATTGGGCCGGGCCCAATTTGGGACCCAAAAATTTGGCCCAAAGGGGCTAACTGGACTAGGCCGAAGCCGACCCAGTCCTTATTTTTTTTTTTTCTTCTGTTCACCGTTTCACCCCTGGTTCAGGTGAACCAGGGGTGGCAGATGGCCAGCGGCCTAGGGCCGCCGCCGGTCCTCCCCGGGGTCGGCTGGCCGCCGGCGGCGGCCACCCCCTCTCTCCTCTTTCCTCTCTTTTCCTCTTCTTCTTCCTCCTTTTCTTCTTCTTCCTCACTATGCCGGCGGCACGTCCGGCCACCGCTGGCCGGCCGGACCTCACCGGACGCCGCCCCGGCGTCGGTGGGGGCCGCCGGCCAGAGCCCAGGCCCGACGAGCCGGCGGGCACGCCGCCGGGCCCGGACCAACGCGGGAGCCGGCTTGGCTCCCGCGATAGGGGAGGGCAATTCGGCCCTCTCCCTCCACTCTCTCCCCTGCTGGCAACACGGCCGGCCACCCGCGGACGGCCGGACCCCATCGGATGCGCCCGTGCCGGCGGGGGTTGCCGCCGAGCTCGGGCCGGCGAGCCGACGAGCACGCCGCCGGGCTCGAACCCATAGTGAAGGGAGGGCCGTTCCAAGGCCCTCCTCCCCCTTCCTTGCCGGCGGCACGGCTGGCCTCCTCCAGCCGACCGGACCCCATCGGACGCATCCCGGCGCCGGTGGGGGCTGCCGCCCGAGACCGGGCCCGGCGAGCTGGCGGGCACGCCGCCGGGCCCGAACTAAGCGCGGGAGCTGGCTTGGCTCCCGCGTCAGGGGAGGGCCCTCCTGCGGCCCTCTCCCTCTCTCTCTACACGCTCTCTCTCTCTCCCTCTCCTCGCCGGTGAGGGGGGGATTACCTGCCGGTGGTGAGGTGTCGGGGATAAGCGGAGTGCGGCATGGTGACGGGAGTGCACGAAGAGGAGGAGGGAAGAAGACGGAGGGGACTGCCAGTCCCCTCCCTGTCTTTTCTTTAGCGAGGGGAGGGCTGAGCCCTCCCCTGCGCCCATGTGCGCGCGCGCGCTGGCGCGCATGCGCCGCACCACGTGTCATGCACCCACGCCGCGTAACGTTAAAAAATTTTTCAGGTGGGGGGGTTTACATCCTCCCCTCCTTATAAAAAATTTTGGTCTCGAAATTAATGCATAACATGAATAAAATTTTTGAGGCCCAAAATGGCTAGCTGTATTTATCTATCTTTCTGATCAAAATACAACAATAAATATAAATATATACAAATATTTGTGCATATATACAAATATCTATTCAGATACAAATAGATGAGGATATTTCTTTTTCACCTTCTCTTCAAGTTCCCACGTAGCCTCCCGTTCAGAGTGATTACACCACTGAACCTTAACATAGGAAATGCTACACCGTCTTAGAACTTGATCTTTATAGTCCACAATACGTATTGGATGCTCTTCATATGTCAAGTTCTTCTTTAGCAAAATGGGCTCCGCTTCTATCACATTACTGGGGTCAGAAATGTACTTCCTCAACATAGAGACATGGAATACATTATGTACCCCAGAGAGTGCAGGAGGTAATGCCAAGCTATAAGCCACTTCCCCCACTCTGCTCCAGATCTCAAATGGCCCAACGTATCGTGGACTCAATTTTCCTTTAAGTCCAAACCTCATCACATCTTTGGTTGGTGAAACCCTTAAGAAGACATGGTCCCCAACCTGAAATTCCAGCTCCCTTCTTCTAACATCAGCATAACTTTTCTGTCGGCTCTGAGCTACTCGGAGTCTTTCCTTAATCAGCTGTACTTTTTTTACTGTCTGCTGAATTAGCTTAGGGCCCAATAATTTCCTTTCCCCCACATCATTCCAACACAAGGGAGATCTGCATTTTCTACCATACAGAGCTTCAAATGGAGCCATTTTGATGCTGGCTTGGTAACTGTTATTGTAAGCAAACTCCACCAAAGGTAGGTGGTTGTCCCAAGCACCACCCAAGTCCATTACACAGGCTCGTAACATGTCTTCTAAGATTTGTATGGTCCTCTTAGACTGTCCATCTGTCTGGGGGTGAAAAGCTGTACTGAAATTCAGTTTGGTCCCTAGAGCCCTATGAAGACTCTTCCAAAACTGGGATACAAACTTGGTATCCCGATCTGACACAATCGACTCGGGGACACCATGAAGTCTCACTATCTGCTCAATGTACATGATGGCCAATCTCTCACTAGAGACCCCAACTCTGAACGATAAAAAATGGGCTGACTTGGTCAATCTATCAATAATAACCCAGACCGCATCATTGCTTCTGGGAGTTTTGGGTAAACCTATCACAAAATCCATAGTGATCTTCTCCCATTTCCACTGGGGAATCATCAGAGACTGAAGAGGTCCCGCAGGCCTTTAATGTTCGGCCTTCACTTGTTGGCACACTAAGCACTTGGCCACATATTGAGCAATTTCTCTTTTCATTCCTTTCCATTAGAAATTTTTTCGTAGGTCTCTGTACATTTTGATGTCTCCTGGGTGAACAGTATAGGGAGAATAATGAGCATCCCTCAAATTTTAGCCCTTAGATCCTCCACATTTGGCACACAGAGCCTAGTATTAAATCTCAGGGATCCATCCTCATTTATTTGAAAATCATTCTAAACCCCTGACTGCACAGCTTCTTTTATCTTCTGTAGTTCCAAGTCTTCTTTCTGGGAAAACTTAATTCTGTCATCAGGGTTGGCTGAAGTACAAGTATTGCAAGAAGCCCATCAGATCGCTGTACTTGCAAACCAACCTCCAACTTTTCATGGTCTCTGTGAATGTGAGTCTGAGAAGTAATTATGGAAGCTAGCTCTGAAGAGGACTTTCTGCTTAAGGCATCAGCTATCACATTGGCCTTCCCTGGGTGATAATGCAGGTTCAGGTCATAATCCTTTAGTAGCTCCAGCCACCTCCTCTGCCTCAAGTTTAGCTCCTTCTGGGTGAAAATGTATTTCAGACTTTGATGGTCTGTATACACATCACAAGTCTCCCCATATAGATAATGCCATCAAATTTTCAGTGCAAAGATCATGGCGGCTAACTCCAGGTCATGAGTAGGATAGTTCTGCTCATAAGGCTTCAGCTGCCTGGAGGCATAGGCTATCACCTTCCCTTCCTGCATCAGAACACCTCCCAATCCCTTTCGAGAGGCATTAGGGAATAAAGTATATCCTCCAGATGTAGATGGAAGAGTAAGGATAGGGGCTGACACCAGGCGTTGCTTGAGCTCCTGGAAGCTTCCTTCATACTCCTCTGACCAAACAAACTTTGCTCGCTTTTGAGTTAAGCGAGTCAGAGGCAAAGCAATGTGAGAGAAGCCTTCCACAAATCTGCGATAATAACCAGCCAGCCCCAAGAAGCTTCTGACTTCTGATACATTGGAAGGCCGACACCAGTTCACGATAGCCTCAATCTTCTTAGGGTCTACAGATATACCATCTTTGGATACGATATGACCCAGGAAGGATATTTGGCTCATCTAGAAGTCATATTTCTGCAGCTTGGCATAAAGTTTCTTCTCCCGAAGAGTCTGCAGAATAATCCTTAAGTGGTCTTCATGCTCCATATGACTTTTAGAATATATCAAGATATCATCTATAAAGACCACTATAAACTGATCCAGATATGGTTTGAAGATTCTGTGCATCAAGTCCATGAATGCTGCCGGGGCATTAGTCAACCCAAATGGCATCACCAAGAACTCATAATGGCCGTACCTGGTTCTGAATGCAGTCTTCGAAACATCCTCAGCCTTAATCTTAAGCTGATGGTACCCTGATCGAAGATCAATCTTTGAGAATACTTGGGCTCCTTGGAGTTGATCAAATAGATCATCAATCCTCGGCAAAGGGTACTTATTCCGCACTGTTACCTTATTAATTTCTTGGTAATCAATGCAGAGCCAAAGACTGCCATCCTTCTTTTTGACAAATAATACTGGAGCACCCCAAGGAGAGACGCTAGGTCTGATAAATCCTCGATCTAGAAGCTCCTGCAACTGACATTTTAACTCTTTTAGCTCAGCTGGGGCCATACGGTAAGGAGCTTTGGATATAGGTCCAGTGCCAGGGGCTAAATCAACAGTGAACTCGACTTCTCGATCCGGGGGTAATTCAGTCAATTCCTCTAGAAAGACATCAGGAAACTCTCAAGCCATTGGAATATCTTTCAACTGGTGTTCATCCTGCTGAAGGTCTCTGACCATAGCAAGAAACCCCTGACCACCTTTTCTTAAGTATTTCTCAGCTTGCAGAGCTGACACTAATAAGCTAGATGTTCCTGACTCCCACTAAAACTGAATTCAGGAAGATTAGGAATTTTAAAGATTATCCTTTTCCTGAAACAGTCTATAGAAGCATGATAAGAGGCTAACCAGTCCATCCCCAGGATTACATCAAAGAATTTCAATGGGAGGACTATCAGATCAGCATTCAACCTCCTATCTTCCATGTCAATCAGGCAAGATTTACACACTGAGTCTACCATCATGACATCTCCATTTGGAAATGCAATATGCAACTCTTGCTCTAGAGGAACGGGTGTCAATGATGCATTCTTGGCAAGATAACTATCAGATACAAATGAATGTGTGGCACCCAGATCAATTAAAGTTTGAGCATAAGTGTTGCCTACTTTAAACATACCTGTCATAAAGATTAACTTAACTTAGATGTCATGTAGTATCATATGTTTTTTTTTTTTCTATCTACTATCATAATCCATGCATTATACCAGGTATGAATGCAATAATTTTAAAGAAATAATTTAATTTAGCAGACATACCTGTCACCACAGTGTTAGAGGCAGCAACGTCCTGCTGAGTGAGGGTAAAGACCCTCCCTTGGGTCTTGGGCTGCTGCTGACTCTTCCCCTGATCTGAAGGGGGCTGCTGGTCCTTCTGAAGGGGACAGGTAGCCATCTTGTGGTCCATCTTTCCATAAATATAGCAGACACCAGTCAGCCTGCAGCACTATTTGCCCTGATGGACCTTCTCGCAATAAGGATAGCGGGTCTCCTTATCCTTCTGCCCTGAGGGAGCCTGAAAGAAACCCTTCTTCTTCTTAGCCTGCCCTGAAGACTGGCCAAAAGGAGGTCCTCTCTTCTTCATCTGCTGCTCCCTTATTTGATGAATGGCAGTCATGTCCCTCTCAATGACCAGAGCCTTGCTCACCACTTCACTGTAAGTGGGGAGCTCAAATGCATTGACTGCCTGCCTCAGCCTGGGGTGCAGTCCCTCGGTAAATTTGGTGATCTTGGCTCTCTCAGTCATAACAAAATCTGGAGCAAATGGGGCCAATTGTCTGAACTCGGCTTCATACTGGGCCACAGAAAGGTTCCTCTGCTCCAATCTCATAAATTCAGACTCCATCTGCCTCTTCACACTCCTGGGAAAATACTGGCGATAAAAAGCCTCCTTAAACTGTTCCCAAGAGATGGCCTGACCTCCATAGTGCTACTGCAACATCAGCCACCAATCATATGCCTCCCCCTAGAGGAGGTAGGCGGCAAATCTAATCCGCTCCTCCTCCTGGCTGCCAAGGGCCGTAAAGGCCTTGTCTATCTCTCTTATCCACCTCTCCGCATCAAGTGGGTTGGTGGATCCAGAGAAGGGAGGAGGGGCCAAGCTCTTAAACTCGGAGAAGCTACATCCCCTCCCTGCCAGGGCTGAGATGGAGCGGGCTGAGCAGACTGATCGGGCTGGCCCAGCTGGGTCTGAGGAGTAGGAGGGGCAGACTGAGTCTGCGGAACGGTAGAGCCAGATATAGCAGGCAGTATCTGCTGAATCTACTGCTGCATGGCCTGTACCGCCTGAGTCACTCCCAAGAAGGCTCGAAGCAACTTGGCCTGTAACTGCTGTGGGTCATTGCCAATTGGGGCAACGGAACCCGCATCTGCTGAGGCTTCCTAGCCTCCCTGCTGGTCAGGGTCACCAGCCTGAGAGTCTCCCTCATGTCGCTGACTACTGGTGCGACGATGCATTATGAAATCCTGCCACGGTTAGGTTCCAATCAATATCATAACAAATCACCAAATCTCAAGCATTTTTAAACAAGTCACTTGAATTTTTCCTAGAGTTATTACCCTCCTGATGTCATGTCAATATTTGGCCTAGAGTTAATCATGTGTTTAGCCCTAATGTCAAACCTTGTTCTGATACCACTACAAGCTGTCACGCCCCAGACCCAGCTGGTGGTGGCCCAGGGGTGACAACCCGCTGCATGCCAGGCATGCAAGGCATCCAGTACAGTATCATTTATAAACAAGGAGGGTTAACAACTATATAACATACAAAATTTAATCATCCATAATACAAATTATGTAATGTTGGGCAACAAACCAAAGTTTCAAAATAAATCCAAATGGGGTTACATATAACAAAATATAATCAATTTACATCAAGAAGCTCCCAATTACCCCTGTTGTTGCCCCTGATAATTTTGTGGCTCTGAAAAAATATTGTAAGATTTAATGAGTTTATACTCAGTAAGTAAGCCTACTATTACATGATATAGCCAAATAAGAATTTTACCAAGTCAAATACATGTCATGCTTCCAAATTTAAAAACATTTCATCATATTATAGAATTATACAAATCTCATATTCGAATAAATTGGAAGCAATTAATATGAAATAATATTTCAAAATACCATTTCAATTTCAAATCACTATAAATCTCATTTTATACTAATGTCCCACGTCCACGTAATAAACATCCCAAGGATGTAACCTCCCTGTACGCCCCCAGTGGAGGAAGGGTGCCGGAGTCAATTAGCATATAATGCTATATCCTATCACAGCACATCCCTAGGATGTGTGTTCTCCACATATTCCTCCTGTGGAGGTGGGTTCCAGAGTCATGTAACATGTAATGTGGACCGTGATGACATATAATAACACAATCACAAATAACATTTATTCGCATAACAGCAAACATAAATCAAATTACTTTTCATATTTTACCAAATTTGGTAATTTCACATAATCATGTAATAACAAGTTGCATGTATAAAATGCTAATTTAATTTATCAAAATTAATAATAATCAAGTCAAATAATTCATTTGCATAAATATGGTACCACCAATATCATTTTTCAAATAATACTATAAATCAATTTCATTATTTCAATAATGGCATAATTTAATAATGATTTAAAAAAATCATTATAACTGGCTTACTTACCTCACAACACTAATCCCAAAGTGTAAATCAGCTGTATGGACCTCTGGGTACCTACAACATAATTTTTTAGATTTTTAAATTTCAATTTTAGGATGTCAAACTGACTCCTACACTTAACTCAATCTAATCCTGGGCCCAACTTGGGGCTTGAATATCTCCAAATACAGAAGCCCAAATGGGGAAATAAAAATTTCTTGACAAACTAGGATCCATGCTGATCACGACCATATTTTTCTTTTATTGGGCCGGGCCCAATTTGGGGCCCAAAAATTCGGCCTAAAGGGGCTAATTGGACTGGACTAAAGCCGGCCCAGTCCCTGTTTTTTTTTTCTTCTGTTCACCGTTTCATCCCTGGTTCAGGTGAACCAGGGGTGGCAGGTGAACCAGGGGTGGCAGATGGCCGGCAGCCTAGGGCCACTGCCGGCCCTCCCTGGGGTCGGCTGGCCGCCGACCGGCCCCAGGCCGGCTGCCGCCGGTGGCCACCCCCTCTCTCTTCTCTTTCTTCTCTTTTCCTCTTCTTCTTCCTTTTCTTCTTTTTCTTCCTCACTGTGCCGGCGGCACGGCCGGCCACCGCTGGCCGGCCGGACCTCACCGGATGCCGGTGGGGACCGCCGGCCGGAGCCTGGGCCCGGCGAGTCAGCGGGCATGCCGCCGGGCCCGGACCAACGCGGGAGCCGGCTTGGCTCTCGCGACAGGGGAGGGCCATTCGGCCCTCTCCCTCCACTCTCTCCCCTGCCGGCCACCAGCGGCCGTTCGAACCCCGGCGGACGCTGCCCCGACGCCGGCGGGGGTCACCGGCTAGAGCTCAGGCCCAGCAGGCCGACGGGCATGCCGCCGGGCCTGAACCCACAGTGAAGGGAGGACCGTCCACGGCCCTCCCACCTCTTCCCTTACCGACGGCACGGCCGGTCGGACCCCACTGGACGCTGCCCCGGCACTGGTGGGGGCTGCCGCCCGGAGACCGGGCCCTGCGAGCCGGCGGGCACGCCGCCGGGGCCGAACCAAGTGCAGGAGCCGGCTTGGCTGCCGCGTCAGGGGAGGGTCCTCCTGCGGCCCTCTCCCTCTTTCTCTACACGCTCTCTCTCTCTCTCTCCTCGCCGGTGAGGGAGGGATTATCTGTCGGCGGCGAGGAATTGGGGACGAGCGGAGGGCGGCACGGTGACGGGAGCGCGCGAAGAGGAGGAGGGAAGAAGATGGAGGGGACTGTCAGTCCCCTCCCTGTCTTTTCTTCAGCAAGGGGAGGGCTCAACCCTCCCCTGCGCCAATGTGCGCGCGCATGCAGCGCACCGCGTGTCGTGCACCCACACCGCATAATGTTAAAAAACTTATCAGGTTGGGGGGGGGGTTTAAAATGGCATTGACAGCAAACCTCCAACTTTGGCCATGGTCGGATCTTCTTCCCTTTGGTGAAGGTTTGATCATCTCCAAACCTAGATCGGTCATCAATCTAGCTCGCAAAAGCTGGTTTCCACCAAAATACGGCACGACTAAATCTCTCTCTTGCCCCTTTCTCTTGGGTGATTATCGATGACTCTTGCTAGGACCAAATAGAAGGACAGGCCAAGAAAATAGGGCATTACCTACTTCGTTTCATTGTTGGAGTAGGAATTAGCTGCCGACTATGATGAATTGCAGGTTTTGTTTCTTCCATTGAAACAGAGCCTTCCAACGATCGATTAAAGCCCCATATTCCATCAAAACTTGACACAAATTCCTTCTTAACTGATTCATGGATCTAAGAAGAAGGAAAGAAAGTGTTTTAGAGGCTTACTGTTGGACGTTTGCAGTGCTTAAGGGAGGAGAAATCTTCTTCTTTGCTCCCTGATTTTCTAAATTGTAACTCCCACCTTCAATTTTTTGAAGTAGGATTTGATGCCGTCTCTTGATAATCGAGGGGGTTAAATAAGGATTAAAATGATCCCCACAAGAGTCCTAAGGCTTGTATAAGCCTTATCTATCTCAGATTAGTCTCTTGGAGGAAGATGTATTCATCTCCTCCCAGACTCCTTCGTTCTTTTTTTTTATTTTATTTTTATTAACTTGGCTTAGCCTAGACTGGTCAAGTGGATCTAATCTGGGTCAGGTTTTCATATTCTTCCCCCCTTAAAATAATTTTGTCCCTGAAATTATTGCTCATGACTTTCCAATCCTCGTCATTCATGTGTAAGCATTCTTAACTAATTTTTAGAAGTAAATAAATCATTAAATCATTACATACCAACATCTTCAAATAAGTACATTTTTCTTATCTCTTCCTCAAGCTCATAAGTTGCTTCTCGCTCCATGTGATTACTCTACTGCACCTTGACATAGGGTATGACACGCCGCCTCAGAACTTAGACCTTGTGGTCTACGATACGAACTGGATGCTCTTCATAAGTTGGATCCTTACCAAACCTGATAAGTTCAAGCTCCATCACATGGCTGGGATCTGAAACGTACTTCCTTAACATTGATACATGAAACATATTATGCACCCTAAAAAGCACAGGTAGTAGCGCTACGAGATAAGCTACTTTCCTAACTCTGTCCAAAATTCAAAGGGTTCCACATACCACAGGCTCAATTTGCCTTAATTTCCAAATCTCATCACATCCCTTTTTGGAGATACTTTCAGGAAAACATAGTGTCCAACTTAAAATTCTAAATCTTTCCTTTTATTATCGGCATAACTTTTTTGTCGACTTTATGTTGTACGGAGCCACTCCTTAATCATCTGCACTTTTTTCATAATTTGCTGCACTGACTTAGGGCCCAACATTCTCGGTTCTCCAACCTCATCCCAATATAGAGGAGATCTAGATTTCTGTCATGTAAGGTCTGAAATGGAGCCATTTGAATGCTAGCTTGATGACTGCTATTATACGTAAATTCCACTAAGGGTAGATGCTGATCCTAAGAACTACCTAAATCCATCACATAGTCTCAGAGCATATCTTCCAAGATTTGTATAGTTCTTTCGGATTGACTATCAGTCTGTGGATAGAAAGCTGTGCTAAAGTTTAGTTTGGTCCCCATTGCTTTATGCAAGCTTTTTCAAAATTAGAATACAAACCTTGTATCTCAATCAGACACTATAGATATTGGAATTTCATGAAGTCTCACTATCTGAGTCAATATACATTCTGACTAGCTTCTCTATGGGCATCCTAACTCTAAAGGATAAGAAGTGGGCATATTTTGCTAGTTTGTCGACTATGACCCCTATTACAAAGTTGGTATAATATTACCTAATTATGAGTTACAAGTGCTAAATTTAGAAAAATTATCAAGCAAGTTTGGATCAAATTTTAAGAAAAAGTGATGTGAGTATGGAAATGAACTAACCATTATCTTTAGTAGCAAGTGGCATATGATTAATATTTAATAATTAAAAAATTGTACAACTAAATATAATATTTTATGACCTTTCGGCTTCTCTTCAATAGATAAGGCCTCCCAACTTGTTGGATTGAGCATGCCTTTTTTTTTGAGAGAAAGTTGATTGTAGAGAGAGTGAGAACTTATAGAGAATAGAAGGTTGCATAGGGAGAGTGAGAGCTTTTGTAGAGAGTAAAAAAATATTTGCATCATTGAATGTTGAGAGAATAAGAGAGCAAATGAGAGAATGATTTATTGTGATGAATTGGGAAAGGATAGATGAGGGTATTTGTAGAAGTTAGAAAGTTTTTACTTGATCAAAATACCCTCCTACACTAGCTGTTTGTAATTGTTAGAGGAAGAATTTTGATCTTTTTCATCAATTCAATTAGAAATAAAATTTTTATATTAAATTAATTAAAATATTCATAGAATATAGTTATTTATAGCTAATAGAAGGAATGTTTTAGTAAAAAATTGTAGCTAATACTGTGGCATGTCAACTCATGATGGGTCATGAGTTGGTACTACCTCGCATAGCCCCGTATTCTTTATTGCGGGCCATGCGGCGCACGATCTATTTCATACTACTTAGAAGGCCATATGGTCATATGGCTTGTTTTACACAAATACTCAAAAGTTGTTGTCACTTTTCATTATGAATAATAATCATAATGCAAGGTATGCCCACAAAGTACACTTCATTGTGGCTAATAGTGATGTCTTATAGGAATCATTTAATTAATGTAATAGCAAGCTGATAATAAAAAAATTTAATCTAACATATATGTGTAAGTTGTTTATTACTCTCTAGACAACATAGGTGCAAGTTGGTAATTAAAAGTCGATTTTAGGCAATCTTTTTCTCCTTCTTTTCTCTTCTTTTTTTTTTTTTAAATTTTTTTTAAAAAAAAAATCAAATCAAATCAAATCAAATAAAAGCATGAAAAAGGAATGAGCCTCATGTGAGGTTCTAGGTAACATGACGACACATGGCAATAATACAACACATGATGCCGGCTCCCACCACAGTCAGTGCATTACATATTTGCACCGGTTGTTATAACAACAAAAATAAAAAATAAAAAAAAATAAAAAATCATAAAGAGGTAATTTCTTTTACAATGTGATACATAGGCAAAAAGATAAGCCAATCCTATCCCCCTTTCAAACTGAAGCAGACCAAGTAGACGGTGAGAAGTTAAGCCGGCCAGGTTTTGGGCCAACATGATATTTAGCAATAGACCTGACATAAATCCCAATCGCACGAAGGTATTCACGGTCAGAACGCCCATGGAACCCCCCAAAGCTGATGACGCCAGATGGAACATCGAAGCAAAAGTGCGTTTCCTTCTCCTTGCCGAACCATCCATGCCTATGGGCAAGAATTAGTGTCCCGGATGCGTTGGTATAAGCCACTTGAATGGAGTTGATGGCATCTCCATGCGAGATTATAATTTGCCTGACCGTTACCATGGCTCACCTCAGTCCAGTCCTCGGGCCCTAATGAAAGATCCCCTCGGGCACCACAGAAGCGATGAGAAACTCCTTGTTTGCGATAAGGCTCTGGAAGCAATGAAGCGAAACGATGAGACTTTGAAGAAACCGTAGGATTTTAGAATAGAATTAATGCAAAGAAAGATTGCTCCTTTCATTAAATTAAGCTTACCATCAGAAGATGTTCTCCCTGTTCACCAAGGAACTGGAAGCTATACTGGGATGTATCTCTGCAGGACAGAGTGGAAAGCTTGAATGTTTGTCAGTATCAGCTAAAATAGGTAGGTCAATTCTTTGATGATTTCTTGCCGAGATGAAAGCCCTGCTTCCATGCAAGAATTGCCACCATGGAAATTTGAGAACCGGGTGGAGAGCTTTCCAACTAAGGACCCTGGATTGGCATTCTCTGATCAAAAATTTATCCAGGTTGAAGAGCCTGAACCTCAGGTCGATCTCATTCTAAGTTCTTCTGGCCCTCCCATTAGTTGGAGAAAATTTCATTGTTCCTGTCATGGTGGTCTCCAAAGATCATGCATATCATTCTGGTGAGCTGAAGATCAATATTGTGGATGCTAGAGGTGGCGGCATGTTGATGAGTCCGAGAGATGCAGAGCCGTTTGCTTCAGATAACAATCGTCATATTATTTCCTAAGCAAAGTGGAAACTTGGATTCTGGGACCTGAACCACATCTTTAGATGATTTTTTTCCCCCTTCTTTGTGAGGGTTCATGATAAAATACAGTAGAGTGCTATCACCAAGCCTCTCAAATCTCTTCCTGTGGTCCACCAGTCTTCTTTCAATACAATCAAGCCAAATTTATCTTGGCTCTATTGACGTCTATGCTAGCAATCGTCATCAACAAGCCCAGCTTTGATACTTACTATAAGCACGAGAGCCCCATCATCCTGGCACTCGAAATTAGAGACACTGTCGAGCGTGCCAATTCATTGAGTTGGTAAAGCCTCTGAATATTAGACACCGCTTTGAAAATGAGATCATTGCTGGGCTTTCTACAGGAAAAAGTTGAGGAGAATATAACACAATCAATTTATCGGAACGCAATGGAAAATACCAATAAATTTAAGAATAAGGTAGGACTAAATATTAGACATTCACTTGAGCGTGGTGATATATGCTGAGCTGGTAGTATCTTTTTTGTTCTTTTCGGAGTTATAAATTACGGATCAATTACTATGCCCTACTATACTACCAGATAAATTATTCTAAATGTCATAAAATTAATATACAATTCTGTGGAAACAATAAAACCATCTCTAGCATAATTACAACCTTAAATTAAAAAAAAAACCTTCGGTGTGAAAAATAACTCTGATTCGGACGTACATCTAGATTTCTGATCACAATCACCTGCATAAATTCTCTTCTAATAAGATTTATGGTAACACAATCTCAAAGAGGGCACCTCAAACAGAACACTGTTACTGGAGTTTCCCATTTTAATTTTATCTGTCATATACCAGTTAAGCCCACATGAATCATTTTCACTCCCTCATTTGTCTCAGTTTAGACCGGATGCCGCTTCGCTTGTTCTATATATTGTTGTCAGGTGAAGTGGAAGCAATTTAGTCTCTCCCAAAGCAACAAAGCAATGGTTCTTTACTTCTCCATGCTTACAAATATTACACCACTCGTAGCTTACCGACTCTATAGAGTAGTATTCTTCTCAGGGCTACCTGCATGATCTCTTTGAAGGCAACACAAAACCCAGCACCAAACAAAATGAGAACAATAATATCAAAAGCATCTAACTAGCTAGTTTCTATTCTCTTTACATGTAACAAAGTTTTAAATTTCATAAGACAAGGTTGTTCCAATTTTTTCATGAAACATAATGCGCTGCCGTTCTATCCTGATAATAGGGATAAGGGGTATCTTAAGAAGCATCGATTGGAATGCTAGGATGATAGCAAAAAAGTATCATCCCAACACTTAAGATAGCAATCCATCCCAACATCCATCCATCAGGATCTGAAACCATGCTAACAGAAATCAAACAGTTAAGAGTTCTAGAGAAGAATATAACACATATCGGACCTGATACAAAGTTAAAGCAGGAACAGTGGAGGAGCTCATGTGTTGCTTGCCAATGCTTTTAATTTCTCTTTTAGTGAAGTTTTGATTAGATGAATGGGGTGATCCGACCAGGAGAGAGGAAGTTATAATTGGTGAGAAAGGCTGGTATCCCATTCTATGCTCGGCGACTCATTCTTATGCTCTCTCCAACGTTAATGCTGGCCTTCCATGAGGAATAATTCCATGTGTCCTATAAAAGCACAACATGGTTGCTGATTTCGAATATGCCCGCTAGGAGGTCTACAATGCTGGCGTGGGTGAGAAGGAAGTATTGTTGCCTTTTTCTTTTCTTTTTCTTTTTTGAGCTTCAGAAGTAGCACTGAATTCATGAAGTTTTGAGTACCGAGGATTCGATGACTAAGTTAACTTGCCTTGGCTAATATAAATCTACATTAGTCTTCCTGCAAGTGCAGTGAAAATTTATAATTTGTGGATGCTAGGTAAAGAGATCATGAGATTCTGAAGTGATTATATACAGTAAGTCAGGTTGACCATATGTTTACCATTTCTTTGTGTGGCCTTTCATCTTCCAACAATACTTGCAAGGACTTGTATGAGCTTTCTAATCTTTTTAGTTCTTTATTTTGTCGAATGGAGGAAGAGGAGGAGCTGGACTCTCTCATTAATTTATTGAAAGAATGAAGAAAAGTTATGATATAATAGAATTGCACTTTTTGATATATATGACTAGGATAAGAAAATATGCTTTAAAGACATTGAAAGTACTAGCTTATCAAACTAGTAAAATCCTTGATGCTTAAATCAAGTGATACAAAATTAAATCCAGCTTTTACCAAGATTTGGAAGGTTAGGTGTATTTAGAGAAGGGCTACACTTTTTTATAGCTCATTGCCTGCAGGTCTTCTATCAAAGGCAAATTTATTTTTTTTGAAAAACATTTTGTTAGAATATAACAGCAAGAGGGAAGAAGGGAATGAGGTAATGATTCATAGCAATGCCTTTGGACTGGGATAATTCACCACATAAGGCTATGATGCCAATGCCTAGCAAACCATAGGATAGCACCAACCATTATTTATTGTTATTGTTGTTATTGGAGTGGAGATCACTATCTATTAACTGGGAGAAGAATATGTTATTCTAGATTTTGTTCAACAAATTTTATGATTAAGATGCATCCTTAGTTACTCTATTCTTAAAAATTTCTTTAAAAGAATGACTAATAAGCTAAATATATTATCCACATGGACCTCTAACTTTCATTTAGATAGTTTTCTAGACATTGAAATAAATTAAATTATACTTAAAAAAATCTCTATCAATCTCTATCCACATTCTGGACTCTCCATAACTTAAAGGATAAATAAAAATATCCATATTGTCTCTCTAATCCTCCATGTTTCTTAATTCTAAACATGCATTCCATGAGTCTGATTGCTAATATGTTATAGAGAAACAAGCAAAAGATTATAAAATATTAATGCTTTATTTTCATCTCTGATGGAAAGATTATGCATTCAAATGATCAATATCCATCACGAGATTGTTTGTAAAAATAAAAGCGCTCATTATAAAACTTCTTATATGAAAGAATTCTATCTTAGAATGGCAAGTAAGTGTTAGTTGATTAGGTTGGTAAAATTAGTTTCAATTATCCTAAGTGATCTAGGCATCATTCAAGAATTGCAGGCGCTACTTCATAATATATTATCACAATAATTTGAACAGGATCAAGAAATCCCTTTTATTTCTTATTGAATAGTTGCTATTCAACTGCCACCAAAAAAAAAAAAACTCCATGCTAAAATGAAGAGCAAATTTAAATCTTTGTCATGCTATTTTCTAAAAATCAATATATCTAATTGTTCTACCATGACATGTACCTACCATCTTTTGTTAGTCTCCTTGCAGTTTAGCAAGATCATGATAAACTTTAATAGATCAATCATTAAATGAGAGTGAAATATTAATTTAATTAGAGATTGGATTAAAAATATCCTATCTATTGGGATAGAAATCATACCATCCCTTCAATATCTCATATGAAAATTTGTCTAGCTGTGATTGTCCAAATGGCTTATACCAATTTTAGTTTATCATGAATCTTGGTTAAAATTGATTCTTCAATAGTAATTATGTGGGAAACAAATTTTGGCAGGTAGGGTTATTTTTCGGAGGAGTCACATATATAGAAAGGTAAAAGCTGTACTAATATCTTGGCTTGGGAAGGGCTTAAGCATACATCATCATTGGTTTAACTAGATAATTTTTTAAGTTGCTCCAAGGTCTCATCGAGGTTGTTAGGTTGTGCTAGTGCATGGATAGTTTTTTTATTTATTTATTTTTAACAAGGATGAAATTGTCCTTCCATTTTTTTTAAATATCGAAGAGAGTATGTAGAAAAAAAAGGTAATTAGATGATAGTTTTGTATTTTTTTTTTTACATATATGAAATAGTTTTTCTTTTTTTTTTGGTGTATGTTTAGAAAGGAGTTGAGGCAAAAAGAGAATTGATCAACGAAACTTCTCTCTATTCTATGAAATAAAATTATGTAACTTAAATGATGGAATAGCTTTAATTGGGGCCAGTAAAATATGAATCCAAAAAATGGAGGGATTCACCCTGTGTTGAATTTGATTGATTTTTCTTTAAAAAAAAAAGGAAAGAAGATAACAAGCTTTCCTTGATAAAGAATTTGGAGCTAACAAATCCAAAACACAATTGATAAACTCAATATCATAAGTATATGCAAGCATATAATATCAAATAAACCATATCTAAGTTTATCTCAAGATTTATAACTTTTCTTTGTTATAGAATTTAATCAAGGTTTTTTGAATGTGTGTGCTAGGAAAGAAAACTTTCCTCTAACCTAGAGGCAGAGAAAATATTATGACTCAATGGGTGCACAACAATATTTATAAGATGATATTAGGGATCTTTCTTGTGACAATTAACTTAATGCATGTCCTATTTACTATGGGCTGTATATTCATAAGGTTCATACTTATCATAAGCTAATATTGCTATAAGGTGCATCAAATAGTCCAATAACATAAATGATGATTACAAACTACAATAGGCTTATGTAAAATACTCCATTAATTCAACATTCAATTAATCCAAGTTTTTAAGAATAACTATGCTAGACCATGTAGATATCTTTTTCTTTACAAGCAGGCAAAAGGTGTTGACAAAATAGGAGCCATTCCAATAGACAACAAGTTAGTCTTTAATTATATATATATATATATATATATATATATATCATGGGATACAATTAACTTTCTTGAAGAAATCCACATTAGGACTTATTTTTACAGTGCGATACAAAAAAAGATAAGGCAATCCCATCGCTTTCAACCATAATATTCTGAGGTAGACCAAGTTACTAGATATGGCTTAAGCTGATCAGGCTTCGGCGAGTAATGATATTTAGCGATGGACCTAACATAGATCCCAATCGCGCGAAGGTAATCGCGATCGGAACGCCCATGGAGCCCCCCAAAGCTGACGCCAGATGGAACGTTGAAACAAAAAGGTGTTCCCTCCTCTATGCCGAACGGTCCGTATGTGGCTCGACTGCTGCCAAAAGTGAGCGACCTCACCACACTTGCACTGCTTCTTCCCACGGGCCCGTAGCTTCCCTTCACCATGGTAAGACTCTCCCCCACCCCTAAATTTATCTGCGAGAAGCCAGCCAGCCAGCCAGCCAGCCAGCCAGTGCAATCAAACAAGCATGGTATTATATATATATATATATATATATATATATGTAGTGTTAGTCAAATTAAACCGAGTTGGTGAGATGAGGTTAATACTCACGCAGTCAAATCTATCGCCACCTCCTCCATGCCTATGGGCAAGAATTAATGTCCCGGATGGGCTGGTATAAGCCACTTGGATGGAGTTGATGGCATCTCCATGCGAGATTAGAATTTGCCTCACCGTGCCATGGGTCACCTCAGTCCAGTCCTCGGGTCCCAATGCAAGATCCCCTCGGGCCTCAAGCGCAACAAGAAAACTATCGCCAGCCTTGACACTCTGAAGCCAATAATATATGAATCAAAACAATATATATATATATATATATATATATATATATAGAGAGAGAGAGAGAGAGAGAGAGAGAGAGAGAGAGAGAGAGAGAGAGGACTTTGAAGAAAATCTAGGATTAATTGCAGTATAGAACGCAAAGAAGAAAGGTTACCATCTTGCTGGAGAGAGCCTATTTAACCCTAACCGAAGAGAGATGGAGCTTTCCTTGTGGGGATGTAAAAAAGATGGAAACAAACTTCGGCTTATATAGTGACGAGAGAGCAGCAGTGGATTTGGCAGTGCGCCGGGGCATCGCATCTTTAGATTAGGGTAATGAACCAACGGATTCTCCGCGAATAAATTGGTCCTCTTCCACAGAATGAGAGTAAATAAATAAATAACTCTTGCGAGGTGAGGATCTGCTCGCCTCACCAGATTTCTTTCTTCTATTATATCTAAAAAAAAGCCCTTGTGAAATGATTCTCTTCTAATAATTATGATGAGAGTGCTATCACTGGTGATGAAACTTTTCTGCAATTGAAAGAACGTCAGCGCCGCAGCAGCAGCAGCTGAGATAAGCTTGGCTGGCAGCATCCGAGACGAAATGAAATTTATTGCTTCGTACATCTCTGAGATTCGAAAGAGCAACAATGGTAGTTAGCTCCATGTGGACTCACAGGGCAGATCCGATGGTGATGAAACTTTTCTGTAATTGAAAGAACGTCAGCGCCGCAGCAGCAGCAGCTGAGATAAGCTTGGCTGGCAGCATCCGAGACGAAATGAAATTTATTGCTTCGTACATCTCTGAGATTCGAAAGAGCAACAATGGTAGTTAGCTCCATGTGGACTCACAGGGCAGATCCGATGCTTAGTAAGCAAGGGCCTGTTTAGCTTGGAAAAACACTTTTTCATTCTTCATCCCTCTGGTTTTCACATTCTTCGTCGTAGAAAATCTGAAAAGCATATACATGTCTTAAAAAATAAAAAAAATATTTTTAAATTTTATTTTTTTAAAAAAATTATAGATTGTAAAAATGATTGACGATGAAGATACGATGATGAGTGATGGATGTGATAGTGATGATGATGGTACAAATATGTTAGTGATAGTGAAGATATGTGGTGCAGGTACCAGATTGAGACAGAGGTTTCAGAGTTCCTTATGAATCTCTGATTTATGAGAGTCATTTTTCTTTATTCTTAAAGTCCTTATCGAGTCCAGTTGTGCTAGTTAGCCTGGTTCATTGTTGGAATTCAGGAGTTAGTCAAGTGTCAAGTGTTATTTTCTTTCATTGAGTCCTATAATAAATCAAGAAAAGATTCACCTTGAAGACCCAAGAGAAGACCTATCAACCAATGACCCATGTCTTGGACCACTTCAAGACACATGGCATCGCCAGAGCAAAGCAAGAAGCCGGCCCACATCAATTTAGGAAGGAATCTAGGCGCCAACATCCTCCTTCCTCTTTTCTTCATGCCGTCCACCCTTATATGGAAGCTTTTGGGCGCCCATTGACTTCCACATTTATCATGCGATCTCCTGGAAAGCATCTATGGAAGAAATTGGCTGCCCCTCTCTAATTGGAAGATCTTCATGCGCTCCAGATGGAAGAAGGTTGCCGCCCAGTCAAAGATGGCAGGATGAATCAAGGTGCGCCCACTCTTTTCCTTTCTCAAGTGGTCCCCTCCTTTACAAGCTTGAAAATTGCAACCACTCTCTCTTTTTGGCCATCCCAGATAAAGCATGTAGAGATCCCTGCCTCCTCAAGAAGAATCACATGCCATACATTATAATCCATGTCAATTATATACTTAAAATGAATGATTTAACTTGTATTGACATGAAAGGGTTATAAAAAGACCTTTCTCTTGTAAATGAAAAAATCATTAATGAGAAAATTCTGAAGTTTTTTTTCATTGCTGTAAAGGCTCTGATACTCCGAGAAGGAGTGGGTGTGAAGCCCTTAGTGTTTCCTTTCATTTTCTCTAATTTTTTCTCAAACCCAACCCTAGCCGGCCCCCCCTTCAGAAACCCTAAAACAACCCTGCCGCCAACTACAAACCCCTATCTCCTCTTACTATTTTCTCAGGGATTCATGAGCCGAAGAGAAAGTCGTCTTTGCCCCTGAACCATATTTCGAAGATCCTCTCCGGTAGACAGCTTCTTCATTCAGGACTTTCAACCTGTCAGAGCGATCTTCTTGTTTCAATCTTCGAGTGATCACTGTTGGTATATGAAATCCTTTCTCTAATTCTTTTTCTCTGATTTAGTGAATGTTGAGAGCATGTCCTAACTGAGGGTTTCCTAACCTTCACTTTCCTGATTTCGTTAATATTCTAACAGTTCTAGTTCCAGTGTATGCTTCCGCCTGTCTTGCATAGTATAGCTTAACTAGTTTTTGATCTTTCTGGGTAATCAGCCATCTCATAAAAAATATACATATATATATATATATATATATATTATTTCATTGCATTTGTGTCTCATCCACGTTTTGCATTAGTTTTGGTATCAGAGCAGGTTGTTAGGACTTATTCTTGCATCATATTAGGAAAGTAGCTTTGCATAGGTGCTAAAAATTTCAGCTTGCTAAGATTTCTGCACACCTCCCATATTTGCTTATTTTCCTTGCATATAAAAAAATTTTAAAAGAAAAAAAAAAAAGCATATCTTGGTCTCTACTGTGCTCATTTAGGGATAGTTCAAAGGGGGAGACTAGAGGTAGTACCCCGGGCTATTTGACCCAATGGGCATTTGGTAGGGATATCAAGGACGTACCAATAAGGGAGGCTACCGGTAATACCTTGGTACATTTGACCCAACTACCTACGTTCGGAAAGTTCCGTAGGCTACCAAGAGGGCTGTGCATAGCCGTCGCAAGAAAGGCTGACTTGAGGCAAGGCCTTAAGTGACACACATAGGCGAAAAAAAAAATAATTAAAACATTTTAATTACTGCTATTAATTAGTTTCATAACTGAAAATTTTAAAAATAAAAAAAAAAATTTCTACATTGCTGCATCCTTTTGGTTAGAGACCCAACTTGTTAATTTAAGTCTTTAGTGCTCCATCATCTCTGAATTAAATTGACTTAAGGGTACCACTATCTCAGATTAGGTGGGGATTTCATCGCCCTTCCTGGGCCCAAAAAACCATCAACCTGCATACGAGCCCAAACCTCCTAATTTTTAAATCCAGTAGACATAATTGAGCAGTAGGGATACCCACGGTTGGGTTCACATATTTTGTCGAAACTGGTGTGAGTCTTTCTCTATTTACGACTGGAACCTGGTGTCTAAGGCTGGAGGTCAAATGTCAAACGACTTAAGCGGAGTGACGGGGTTACTCTAATTAGGCCCCTGCGTTAAGCAGGAAGAACCTCCCCCCTCCCACCTACTACCTGGCCAGCTATAGGGTACTTGGTGATTGATTAGCATTTAGTTGACACACTTTATTTGAGCTCTAGGTCTAGGAGCCAATAGTCGTTCTTTTTTTCTTTTTGTGTGCTTGCCTGCATGCCAACCCGGTCCGGAGCCCATACCAACCCAGTCAGAGTCAGTCCCCATCCGACCCACCCATGGACAATGACATTGGAGCTATGCTTAGGACCATTACTAAACGATTGACCCAATTGAATGATCAAGTGAGCTCCCTAGAAGAAAGTCGTAAGACCAGGACTGAGCCTAAGTTAGACCCTCGTCTACCTACCCCACATCCTGACCCTAGGAGAGCCTATCACTATGATTTTACCCCTGAGTATCACCCTAGAAGCTCATACCCATACTTAGTGGACTCAGAGGAAAGATCCATTAGGAGCACCCGGCCCTATGCACCCACTTTTGGTGGTGATCTAGAGCTAGAGGATTACATTGATTGGGAAAGGAGGATGGATGAGTATTTTGATCGGGAAGAAATGTCAGAAGAAGGGAAGGTAAAATTTGCTAAGCTTAAACTAACACGACATGCTAGGATATATTGGGAAAAGGCTGAGCACGCATGTCGTTAAAAGAGGGAGATGCCCATTAGAACATGGAGAGCCATGAAGATTAAACTTAGGAAGAAATACCTACCCATGTCTTATAGGCATAAAGAGCCCATCACCCATCAAGCCACACTTAATAGGACTAATATCCCTAAAAATAAGTCAAGTCCTAATCTAGGCTCATTTAGCCAGTCCATCCCTATTGTCCCATGTGTTCACCAGAGTCCACCCTTCCCTACCACCCCATTTATTCCCATGAGTCGACCCACTCCTATTCCCCCACTTGCCCCACCCATTCCTACTATCTGGTCCATTCCTATCTATCAGTTTGCCCAACCCATTCCTACCACCATAGTTGAACACATGAAGAAAAAGCTAGACATGGCCAGCCTAAGCATAGTTGTTCAGGATCCTACTCAAATTGACAATCTAGAAAACCCTGAACCTATTGACTGTGATGAGGGGAGAGATCAAGAACCCCTTATAGGTTGTATCGAGGAGGTATATGAGACTAACGTAAGTTTAGTTGATGAATACAAAGAGGATGAGGAAGAACCCATTGAAGGCTTTAAGGATGAAGAGCTTGAGCCCAGTGACACGTTAGAGGAAGAAGAAACTATACCTATTGGAGAGATAGAAAGAGAAGTCTATAGAACTGAGTCTGATCTAAGGGTTGAGTCTAAAGAAATTGATACCATCCTAGTTGAACATGAACCATTGCTTGTAGCTAAAGAGATTATGAAGGAGCAAAATGGTCAACTTGAGGAAGCTAAAGTCCAAGAGCTAAGCTCTATAGAGCAACCCCTAGAAATAGTGGAATTCATGAAGAATTTAGAGCAAGAGATTTATGTAATTTTTGCTGAGGGTTTAGAACAAGACATCAGTAAGGGGTCATCAATTTGGACTAGAAAAATTCATGATCACATCCAAGAGGTAGTAGTGAAGATTTTAGGAGAATTTCATAAGGTGTTTCCAAAAAGAATATCTAGTCACCTTCCACTACTTAGGGATATCCTACACCTCTTAGATCTAGTTCCGGTTCGGTTTGCCCATACTTTCAGAAGACCCTATGGAACCTCTTAAGAATCCATGCCATCCACCAACCTAGGGTCAAACCTAGAGAGTCTGTAGTCTGTTAGGTTTAGATCTAGAGAGTCCAATAAAATTCCTTTCCATAGAAATGCCTTAGTAAGTCTGCATTTCAGTTAAGTGTCAATCAAGTCTTAGTAATAAGGACTTTTGTCACATTCTATTGAGTTCACCTGCCCATTCAACTTGTCCAACCATACACGAGTCTCAGAGTCAATTGCACAGCACCTGCATCATGACATTAGCATTCACTTGAATATTGATAATAAGTTGGTTAATCCCCAGAATCGAATCAAGGATTTTGTTAAGAAAAAACTATGTCATGTTAGAAAGTTACATGCTCGTGAAGCTGGTCCTTTTAGAATGTTAAAGAAGATAGGAACCAATGCCTGTGTATTAAAGTTATCTCCATGTTAGGCATTAGCTCTATTTTCACTACCTCAGACCTAGTAGAATATAGGGACCTAGTAGTGGTACCAAGCGAGTTTTTGGACCTAACCGTTCCTTTGAGAGTGAGCCCTCACCTGAGTGTCCACCCACAAATTGATCCGAGAGGAAAGGCAGGATTGAGCAGATTCTGGATGACCAAGCTGTCACGACCCGCAATAAAGGTTACCAAAGATATTTGGTTCGTTGGTAAGGTTGGCCGGAATCAGAGGACTCATGGATTACTCGGAAAGACCTGCAACACATAGACCCAGACCTCCTAGAGAAGTACCAAAGTCAAACTAACCCTTATTCGACGGGGTCGAGTTCCTCCCAGCCCGGAAGAATTGGTGCAGGCACCAGATTGAGACAGAGGTTTCAGGGTTCCTTATGGATCTCTAATTTATGAGAGTCCTTTTTCTTTATTCTTAGAGTCCTTGTCGAGTCCAGTTGTGCTAGTTAGCCTGGTTCATTGTTGGAATCCAGGAGTTGGTCAAGTGTCAAGTGTTATTTTCTTTCATTGAGTCCTGTAATAAATCAAGAGAAGGTTCACCTTGAAGACCCAAGAGAAGACCCATCAGCCATGCAATGACCCATATCTTGGACCACTCCAGGACACATGGCATCACCAAAGCAAAGCAAGGAGCCGGCCCACATCAATTTAGGAAGGAATCTAGGTGCCAACACCCTCCTTCCTCTTTTTTTCATGCCGCCCACCCTTATATGGAAGCTTTTGGGTGCCCATTGACTTCCATATTTATCATGTGATCCCCTGGCAAGCATCTATGGAAGAAATTGGCTGCCCCTCTCTAATTGAAAGATTTTCATGCACCCCAAATGGAAGATGGTTGCCGCCCAGTCAAAGATGGCAAGAGGAATCAAGGGGCGCCCACTCTTTCCCTTTCTCTAGTGATCCCCCTCCTCTACAAGCTTGGAAATTGTAGCCACTCTCTCTTTTTGGCCATCCCAGATAAAGCATGCAGAGATCCCTGCCTCCTTAAGAAGAATCACATGCGATACATTATAATCCATGTTAATTATGTACTTAAAATGAATGATTTAATTTGTATTGACATGAAAGGGTTATAAAAAGACCTTTCTCTTGTAAATGAAAAAATCATTAATGAGAAAATTCTGAAGTTCTTTTCCATTGCTGTGAAGGCTCTAGTACTCCGGAAAGGAGTGGGTGTAAAGCCCTTAGTGTTTCCTTTCATTTTCTTTAATTTTTTCTCAAACCCAAACCCTAGCCGGCCCCCTTTCAGAAACCCTAAAACAACCCTGCAGCTAACCACAGGCCCTCATCTCCTCTTACTGTTTTCTCAGGGATTCATGAGCCGAAGAGGAAGTCGTCTTTGCCCCTGAACCATATTTCGAAGATTCTCTCCGGTAGACAGCTTCTTCATCCAGGACTTTCAACTTGTGAGAGCGATCTTCCTGTTTCAATCTTCGAGTGATCATTGTTGGTATATGAAATCCTTTCTCTAATTCTCTTTCTCTGATTTAGTGAATGTTGAGAGCATGTCCTAACCAAGGGTTTCCTAACCTTCACTTTCCTGGTTTCGTTAATATTCTAGCAGTTTTAGTTCCAGTGTATGCTTCCGCCTGTCTTGCATAGTATAGCTTAACTAGTTTTTGATCTTTCTAGGTAATTAGCCATCTCATAATATATATATATATATATATATATATATATATATATTATTTTATTACAGTTGTGTCTCATCCACGTTCTGCATTAGTATGATTACAGTGGTAGTCATGATGGATTATGAAGTAGTGATGACGGATGGTAGGTGATAGAGGTAGATAGTGAGTAGTGAAGACGGTAGTAGGGGTATAATGTTGGTAATAATCATGGCATTGGTGGCAGGTGGTGAAGGTATAACGATAGTAGATGATCTTGGTAGTGAAGGAGGTATGGTGGTGGATGGTGGTGGGAGATGATGGTAGTGATTGTGGCACTGATGATGGGTAATGGAGGTATGGTGGGGATAGTAATCGTCATCATAGCAATGATGGTGATGATGATGAGCGATGGAGGCATGGTGATATAAAATAAAGAAAATAATTTAAAAATATTTTCTAGATCTATCATACATTTGAAACATTAAAAAACATAGTTTTTTAATTTTTTTTAAAAAAATATTAGATTTCAATGTAAAATTCTATTTTCTATTCTTCATGGTAAAAATTATTTTGAAAACATCCTATTTTCTATCCTTTATGACAAAATTTATCAGAAAAACATCCTTAGTTTTCTACAATTAAACGGGCCATAAAAATTGTAAATTTGATGCAACCTAAAAGTAAATAACCATATTATGAGTGACCTTTATTTCTCTCTCATGAAAAGCAAAAACAACTCTCCCCACTTTTTTTTTAGTATAAAATTATATAAAATGATTAGAGGCATTCATGGGCAAATTAGGCTAAAGAGTAGTGGGTGATATGTAGATGAACTACCTTTTAAAACTAAAGAGGTGATGTGATTGGATGAGAAAGATATAAATAAAGAGAGAGAATAGCATCATGTTTTGTACTTCTATTAGTCTATTATATTTTTATTATTAATTATAATTAATCATTGAATTTAAAAATAAATAAATTTAACTTCAAAAATAATAAAAATTAGCATTTTTATTGATTATTATTGATGAACTATAATATATACAAAATTATAAATAATGAAATAAAGCCAATTGAGATTTTATTTGAGAAATGATCATTTCTCAAATTATACAGGATTACAAAATTATGCTTCAAAATTACGATTTACAAATTTCAATCAACTTAAAAAATATTTTAAAAAATGAGAGATAATTATAACTAATTTGGATAAAATTATTCTTCATTCTTTATGGCTTGTATCTCTTAGTTTTTATCTTCAGACTTGTTATCTTTCTTCAACATCCAACCAATGTTTCAAAGATACAAATATCTCCACTGCTTCATGTCTCAATCAACTTCTATTATCTTGCAACATCCTATTTCCTATAGAAAAAATAGATTCCATTGTTATTGTAAGCATCCAAAGTATTAGAAAATCACATACCATGGTAGTAAGTATAAAATAATTATTTTTATATGCTTTCTATCAGGCTCTATAGGATTCATTATTGTTGTTGTTGTTATTGTTTCTATCAGACTAAAATATTAAAATTTTCTATCTCTTTAGAGGTGCAGAAGCTAGTGAAGTCATTTTGTAAATAAAAAAGAAAGTTCAATGTTAAAAGAAAAATGCCTATGCATTTGTTTCTTTTTATTTAACAAAACTTACATAAGATCTTTAATACTAATTCCATTTTAAGATGGTCTGCTAAAAGTGGGCCTTTTACTTCCTAATCATGATTCATATATACTATGTATTTTATGTAATAATCTATAAATTTTTTTTTTCAAAAAGTATAGATTTGCACTGTTTTGCATCTTTTCATATATGAATCAAGTACAATTTGTATGTTACTTAATTTAATCTTAAAATCCATTGTTGTAGCTAAGCAATATTATACTGAAATATCTTTAAAATATTTTGAAAATATTATTTTCATTATTGAAACTATATTTTAAAAACTAAGGTTAGGTCTACTAATTGAAAAATAATTAATAATATTATATAATTGAGAATTAATTAAAGGAAAGATGAGATAATAAGTACTAGATAATTCATTAGTTGCATTATAAAATCTTTCTTTAAAAATTTATTATAGGATAATAAACAATCCAATTCAAATCATTAATTTGATTACTACCAAGCATTCGATCATTATAAAATATTATATTTATATTTTTATAGTCAAAAGAATTTTTTAACATTAAATATGCAAAATTTCACTTATGTTTTATGTCTAATATGAATTTTTTTTTTACTATATTGATGACACGTTTCTTTAAATTCTTGAATCGAAATGAGGAAAATTAAATATATAATAAAATATTTTTAATTTTTACAATATGTTCATCAATAATGTTGTTGTAAGGTGCATCAAATAATCCAATAATATAAATGATGATTATAAACTATAATGGACTCATACAAAATACTTCGTTAATTCAACATTCAATTAATCTAAGTTTTAAAAATAACTATACTAGATAATGTAGAATTTATTTATTTATTTTTTTTTTACAAGCAGGCAAAAGGTGCTAACAAAATAGGAGCCATTCTCTGGATAACAAGCTAGTCTTTAATATTATATATATATATATTCATGAATCTATCATGGGATACAATTAACTTACTTGAAGAAGTCCACATTAGTACTTATTTTCACAGTGCGATGCAAAAGGGTGTTCCCTTTGCCGAACGGTCCGTATGTGGCTCGACTGCTACCGAACGTGAGCGACGTCACCACACTTGTACCGCTTCTTTCCACGGGCCCGTAGCTTCCCCTCACCATGGAAAGACTCTCCCCCACCCCTAAATTTACCTGCAGGCAACTAGCCAGTGCAATCAAACAAGTATGGCATTATATATATATATATATATATATATATATATATAGAGAGAGAGAGAGAGAGAGAAGTTTGACTATATTCATATATAGTCAAATTTGAATTCGATCCTATTTTCATTATTACATCCATATGAATTTCAAAACTAAAAAACTACTAGTTAACTATCATTTTCTACTTAAAAAAAAGTATTTATAAAATAAAATATGCATTCATGAGACAAAATAATATGCTATATCATATTCCTATATTGATGTATGCTACTTTATCATATCACTATGTTAATGTGTTATAACTATAGGAATATGATATAACAACACAGTGATATGTTTTCATGGTAAAAGTATGGGTTGTATTGTCGTTTCATAAATCCACGTCTTATCTTACAAATATATTTTTTTTATTTTTTAAAAAAAGCTAATGATGATTAATGATGATCTTTTGGCTTTAAGATCTGTGTAAATGAAAGAGAGATCAGATTTATACTTAGTTATATATGAATGTAATTATATATATATATATATATATATATATATATATAGCTTTAGTCAAATTAAACCGACTTGGTGAGATGAGGTTAATACTGACGCAGTCAAATCTATCGCCAGCTCCTTCATGCCTATGGGCAAGAACTGTCCCGGATGAGTTGGTATAAGCCACTTGGATGGAGTTGATGGCATCTCCATGCGAGATTAGAATTTGCCTCACCGTGCCATAGGTCACCTCAGTCCAGTCTCGGGTCCGAATGCAAGATCCCCTCGGGCCTCAAGCGCAGTAAGAAAATCATCACCAGCCTTGACACTCTGAAGCCAATAATATACGAAACAAAACAATATATATATATATATATATATAAAGGACTTTGAAGAAAATCTAGGATTAATTGCAGAATAGAATGCAAAGAAGAAAGGTTAGCATCTTACTGGAGAGAGTCTATTCAAACTTTAACTGAAGAGAGATGGACCTTTCCTTGTGGGATGTAAAACAAAGAAAACAAACTTCGGCTTATATAGTGACGAGAGAGCAGCCCCTTCCACAGAATGAGAGTAAATAAATAAACAGCAGTGGAGTCGGCACTGCGACATGGCATCGTATCTTTAGATTAGGGTAATGGACTAAATGAATAATTGGGTCTTCTTCCATCGGCTTATATTAGTGACGAGAGAGCAGCCCCTTCCACAGAATGAGCGTAAATAAATAAACAGCAGTGGAGTTGGCACTGCGACATGGCATCGTATCTTTAGATTAGGGTAATGGACTAACGAATTCTCCATGAATAAATGGTGCTTCTTCCACAGAATGTGAGTAGATAAATGAACAGCAGTGGAGTTGGCAGTGCGTCACGGCATCGTCTCTTTAGATTAGGGTAATGGACTAACGGATTCTCCGCGAATAAATGGGCCTTCTTCCACAGAATGAGAGTAAATAAATAAACAGCAGTGGAGTTGGCACGGCATCGTATCTTCAGATTAGGGTAAATAAATAAATAAATAAATAAATAATTCATGTGAGGTGAGGATCTGCTCGTCTTACCAGATCTCTTTCTTCTATTATATCTAAAAAAAAACCCTTGTGAAATGATTCTCTTCTAATAATTATGATCAGAGTGCTATCACTGGTGATGAAACTTTTCTGTAATCGAAAGAACGTCAGTGCAGCAGCAGCAGCAGCAGCTGAGATAAGTTTGGCTGGCAGCATCCGAGACGAAATGAAATTTATTGCTTCGTACATCTCTGAGATTCGAAAGAGCAACAATGGTAGTTGGCTCCATGTGAACTCACAGGGCAGATCCGATGCTTAGTAAGCAAGGGCCTGTTTGGCTTGCAAAAACACTTTTTCATCCTTCATCCCTCTGGTTTTCACCTCTTATATATATATATATATATATATTTATATTTATATATATATATTTATTTTTTTCTCATAGAAAATCTGATAAGCATATTCATGTCTTAAAAGATAAAAAACTATTTAAAATTTTATTTTATTTTTATAAAAAGGTTGTAGGATTAGTTAACGGTGAAGGTATGATGGTGAGTAATGGACGAAATGAAGGTGATGCTAGATGGTACAAATATGTTAGTTATGATCGAGGTGTGATTACAGTAATAATTATGATGGGTTATGAAGGTGATGATGATAGGTAATAAAAATAGATAGTGGGTCATGAAGAAGAATAACGATAGTTGTCACGTCTTAAACCATAGGGGTAACGATAGGTGATGAAGATGATATAAAAAGTGGCAACCCGCCACATGTTAGGCATGTAAGGTATTCAATAATAAAAGCAATCATCAAATAGAGAAAAATTAACTAATATTCATATAAAAATAAAATAACACTTTTATTACAATTCCAAATAAAGCAAATGTTCAGGCTATATGAAAAAGTAGAAAACATAATGATATATAAGCTAGGTTGGCAGGAGCTTCGATTTACCCATATCCCTCTTTATTTTTTGAGCTTTGAAGAACATCAAAGAGAATTTAATGAGCTTACAAAGCCTAATATAAACATATCATTATAAATTTAAGAATATAGCATGTCATCATGTTATCTAGTTTTTCTTATATTCTTGAATTATTTTAAACTCATCTTATATATTTTGTCTCAGAAATTTCAGTTGCAAGTTTTCATGTCATCACAGTCATGATTTATTTACTTTTATGTGTTAGAATTTATATGTCATCTTGTTACAAATGGTATTAGAGCCAATCCAAGTATGCGATAGTTGGTGAGTAGGAGGAAAGGGCTATGCATAGGATAGTGGTAGAGTTCCGTCATGGTATGGAGACACCTTTACAGCACCAATGATCTAGCTCAGGGTAGATTCTGGCTAACTTGTGGCATGCGCTGATGACGTCGCATATGAGAAGGAACATTGTAATACCCAAAAATAGTCCTATATCGGATGTAAAAGAAAAGGTTTAAGTGCTTATAACTCAAGTTCATCTACTACCAATTAACTTCGACTTGAGTTTTTAGGGCCATGTAGTTGGCTTAGGGCATTATAATAGTAGAAGTATAATAATGGTGGTGGAGGTATGATGATAGTAGATGATGTTGGTAGTAAAGGAGGCATGGTTGTGGATGGTGGTGGTGGATGATGGTAGTGCTGTGGTGCTGATGGTGGGTAATAGAGGTATGGTGGGGGTGGTAATCGTCATCATAGCAATGATGGTGATGGTGGTAAGTGATGGAGATATGATGGTGTAAAACAAAAAAAAAAATACTGCCTCTTATTAAAAAAAATTAAAATAATTAAAAAAAGATAAACTATAGTTTTAACCCTTAAACTTAAGGGGGTGTGTCACTTTTTTCATTTTGTTTCTCTTTGGTTCCTACCGTTAAACAGGAAAGAAGTCATTTGCTTCAGTCCAATGTGACAGCATACGTGGCATCCATAGTGGCAAAAATAAATTTAAACTCGTTATCAACCCATTAACCCCTTAACCCAACATCCAAAATCCAATTTAAAAAAAATCCTTTTCCTTCCCCCTCCTCCCCCCTTCCCAACCCATGTGGCGCCGCCCCCCCTCCCTCGATTCCTTCGCTCGATGATGCCACTCTCTCCGCCCACTCGGTGCCGATGCTCCCTCCCAACCCATGTAGGAGGTGGATTCCCCCTCTTCCTCGATTGCCCCGATCCTTGACCAGGAAAAGTCCTCTTCATTTGCTGTTCTCTCTCCTTCTGAACATTATTTAGGCCACTCTCGATTAGAAGGGCTTTATTGACAATAGCAGCGTAGGTAGGGAGCTCAAAGGCAACCAGGGCCTGCTTCAGTCCGACCCTCAATTTTTAAATAAACCTGCGGATCTTGGCTTCTTCCAAAACTACCATGGTAGGAGCAAACCAAGCCAGCTTAGTGAACTCCGTCTCATATTGAGCTACGGCCAGATTTTTCTGCTCCAATTTGTGTAGCCACATACATAAGACTAATACCTTTATTTATGGGCCAAATATCATAAGTAAGTACAATTTTAGATATAATATGATTGAAAGCATGTACTAATTTTGACTTTATACTCTAAAAATATTTTTAATATATCACTTTTTATAGTATTTCTTGAAACTTTTTTGAAAGCAAGATTTAAAGAAACTTTTGCGTATTTTTCAAATTTTGCATCTTTAGGAAACATAAATGGCTGTTCTGCACGTACAATATATTTTGCTAATTTTCCTCTGTTAACATCTTAATTATAAGTAAAACTGCTTAATGAAGAAGAAGTATGAGATAATTATATGTGTTTCATCATGTTATCATTCATGTTTAGCACGGTGCCTCAATAAATGGGCAATGCATCTTCAATGTCACAACTAAAATCCTTTTTTATATTTATTGAACATAGCTTATGTGCCTTCATCTTTAATTTCTTAAATAATAAATTTATTCTAAATATCGGATGTTCTACCTCTACTTGGTTTAGAGGTAGCAGCAACATGTGCCTGATAACTATTATTATCTAATTATGAGTTACGAGTGATAAATTTTTAAAAAGAATTATCAAACCAGTTTGGATCAAATTCTAAAAAAAAGTGATGTGAATGTGGAAGTGAACTAACCATTATGTTTAGTAGCAAGTGGCATATGATTAATATTTAATAATTAAATAAAATTGTACAATGAAATTTAATATTTTATGTCCTCTCGGCTTCTCTTCAATAGATAAAGCCTCTCAACTTGTTGGATTGAGCATGCCTCTGGAAAGTTAATTGTAGACAGAGTGAGAACTTGTAGAAAATAGAAGAGTGTGAAGGGAGAGTGAGAACTTTTGTAGAGAGTAAGAGATTATTTGTATCATTGAATGTAGAGAGAATAAGAGAGCAAATGAGAGAATGATTTATTGTGATGAATTTGGAAAGGATGGATGAAGGTATTTGTAGAAGTTAGAAAGCTTTTACTTGATCAAAATACCCTTCTAAATTAATCGTTTGTAATCGTTAGAGGAAGAATTTTGATCTTTCTTATCAATTTAATTAAAAATAATTTTTTATTATATTGACCAAAATATTGACAGAATATAGTTGTTTATAGCTAGCTCATGGAGGGAGTGTTTTGGTAAAAATCCCGCAGCTATTATTGTGCCATGCCGTCCATCATGGGTCATGAGTTGGTACCAGCACACATAACTCGGTACTCTTCATTGCGGGCCATGTTGGGCATGATCCATTTCATACCACCACTTAAAACGCCATATGGTGCGCATGGCTTGATTTACCCAATTATTCAAAAGTTGATATCACTTTTCATCAATAATAATGCAAGGTGTGCTCACAAAGTATACTTCATTGCAGCTAATAATGATGTCTTATAGGAATCGTTTACTTAACCTAATAGCAAGCTGACAATAAAAAATTTTAATCTAACATACGTGTAAGTTGTTTATTACCCTCTAGACAGGATAGGTGCAAGTTGATAATTAAAAGTCATTTTTTAAAAAAAATAAAAAGACAATCTTTCCCTGCTTTTTTTTATAAAAAAAAAATTTATCTTTTCTCTTCATGATGACACATGGCAATACAACACATGACGACACTCCCATCAAAGCCGGTGCATTACGTATTTGCACCAGCTGTTAAAACAAAGAAAAAAAAAAAAAAAAAGCATAAGGAGGTAATTTCTTTTACAATGGAATACATAAGCAAAAAGATGAGCCAATCCTATCTATCCCTTTGAATCTGAAGCAGACCAAGTAGATAGTGATACGTTAAGCCGACCAGGTTTCGGGCCAAAATGATATTTAGCAATAGACCTAACATAAATCCCAATGGCACGAAGGTATTCACGGTCAGAACGCCCATGGAACCCGGCAAAGCTGATGCCAGATGGAACATCGAAGCAGAAGGGCGTTCCCTCCTCTTTGCCGAACGGCCCATACGTGCCTCGTCTGCTGCCAAAAGTGAGCGATCTCACCACCTTTTCATTATTTCTCCCCACCGGACCATAGTATCCCCTCACCATGATAAGACTCTCTCCTTGCCCTAAATTAACCTGCAATCAGCTAATGCAACCAAGCTCATGACTTCAATCAAAATAAGCACGCATACAAAAGCCATGCTTAATTACATTTAAATATAAATAAGTTCATATAGATTTCGAAATCATTTCATCTTTTCTATCGCTGAATACTATAAACTTAATGGATCTAATAATAGAGAAGATGATCAAATTTAGATTTGATTATATTAAAATATAAGCAAAACTCTCTCTTTATATATATATATATATATAGCAAGAGCCAAATTAAAGAGGTTATAAAAATATTACTCACGCAATCAAACCTATCGCCATCTCCTCCATGCCTATGGGCAAGAATTAGTGTCCCGGATGCGTTGGTATAAGCGACTTGGATGGAGTTGATGGCATCGCCATGGGAGATTATAATTTGCCTGACCGTACCATGGCTCACCTCAGTCCAGTCCTCGGGCCCTAACGAAAGATCCCCCCGGGCACCAAAAGCGATGAGAAACTCCTGGTTTGCGATGAGGCTCTGGAAGCAATGAAACGAAACGATGAGACTTTGAAGAAACCGTAGGACTTCAGAATAGAATTAATGCAAAGAAAGATTGCTCCTTTCATTAAATTAAGCTTACCATCAGAAGATGTTCTCCCTGTTCACCAAGGAACTGGAAGCTATAGACTGCTATTATATACACTGCTTGCAGATATTATGATCACAAACTACTGGGAAAGCCACACTAGACTTACCATTTAAACCTTCTGAGGAGGGATGAACCTTTTATGGGGTCCAAGAAAACCATGCTGCCTTGGAGAGTGAAAAGAAACTTTGGCTGATATTATATAGCGAGAGAGCAGCAGTGGAGCTGACCTTTTTTTTTTTTTTTTTCCTTATTCTCTCACCCCTTCGCCTGAGGTGGACCATGGCATCACTTCTTTAGATAAAGGTACGTTAGTGCTCAAAGTATTGATCCTCCTCGAATGAGTGGTGCTTCTTCCCCAAAATAAATAAATAATTCTTGTGAGGATCTGCTCACTCTAAGTGAAGGTAAGCCAACTCTCACCAGATATGTTTCCCTTCTTAGATCATTCTCTTTTAATAAATACTAGTATTAAATAATTTCTCATAAGTCATTAAAAGAAAAAAGAAAATCATATCAAAATTTATGACTTTAAATAAATTAAACCCAACTACAAATTATTTAAACAAATAAATTTTACAATTTAAAACATGATCATTGTTTATTCAACCTAATATGTGTCATAAATTTATAGGAAACAAATTATTCAAAGCTTCAAGTGGATTAATGTGTTATCTGCATGGGTTATTTTTAAAAATTATTTCTACTATGAATATTATTTCATTGTGTTGTCTTTTAATACTTAAAAAAATAAAAAAATTAAATTATAATATTTCAAATTAAGTAAGATGCATTAATTTTTTTTATGCATATATTATTGCTTTCTTTATTTTATATGCTAATAGTCAAGCATACTTCATCTTCATCTACATTTTTACTATTGATATTAATCTATATTTAAAATTTTTTTCTACTTTAAAACTTTTAAAATTAAATTATTACTTTTTAAGCTAATTTTTTCTTTTTTTCCCATCGAGAACCTTTTTTTTCTTACAACAAACTATTAATTTTTTGTTAGCCACTTTTTTTTTCTTTTTTCCTTTTTCTATTTTTTAAGCCAATCAAAATATTATTTTTTATTTATTTATTTTTTTAAGCTAATCAATCTATTAATTTTTTACTTGGTTCTTTCTCGCTTTTCTTATGGAGATATGTTTTCTAGAAAAAAACTAATCTTTTTTTACATCAAGCTATTAATTTTTTTAACCAATTTTTTTCTTTTTTTTTTCCAGTTAATGTTGTTTTTTCCAATTAGAATTTTTTAATATCAAATTATTAATATATTTTAGAGGCCCTTTTTTTAATTTTTATAATTGCATGAGTGTTGATTTGATTTAAATTTAAAAATAAAACTAAGATAAAAAGCTTTAAAATTTAGAATTTTTTTGCACTAAGTTGATTTAAATTTTAAAAATAAAATAAAATAAAAGTTTAAAATTTAAAAATATTTTTATAAATAAATTGTATAGATTGATCTATTATTCTACAAAATAATATGAAATATATAATTTTTATAAATAGGTGTTGACTTGATTTAATTTTAAAAAATAAAAACAAGATAAAATTTTAAGATTTAGAACTTTTTTACATTAGTTTGATTTAAATTTAAAAAAATTAAAATAAGATAAAAAGGTTTGAAATTTAAAATTTTTTCTGCACTGATTTGATTAACATTTTAAAAAAAAAATAAGATAAAATTTTTAAAATTTAGGAATTTTTTATAGATCAATTTTATCAATTGATTAATCATTTTATAAAATAATATAAAAAATATAATTTTGTAAAATATTTTAATATTTTATATTTTATATTATAAAGTATTTTTATAACTTCAGCATCAGTTTAGTTATCTTGTAATTATATATTAATTACATGCTTAAAATAAGAATAAATTAAAATAATGTTGGCTTGAAGAAAGTTCCACCAAACTTTAAGAGAAATCTTGAAATTTAAATCATTTTTGTTTACAATTTTTACTTTTTTTTAAGTAATAAGATGGGGGCCAAAAAAAATTAATAGTTTAATGTTAAAAAGATTTCAACCAAGAAAACAATGTTCCTCATGGGAAAAAAGAAAAAAGAACTAGCAAAAAAAAATAATAGTTTGATGTTAAAAAATAGTTTTTGATTGGAAAAAAAATATTGTCCATTAGAAAAGAAAAGAGAATCAACTAAAAAAAATTAATAGTTTGATTAGCTAAAAAATATTAACCAGCTAAAAAAAATAGTTTGATTAGCTAAAAAAAGAAAAAAGAAAAAAAATCAGCTAACATAAATTAATAGTTTTGTTGTAAACCAGCCAAGGGAAAAGAACAATATGGAAAGAAATAATAATTTGATGTAAAAAAAATTTAGACTAAAGGAAAAATGTTCCCTACAGAAAAAATAACAAAAAATGACTAAAAGAATTAATAGTTTAATGTAAATAAAAAATAGTTTCCAACTGAAAAAAAATATTTCTAATGGGGAAAAGAAAAAAGAATCAATTAAAAATAATTAATAGTTTGATAATGTAAAAAAAAATTAAATTGGTTAAAAAATTTTGACCGACCAAAAAAATAATAGTTCAATTACAAAAAATTCTTCGTTCGGCTAAAAAATTAATAGTTTAATTAAAAAAATAATTCTTAATTTAAAAAATTGCTCGTCATGGATAATAGTAAAATAACGTAGCATTAAAAAGACTACATTGCTACCACGCCACACACCATTCTTATTAAGAATGTGGAAGAAATAGTATTTTATGAGTTGGTTTATATTCATTAAAGCTACCCTCGGCAAATGAGAAAGAGAAGCTCAGAGCTGATTCCTTTCATCTTCATCTTTCATATATATATATATATATATAAATGCTGAGACTGCTATCACGAGTCATGGAATTTTTTCCATGATTGAAAGAATGCAATAGCAACTGAGGTAAGATTGCTTGGCAAGATCCGATAATGAAATTTATGGCTTGGTAATTCTCTGATATTTGAAAGAGAAATAACAATAGCTACATGAATGTGAACTCTGGACTAGAGATTTATAATTTGAATTAATCTAAAAAAAATAAATAATTACACTATGAGTGACCTCCTTTTATTTCTCTCTCTAAAAAAAAGAAAGAAAGAAAAAAAAAACTCTCCACTCCTTTTTATTTTTTTTATTATAAAATTGCACATGATGAATAGGGGCTTTCATGGGTATATTGGGCTAAAGAGCAGTGGGTGATCCAACTGGATGTGAAAGTTATAATTAAAGGGAAAGCATGGTATCTCATTCCCTGCTTTACAAATTATTCTTATGCTTGTTCAACGATTGATATGGCCTTCCATTAATGATAACCCCAAGTATGCCCCAAAAGGAACTCTTCATTGCGGCTGATAATGAAGTCATCAAGGAATCATTTAATTTAATTTAATTTAATTCGAATTTGGTTAAGTTTTTGAGGTTTAAAATTTAGAACATTCCCATCACTTATGATAATATATTTTGAAGTCTTTGTCAACATAATATACTAAGATATTAACATAGTATTGGCAAAGATACATCATATATGGAGATCTTGTCTGATCTCATTTTTTTATGAAGCATTGGTAAACATACATGCACATAGGCTTCAACATAAACTACTGGCATACCACATGAATTGCACTATAGCCCATGTCTATCTATTTATAACATTGTATGTATACATGTAGGTCGTTTTAATCTATACCATGCATGTTTGTGTACTACATAAAGCATACCTCATCTTCCTATTCATGGCTCATGGATGCAGACCCTCTACCATCTGAATTCAATGTATGGGGACTGACCCAGTTGGGTCACCCCTCTTTTAAGTCTGGCCAAAGTCTAGGGTTGGGTCCAAAGGGTGTGCCAAGAAAAAACCCCAACTTCTTCGGCGGGTCAGCTTAGCCCATATCTTAATTTTCCCAGGAGTCCGTAGGCGGCGGGGAGAGAAAGAGGGGGGAGGGAGAGTGCGCGGCGATGGAGAAGGTAACGAAGAAGCCGATATATCTCTTCTACTACGCGGAGTGCGAAGAGCTCGCGAGGAAAGTCGCAGAGCAATCGGACGCCATTCAGCTCCAATCCATTTCTTGGAGGTCTTCCTCTCCCTCCTTCCGGCCCTTTTATTCGTTTTCTGTATATATATATATATATATATATATATATATATATATATATATAGGTAAATTTGTATGTGGATTACTTTGCGTGTTGTCGGGCTCGTGATTTTGTCCTAAAGATCAGATTTTTGTCTCTGTTGGGGTGGTCCATAATTGGAGATGGTTGTGATACATGTGAAATGATGATAATGTGCCTAGAATCTCTTCTTTTCCTGCGAAGAGTCAATGAAGTTCTGAACTCTGAGTTGTTTATTTGGAAAAATTTTTGCAAATATATATTTAGATAGTTAATGTTGTGAGCTGGGTTTGTCAAATTTTCCAAAAAGATTGGATTTTTGTTCTTCTGACACCGCCAGTGACCTGGATTCTTATCTTTTTATTTTTATTTTTTATTTTTCTTTGCCCTTTAGAAAGAAGCGTTGAACTCATAAATTTCTGGATTGGGAGGCTTCAGTTTGGACAAAAAAAAAAAAAAAAAAAAGCAAGGATGATAGATAATATAATTTTGTGAGGTGGATTTGTGATTTTTCCTTAAAAAGATCAGATTTTTATGCTTTTAGGTGCTGCGTGCTTCCTAAAGCCGTTTGTCTTTTCTGTGAAATGGAATATCTTTACGCTTGGTAAAACGTTTTTCTTTTACTCTGTTTTCTTGTTCTTTTGTATTGTGAAATAGAAATCCTGAGTTCATGAAGTATAGGCCTCTTTTCTTTCTTTTTTTCCTTCTTTTTATTAAAAAAAAAAATCAAGGTTGCTAGCATATAATTTGTAAAAACTTACTATTTCAACCAAAGAAGGCCATAGAAGACAGGCCATAGAAGACACGCTATAACCCAACCTTCTCAGCCTGACGCAACAAATAAAGCCACCAAGAGGTAATCAAGGAGGAAGAAGAAGCAAAATATTTTAAACTCAAAATGAACCAGTCATAAACCCATCAAAGAAGTTTAGTAGGAGAATTCATAAACCTGTCAAAGAAGTTTAGTAGGAGAATTCTAAAGTGTAAGAATGTAATATTAGATGTAATCAAGGATGCCTGTTCAATGACTCGTTTAACTTGCCATGGCTGCTATGGTACTGTTCTGTGAGTACTATGAAGTTTATTCTCTAATGATGTTTGGTATGTCAGTCAATGTTTGGATGGGATTGTAAAGCAATTATGGTAAGCTGTTCCATATCTGGCCTTTCATCTTTGCACAGTACATTCAAGCGCTCATCCCTGATCAACTTTCTGATAGATGATCGGGGATGAACATATATATATTAAGGAAATCAATGTGATTGATAGAGGCATGTTTTAAGATCTCCACTTGGGGAGTTGATAGAGGGGTATTTGGTTTCTAACATACTTTTATGATGATGCTCCTTGTTGCCAATTACAGTTCCCTGGATGCTTATTGCAGAATATCTCTTTGTGCATGTCTAAAGGCATGTATATGTATCTATGCATATATGTGTATGATGTAGGTATGTACATATGTATATATGTATATCTTTTAAAACATTACACTTTTAGTTCTCCATATCTTGTTTCATGATTTTGTTTTCAATTTGTGAAGAAGAAGATTGTAGAGTTCTTTATGGCCATTGTCTTGAAGATTCTTTCCCTTTTTTTCAAAAATCTCTTAATTAGTTAAATTTTTGGTGTTTTTTTTGTTGGGGGGGGCGGTTGCGGGGGTGATTTTCTTTCTCTTTTTGGTGCTCCACCATTGTTTTGAAGGTTAATTTCTGTTTAATCTTACAGTGATAGCTTACTCTTTTGTGCTTTTTCCCCTTGAAATTGTGCGTAACAAAGAAACTGCTTGGTGCACATTAATTTTTTGAATTCCACCATGCTTTTTACTATTTTGTACTTAGATAAGTTACAATTATTGACATTGTGGCATGTGTAGTCTGGATTGAAATGCAGTCATTTCATTGAGGATGCTGCCAAAGCTAATTTTATTTAAACATTCTTGTACATCATAGAAAGTTTTTGTACTACTTTTGGTTGTCAATAGATAGAACAGTTTTCTCTTTCTTTGAGAAAATACTGTCTAGCTTCTGTTATTTTCCATGTGCTAAGGCAATCTTTCAGATCACTTGTGACATCCACTCATTGAGTCACATATATTACTTTATCTTATTAAGCTAATTTTATGAAGTATTCTTGCTTGGAAATTGCAGGAAGCTAAAAGTAAGTGGAACATGTTTAATGCTGATTTTATTGCCACTAACTCTTTTTTTCCTCTTGAGAGAAAAAATGCTAACATATCTTTATATGGCAATTTCTTATTCGTATTAATGAATTTGAATATGTAAGAAATTGAGTAAGAAGCATCTTCATTCTCTGAAATTTCATGGCAGTGTTGTAAAATTGAAAGGAAAGAAATGTCACTAAAGTTACCAGAAACCATAAATAAAACTATTGAACCAGCCATATGCTCAGTTAGCTTGTTCAGAATCACAGCCTTGAGTAACATAATGACAGTGCTTAGGGAGTGCTAATGAAAATCTTGATTATGAAATGCTTTCTTGACCTTAGCTTGCATAAAGGTGGCTTAGTGCATGAGGCTCTTGCCATTGCAGGATCTAGGAAGGTTAGATGTATACGACCTTATCCTTGTTTGTGGAGAGGCTGTTTTTACATTTTGAACCTATAATACCGAAGTCATAATAAGTCGTTCTTATTTTTGTGCCAAGCTCCACTCTCCCAACCTTAGCTCATATGTCACTTAAAATTGGTGCTCCTTTTTGGCAATAACATTGCTCCTTCCTTGCCCCTTAATCCTCAGAACCACAAACATTCTTATACATGTATGGGTGCACCAGATATTCCTAATGTTCTATATAGCGGGCTAATAAAATTTCTTGCTTATATTGAACTTCTTATTCATCTTGACTTGGTCTTTTACCACTCAGTAGTGTTCCCTTCCTTTCATACAAATTTCCGATACGGATACAAAGTCATGAAGCTTATGTTGCCCAGTCATAACTAACACTATCTGTAACATATATTAATTTAGGAGAACTGATGCATCATTCTTCTTATCTCAGAAGCTTTGATGATGGTTTCCCGAATCTCTTCATCAACAATGCACAAGATATTAGAGGACAGCATGTTGCCTTTTTAGCTTCTTTCAGTTCACCTGGAGTAATTTTTGAGCAGATATCTGCAATATTTGCTTTGCCAAAACTCTTCATTGCATCCTTTACATTGGTGTTGCCATTTTTCCCAACTGGTTCTTTTGAACGTGTGGAAGAAGAAGGAGATGTAGCTACTGCATTTACAATGGCACGGATATTGTCAATGATCCCTAAATCTAGAGGTGGTCCAACCAGTGTGGTCATCTACGATATACATGCTCTGCAGGTTGCTTTTATTTGTGATTTTCCATGTAACTATATATATCTTCATTTGCTACTTTATGTTTTGATGGAATCTGCTTTATAGTTCCATATAGCAAATAACTGCATATAATCTCATAAGAAATTACTCAGGATCTGCATTATTTTGTTGTCGGCTAACTTCCATTTCTCTTAGGATTATTTTTTCACAGTTTCATTATTTACTGCCAGTTTTTCCTCCTCAACTGTCGTCCTTCCATTTTTAGGCTGTTGGAACTTCCTTCTAAATGTTATGTTGCTAAACAATGCCTCTTTGTGTGATTATTTAAGCTTCAGATTCCCTATTTGGGAACACCTACGTGGACTCATGGATATCTAAAAGCTGGCTTGAAGTGTATCGCTAGAATGCTTGTTATTGTGAAGTTTAACTTGTTTACAAACACACACAAACATACATAATATAAACACACACACACACACACACACACACACACACACACACACAAATGTATGTATGTATGTACGTACGCGTGTGCCCACGCGCATATGTATGTATGCATGTATGTATTTCTCTATGTATCTATGTGTGTGGGTGTGCGTGTGCGTGAGTGTTGTATCTCCAAATTTTGGTTATTTATATGAAAAAGTTAACAATTATATTTTGTGCTTTTGCTTTAACCCCTTAAAATGCCATCTTTATTAATTTGGTGTCAATATTCTCAAATTTACCTTGTAATAAAGTTGTCTTAACCAATATGATCTAATATTATAGATTTTCTTTTCCTGCTTCAGATAACATATTGATATTATTTTTTCCAAAATATTCTTCTTGTAATGTTACTTTGTTGTCATTCTAGATCTTTTAACTTTATTCTTCAGACATGAACCATCTGCAAAATCTTTGTGGTTACAAATTATGACTTAAAACCGGGGAGATGGCTTTGCTTTTTAGCTATTACTTATTTTAATTGCAAATTTTGCTTTTATGTGCTTCTTGTTTTGGACATGGCAGGTGTACTGTTCTTTGTTGCCGTTAAAGAATTTCATATATATATATATATATAATTGATAATCAATTAATGAATTATTGCCTTTATTAAAATATGCTATTTTTACATGACTTGAGTCTCATTTTTTTTATTCAAATTTTCTCTATTTTCTATGTTTCTATTGCACATGTATGTGCTGTGCCTTTGCTAATAAGGGTGTCCGTCCAATGGAATTTTAGTAACTCTGCATGCAAGATTAATGCCATTATGAAGAAATAATCTTGCCCAGCTTGGTTTTTTTAATCATGATTTTCTCAGGAAAGATTCTACTTTGGGGATGATGTCTTGCCCTGCTTTGAAACTGGGATACCTCTGCTGTTGCAACGTCTTCGCCAACTTCCTGATGCTGATAATGTGTGTATTATTGTTACTTTTACATCATACTCTATGGTATCATCACTTTTTGTTGTTCATGATGATTCTACTGGGAAAATCATGTACTCACATTAGTTCTTTGATGATGTAGCTTTAAGTTGGATTTTTGGAGATCTGCTAACAATTTGATAAACTAATTGTTCTTCTTTCTTCTTTCTTCTCTATAGGTAACTATAGCGTTCCCAGATGATGGTGCATGGAAGCGTTTTCACAAGCAACTGCAACATTTTCCTATGGTTAGATTGTTGGTCTAGATCATAGAATTACTAATCATTATTCCCAATCTTTTTCCTAAAAATTCCTTGTGAATGTCAGGTAGTTTGTGCAAAGGTTCGAGAAGGTGATAAGAGGATAGTTCGAATTAAGGAAGGGAGCCCTGAGGGTCAACATGTTGTAATTGTTGATGACTTGGTGCAGTCAGGAGGCACACTTATTGAGTGTCAGGTATCAATATCTTTTTTTTTATTGAAATGATTAAATCTATTTTTCCTCATTTTGGATCTCTATGTTGAAGAGGTACTATTTTGCAGATTTGTTTCTAAGTAATTGAAATTTGGTTTTTTGTCTATAATGATTTCACCTTCTGATTGGAAGTGTAGATCATCTGATTCAAAGTTTAGGGGACAATGAATGGACAAAAGAAAATTATGACCCTAAAAGTATGAAGGGAAGAGGGGTATGGGACATAATTGCATGCTAGGAGGGTTTTAGGCTCCTCGGTCATGTTTTCTGAAAAAAGTGGACTCTAATGGGAGTTACATAGAGAATGATGAAAACTAAAAGAAAAGTGCAATAAGTGTGGGTTGTGGCTAAAGGAGAGAAAAAATGACTTCTGTCTAGATTATGGCTAAATAGGCTATTTAGATTTTGCTTGTGGATTTGGCCAAACTAGCTTTGGTTAATTAGGCTCTGGCTATGGTTTTTGGACCTCTGGATGATCAGCAACAGTTAAGGTTACTGAGACTTGACCTAGACTAAGGTTTAGGTATATTGGATTCAGTTGGAGAAGAATTAAGTTGGAGAAGAATTAAGCTTGTAGATTTGTGTCTAGAGAAAAGGTACAAGACCACAAATTATTCAATTGATGCATTAAAGATTGTGCATCTAGAAGGAGCATGAGATAGATCCTACTTACATGGGGAACTTTTCTATACGGATTCAAGATTGCTTCATGGGTAACAACCCAAAGTTTCCCTTTATAGTGGAGAAATAAATATTAGGAACATAATCAAGCTGATCATGAAAGAATTATGCACTTCTCAAGCTCGGTTGTTTTACTAATTGAGGGAGCTCTTCTTGTGGCAAATTTCAATCCAAATACCAGCTTTTGTTTAAGAAACTGCTTATTTAACAACCTTTATTTCACAAAGTCTATGTTTTTCCCCTTTCCCTTTTCTTTTTCTTTGTGATAAATTAGCCAATAGTTTGGAAGAATAGATCCTCTATATATCATGGATCAGAAATCCACCACTTTGGACAATCTCCAAAGAGTTTGCTGGGAAAGCTTGCTTTCAGAGGAATGCAAACAACCTCGGTAGGCCAATCCTCCATGAAGTCCACTTTGCCACATTTAACTCAAGCCTTGAAACTTATTATGCCAACAAATCAATATCTAATTTTTTGCTAAGATTTTGATTGAATCTTGGGAGTTCAACCCAATTACTGAAAACTTCAAAGTTTGGGGCTTGATAAAGAGACCCAAGTCGTGATATTCTTGAAACACTTAATTTATTCCACAAATTTTGTCTCAAATTGTAACTTTGGATGCTTTAATTGTTCTTTTTCTTTTTTCTCCTGTTTATCTTTGTTAAATTTGTGTCACATGCATCAGCAAGTGGATATTGAAGTGACATCCTTCCAGTCACCGACTGAAGTGCCAACTGTTCTGTCCTTGTTAGTTGTTCTGTTTTCTGAATTATAAATGGCTGTAGCTCAAAAGCAAATCTGAGAACATTATGTTATATGCTGTAGATTGCATCTTCTCCTGCATGCGGAAACATTAGCTATCAATTTTTAACAATGTAGTGCATTTGAATTCACCATGGAATAAACTTGATCTCAATGTGGTGCATGCCTGCAATCACCAAGGATCACCAATGAAATCACTGCCTGCATTTCCTTTGCAGAAAGTTTTGGCTGCTCATGGTGCTGCAAAAGTTAGTGCATATGTCACCCATGGTGTGTTTCCCAAGCGGTCATGGGAGCGATTCCTGCAGAATGGTTCTGGTACATCCACACTTCCATCATTGGATCTGTTCTACTTTTCACAGTGACAGGTTCTGATCATGCTCTAATGCTCTATTTTTGTTGCAGAGGGGTTGGCAAAGGGTTTTGCTTACTTCTGGATAACAGACTCCTGCCCACTTACTGTCAAGGCCATAGCCAATAAAGCTCCATTCGAGGTGCTCAGCCTTGCTGGTTCCATTGCAGATGCCCTTCAAATCTAATGCTTCTATAAAGACTGGTGCAGAGTTGCGACGATCGTTGCAGCAGATGTTATACTAATATTTGTAAAAATTCATGAGGATAGAAATACTCGGATGCAATTTTCGAAGCGCCAGGATTGTTTTTTATCATTACACGGACTATCCTTTTGTTGGTATTAAACTATCATTTGATTAGCTGCCTGAAATTGTTCCATCTCAACGAAGCTCATCATGGCAAAGTTTTATATAATCCTAGCTTGGATACTGATATTGAAGCAGAAAATTCAATCCCTCCGATTATAAGTTTAAAAATTTAAGATATTAGGATAAATTTAAGTTGAGAATTCTGAAATTTGAGCAGAAAAAAAAAAAAAAAACCAGCTTGATATCAAGCTTCAAAAATGTTTTGATGGTAAATTAGATTTAATCCACTTCTCATAAAAATTGAAATGTCATCTACCACAAACAGAAATTGAAATACGAATCATCGCTAGAACATCATAATCTTCTATTTGGGTGGATGTGCCTTTTGTCCATCATCAGGTTTAGCTGGTACTCCTGCACTGGAACGTTAGATATGAATTAGTAGAATCTATGATCGGAATTACTTGATTCTCCTGTACTGGAATGCTAGAATATCTTGTGAAAGTATTATGTACAAGGTATGAATCGGGCCCCATCATTGGATTAAAGGGATAAGTAAATTTTGTTTGAGACGAGCTTTCTCTACAGGTTCTCTTTCTCGCGCTGCGGTCTGCTATGAATTCTTGAAGCAATAATATGTTGCGAGCTTTCATACACCTACCGGACCCTCGATTATTAACCGTTAACGATGTTATGAGGGCCCACTATTGGCACGAACTATCGAATAAAGATCAGAATTTTTTGAGACAACTGTTTCGGAATAAAAGAGTTGGTGCTGTGTCGGAGAGGAGACTGACTCAGTACTCCCCATCACTACATGGATCAAATCCGAGTGTCTACTTTCCTGGGTTGTTGGTTTGTCTGTCCTGATTTTGACTCTTCTAATAATAGAGCCATCATGCCTTGACCAAATTAAAACTTTGTTTATCTTGCTCAAGAAAGCAAGGCCTCCAATATGCTCCACCATCTTGATGGTGTTCTTCTTCTAAACAAAGCAAATCAGATTACCGATGAACAACTAATTTCAGGTAAAAAAATAACAGTGCTGGAAGATTTTAGTCATAATTTTTACTGACTGTGATACACAGTAGGGGGGTTGGAATTCAGAAAGTGCCCTGTTCATAAGAATTTAACCTCCAACAAATCATGACAAAAAAAGGAAAAGGGCATGGAAAGAGACAGCACATTGTGATCTTTAATATCCAAACATTTGCATGCAGCATCTTTAGACTTTTATAAACAACAACCAGCTAGAAAAATCAAAGAAGACATGCATGAATGCCAGAATCTCGAGAAACTCAAATGAACACCAACATGTAGGATCCCACTTCACCAACAGCTGAGTTTACGTTTTGAGGAAAAAGCAAAGCGAGATAAATCCTAGCACAGTAATTAAGATTGCAAAGGTATCAGTATTTGATTACATCAGCTTGTTACGCAGGACTCTTGGTAAACTACTATTACTGTGGCTGTTTTCCAGATCGCCTGAGGACTCGTTGTTCCAACTCTGATTCATCCATCCCAGCTGCAGAGAATAAAACATTGTCTGGAGTCATTATTTGGGAGCCATCAGTGAAAGAGTTCAAAAGGCATTGCATGTAAAGTTATTTAAAAACCTACAGTTTGAAACATCAAGGTGAAACATTGAAAGATACATACTTCCAGCAAAACATTGAAATATAACACTGGTTTTCTTTGCATTTGCTACATGTATATACCATGATACTCCCCTTCTGATACCATGGTTTCATATAGCACCATCAAACACAAAATTTGCAGCAGATAAACTATCCATTAACATCCTAGGCATACTTTTTTGACCAAATAAAAAAGAATCATCTGACTCAAGGATGTGTTCAGGTCAGTGCAAGACTCAACAAAAGGTATCCAAATCATTTTCACATAAGCAGAAACGCGATGCTGTGAAAAATGACTTCTGAGGCTCTCTCTCTCTCTCTCTCTATAATGACAATGAGTTACTGATCTCTTGAATATACCAAACTTTATGCATAAATAAGGAACATGGGTCTGTGTAGGATAATATACATACAGATCTGGACAAAGCTACGGAGCATGGTTAGAGGTCATTGAATTCCAATGTCAACTTGCAAGTCCAACCAACATTAGTTTCTAATAGACTTCTCTGTTTTATATATCAGATCCACCGATATTACAAATGTTTATTTTATCTGAATCTGGATGAAATTCCATCAACTACCTGATATAAAGTGATGATGATTGTTTAAAAGGTTAATAAGGCATCTATTCCTGCTGAATAGTAACAGAGAAGTGAACAGCCAGAAAATTAAACAAGGTAACAGGAAAGCCAGATTGAAAGTACAAATATAACAAAAGTTAAAACTATACCAGTAATCTCAATGGCATTTATAACCAGCCTTGCTGCTTACTGTTCCAAGTGCCTGTGCGCCTTGTGATATGGAATTGCTGGCACCCATTGCTGCAACTGGTGCAGCAGTTCTCACAGGGGTGGATGCAGTATCTGTGGGGTCCTTTGACTTGTCCAAGGCTTCTATGTCCTTGTGAACAAAACTGCCAAAGATGACCTGCAATGAGCAATCGATTGTTATTTTACACTCAGAACAGGAACCCATTAGAGGAAGACTAAGCACAATAGCAGGTAGTACATAAAAGTTCAGATGGTAGAAGGTTATCAACACATTGAAAAAACAGCAAAATTGAAAGAAAGAATTGAATTTTAATATGTAGTATCATTATTGCATATATGATGATGTGGAAATTATATCCTCTCATACAGCCCAGAGAAACACATTATTCAAAATATAACCTTATACAAGCATTATCCTCATGGACCAGATAAGAGAAAGTTAAAGTGCCAGCAATAATTTAAGACACATAGGGAGGAATTAGAGAAATATTTTAGATGATATAATTTAAATTTAACCAGGATTTTCTAAATTAACAATTTAGAAAAGCCAAGCAGACCAACATGCCAATACCCTTTTCATCTGTGAGGGCTGTATGAAACATCCATATCTCACAAAATGTAGTTGTCATCACCAGTTGTAAGTGGGTGACATGTAAAAGAATGCACATGATAACGTGTAAAGAACATTCACATTCTGTAAATCTTTAACAAGATGACATAGCATGATGAACTCTCATATCCCAAACATACATGGTTAGAAAATAAGGGCAGTAGACATCTAGCTAAATTAACCTCTAATGTTCTATTAATATTATATACTGAAATTGCAGCAGGCTTGTGTGAAGAAAATTTTTCCAACCCAATCAGTAATAGTTTTAAAGAATACTACACGACAACATGAATAGAGAATGACCTGCACAGGAGACGCTGCGATCATTGCTCTAGGCACACCTCCTAGAACACGGCCGTCGAGAAGAGCAAACGACACACTTAGCCGTCCTGTGCAGCTGCACTGGCCCCCACTGTCTGATGGGAGGGATATGCCAGAAAGGGAGACAAGTCCAAAATGACCGTGTGTTAATCACAAGAGCATTAATACAATGGGAAAAATGTCAAAGCTGTCATAAAAAAAAAAAAAAATCCCTGTCATAAAAAAAAAAAAGGGAAAATGTCAAAGCTGAGGTTCCACAAAAGCTCTTGCCGTTGGACTATATGCAAGAACAAAAAAGGCTAAAAATTTTCAAATGTCAAAAACTAAAATTATGTAAATTCATCAGTGTACTGAAAGTAAGAGTTTGGCTTCATTCACCAGTAATAAAAATGACCAAGTTGCTGAACACTAGAATGAAAAATGTTTGCTAGACTAATCATCCAGCTATATGCAAGCACCAAATGTTTAGCATCTCTGTAAATATATGAAACATAATCAAAATCATGATCATCAAGCAACCATATGGGATGAATATATCAAACAAACAATAGGGACAACATGTGACTTGACTTCTAAATAATAAGTGTTTTTAAGATTGCATATAGGAAATTAATTTTCAACATATTAGTTGCAATTCCTAAACTGCACCTCATAAATGAGAGTCTCCAAAGAGGTCGTTTCCTCTTGGAAGGTCACTTTGGAAATAACACCACTTGCAGAAAGAACACAAACAGCTTGTCGTTCATGTTGTAAAAATGACATGACTTTTGGTACAACATCCTGAAACAAAAAAAGAAGTATCAGTTAGCTGTTAATGCTTAAAGATCTCCTCTGAAAAAATGGTGAAAAAAAAGAAAGAAGAAGAAGTTAGCAGATATTTTTGCAGACATCAAATTCAGCATTTCAGCATTTAGCTTAACCTGCAAAAAGGCCTTATCATCTACGTGGTGTTGAGTATTAAGACATCGATCGGATGATTCAAAAAAGTATCCAGAACTTCAAGATCAGAATCCATTAGGAAAAAATTGGTCTCCCAGATAACAGCAATCTCTCTACAGACAGATTCCATAAGCATGAATAGATGGATCATCTATAGGTGGATCTTTTCAGCTTATCTAAAGTGAAAGGGGAAGAGTTTTCCAATGCATACATACAGACAGATGCACATGGGACATGCACATACAGAGAAAGAAAGAGAGAGGAGGACAGAAATTGCACAAAAGACTTCTCGGCTATGGTCAACAAATGTGTAAGATGAATTTGTGGTACACTCTAGGGGTAATTTATAGCACCACATAAAAAGACTCTATAAGTAGGTCTCTCAATTTTACTAGTCATCTAAGAAGTCAGAATTTTCTGTGGCAGATCACTGGATCAACCCAAAGCAAGAGGCTGTCAAAATGGCTTCTTGGCACCTTTATTACCATATAAAGATATATGACAGCCTATGGGTCATGGCTGCCATGCATATTTTACAATCATTATAATGATGTTATATGAGGGCAACTGCATAGTTTCTTTTTATATGTACTACTATTTAGCAAATTAAAATACCATACTACATGTTAATTATTCAATATAAAAGCCTATAACTACATTCTAGGCCCATTTATTTTTCCACATTAATTTAGAATTTGCACCAATGTGCATCTCACAATTTCTTTTTTTTCCAGATCTTAATATAGGAGTTCTACCTGCAATAATGAAAAAAATCAATCAAATATGAACATCATTATAATTTAAAGTATGATCTGACCTTATCATCAAATTAGAAATTTAATTTTCTATATAAAAAAGGCCGACAGTTAAACAGACTTGTAGAATTTACATAATATGCCAGCTATATTAAGTGAATGATAAATGACTATAGGTGAAGGAGATAAATTATTTAAATAATAGAAGATATAACATTTGGCATTGTATCCAGAACAACTGAAAAAGTGGAACAAGATAGATATAATTTGAACATTATGAACCAATCTGAAATCATTGTAGACCAAACCAATCATGCATTCCCAACCGTGGTTCAAATAAAATCCAATACATAAGTCAGTAACTAAAGAATCAAAAAGGCTTTCATTGTGTTACCTAACTTATAGAGAAATTCCTGATTCCAAGAATTAAAAATAACAAATTATTTCTTACCCAGCAAAAAAAACAAATAACTGCTTAAATTAACAAAACAAATTATATTTGTTGAGAAATGCAAATGATATGGACATTAGTTTGGTAGATACATCCTTTCCTTGATGATGTAAATAGAACTTTGGTGGACATTAGCTTTCAAATTCTTTTTTTGGAAATCCTCAACATGTCACTTTTTCTATTTATTTATGCCATGCTTGATTCACAGAAAAAAGGAATTAGGATGGGAATTAGAATGGAGCAGAAAGGGAAGACAGGGAAGTAGAATCGCTGCTCCAGTTCCATTATGTGGAAACAAAATGAAGGAATGCACTGGAATGTTTCCGTTCCTTTCTATTATTTAATTTAATCATTATATTTTAGTATAAAATCAAATATATGACAATGTTTTGAATGTACTCTTGAGCCTTGACCAAGGAGTACAAGCAAATTTTTAAATAATGACCATTATAATGATTTTGGAGGCCTCTTGTTATATTATATATGCATAACAGACTTTTAAATAATAGCTATTACATTGCTACCGTGGCTGTGATTTTAATTTTCACAATCCATCCAAATAAAATATTTTCTTAAATTCAAACATTAACTGAATTATTTATTCTTAAATTATACCATAAATACAGCTAATTTGATAGATACCAAATATATCATTCCTAATTTTTAGCATACATGCTGTTTGATATATACTAAATATATCATTTCTAATTTTTAGCATGCATGTTGTTAATTAGTTCATATTTCATACTAAAAGCATCATTCATTTTCATTCTTATCAAAATGGCCATCCATCCCCTTTAAGAGTGGAAAAACAACTCCCCTATTCAAGGGAATGGCAATTCTAAAGAAATATTACTCCATTACTTGTTGTGCAAACCAAATTGGAGCTAAATCTAGATTACCACTCCACTCCAGCCCTCATTCCACAAACCAAAAAATAATGTTGGTTTTAGCTGCAGTAAATCTTATAGGAGTTATGCATTAGGTGTGCAATAAGAATTGTGATGCATATTCAGAATATTGTCTTTCTATAATTTTGTAATCTAAATTGAGGATGTTAATTCACCACTAGAATCGAAGAGATTATAGATCTTCCTTAGCATTTAGGGAAGAGCTCAACAATGTATATGAAGCCTTAACACCCTCCCTCACAGGCGCCCTAGACCATGCATATGATGAATTGAATAAGTCAAGATAATGAGTAAATAGTGACTCAAATAATAATTGGGAACGAGCAAAGACAAAAATAGACTCAAGAAAGCAAATGGGTAAAATCAGCTTCAATGAGATTCCAACCTATTACCCCCTTGGTTCTGAAACCATGGGAACTTACCACCAAACCCCAAAAATCTTGAGATGTTAGGAAAGGAGTCAACAATGTATATCAGCCCTTAACATTGAAATCTTGACTGAAGTTAAGCGACTTTGAATATTTCTACTTAGAAAGGATTTATTAGACCTTCTTTCTTTTACTAATCCACATCAATATGACTATAATTTAGTCCTCTTGCAGGAAAATTATATGGAGTAAGATCCATATCCAAACTAGGAAAGAACATGGATGACAACAATGGTTTCAATCAAAATTCACCGTTTCAAGAATTGAAACTGTTTTAGTACCAGATTAGTATTGTTTGGTACGGGCCATACCACATCAAATCGGTAGTGTACTAGTCAAATAGATCAGGGCCCCCAACCAATGAACCACCCTAAATAGGGCCGAACCAAATGGTTTAGTTCAGTACATTGGTACGGGGTTGGTTCGGTCAATTCATCCTCTATATCGAACCGAAAAGTTGAACTATCTCGATTCCAAGCCAATTTGACTCGGTTTGCCCTGAACCATCCATTTCAATAGACAATGGTTTCAATATAGCTGCCAGGTGTAGCATAGCCAAGGATTGCTAAGAGTCATGAGTAGTGTGCAATATTACTATCAGTGGATTGTGAATTGGATTTTAAACATATTTTTCAAAAAAATAGACAACATTTGAAAATTCAAGAATGCAAAGTAGGTGGGAAAGTAAGTGTACCCAAAATAGGAGTTTACAATACAAGATTGAATTGTTTATGCCCTAGAAACCTCAAACCTAATCTACATTTGGCCTCTCATCGTTAGTTTTCATGAGGTCTCCAACCCAAGAAGCTATGGTTGCATCAAGTTCTTCACATGGATTATGGCATCTCACCATAAAAGAAATAAGAAAAAAAAAAATCATTAAAAATTATTATTACTTGTATGGAAATGAGAAGTAACATGAGGTGTTTAGCAAGATGTTTAAGGGGGGCCCCTAAACCCTTGAAATTTGTATGGACTTTTTGGAATTATAAAGCCGAGCCCACACCATCTAGTTTAACGTGTTCACCATACCAAACCACTACAAAAACCAAGTTTCTTTGCTGATTTGGTATAGTAGAATCGCATCTTACCAACCCTATCGGTCCATATCAATCCAAATCAAGTGGAACTACCGATTCTGCACTCGGTACATCAAACTTCTAAGTACTATCTTGGCACCCATACTAACCAAGTTCTTGAGTGATACCATCAAGTAAAAAAGTGCACAAGAGCTATCTCGCAAGAGGTGCATTCTATGCCATAAATTAGTATGTACTAGTATGCAGTATCCACCCATCATTGCGGCACCCCTAATTGTCTTGGTATGTGCTGCCCATATTATGGTATATAGTACATACCATGTCTTATTGCTCACTCTCAACAAACCATGCGTGAATGGGAGGTATATCACACATACATATCAAAAACATAGAAAGTTAGCACTATTCTAACTTTAACTTTAGTTGGACCTTTGATTCCTAGATTCAACCGTGAATTAAGCTTTATTATCTTTGCTTTAACCTATCATCAATAGGCCCAACATCAAGCTTGGAGGCATAAAATCATTCAGATGCTAATTAAAGAGCCAAATAAACTTCATCTATGGAGCTAAGTACACATCCAACCTACATGAAAACAGTAAATTCTTTTTTTTAATAAATTAACATATATTTCCTTTAGTTGTCGTTCTTCCTCTTTGAGTGATTCAAATAAATCCTTCTCTCATTTCAACACTATTATTACATCTTCATAAAAAACAGATCAGAAAGATCCATTTTACATGTATGAATTGGTATGAACATGAAGTGTTCTACAATTGAAAAGGGTGTCGCAACTAGATTAAAAAAATAGAATCATGGTATGCATGTAATCGTGTATACCACCCCTTATCAAAAGTACCGCATCATGTCAAAGCATTTAATCAAGACTTAGTACTGATGCGTACTAAAAACCAAACCAACCGAACATACAAAAGAACAATACCCATACTAGTGTGATACAAATACGTAGTTCGGTATCAAAATGGTGAACCTATGGTTGAATAGAGGCATCGTATGTATGAGACAAA